>CM042143.1:15336125-15428625 GCA_023376005.1 Doryteuthis pealeii
ATATATATTATTTTCTCAAAGTCATGAAGGAAAACCTATTTCCTCATTGGAAATATTTTTCTTGTCCATATATTTACAACATTAATGTTTAGAGACACTGGGATGTTATTCTGGTTGATTGTAGCCACATGATTTGTAAAATCAGAAAGTTCCTCTTTCGCAACGCTATTATATGTATCTACTGAAGACGTGTAGTTCCATACTTAAATAGAGGCGGAAATAGCAAGCTCACCGATATTTATTTTAACACAGTAATTTATTATAACAGAAACTAGTCTCCTATGTCGATTATTCAATAGAAGAATGGGAAAACTATATGATCATCTGCTAACCTAAATGAAAATAATCACATCCAGAGTTGTAGCTCTAAATATTCAAACATGTCCTTTGAGATGTTATACGCTTATTTGTCCTTTTCTTACACTTGCATTGTGATAGCCTTCAAACCCAACCACCAAACCAATATATATATATATATATATATATATATATATATATATATATATATAGAGAGAGAGAGAGAGAGAGAGAGAGCGATTTAAGAAATGGATATAAAGTAACCTACTCGAGTTTCATCATCTGAATCGTCAGGGTTACATCCGCTGAATTAATCGAGTTTTCGATTAATATCAGTTGATACCACGTATGTCTGTTGAAACGGGTCTTATCTTTTATAGATGAACGCGTTCATCTATAAAATATAAGACCCGTATCAACTGATATTAATCGAAAACTCGATTAATTCAGCGAATGTAACCCTGACGATTCAGACGATGAAACTCGAGTAGGTTACTTCATATCCATTTCTTAAATAAATTTTGCTCTACATTGTATTGAGCACTTTGTATTTGTTTTTTCACTGTCTTAACCCCTGGATACTGTGCGCTTCCAATCATCGTACCCGTACCTACCGGTAAGCTACTACTCATACATTAACGCATATATATATATATATATATATATATATATATATATAGATAGATAGATAGATAGATAGATAGATAGATTTAAGAGTAACCCCTGATAAATGACCCGACAGCAAAACCTAAACTGGGCAACGTGTTAATTTATGACCGACGCCTAATTACCTTCCAGAGGGGTATACACCGAGGAACACAGAACAATAAAAAAATCTGTTTTGAACTGCCTTAAGAATAATAAAGAATTCATCATTCAGCATCTGATGGTTCGAATGGCAAGACATTTGCTCTAGGCTTCCTGAAATAGGCTATAAAGCTAAAAATCTAAATCTTCTGTTATATCTTTGACGTATATAACTTTGCTCTGTGACTCCTTTTGGATGTTGTTTCGTGCATAATTTTCAACGGTTGTATTTTTGGCTTAAAACAGAAAACTGCTTTTATCATAATTCAGGTCACTTTCTCAGGTTTTAAGATCATTTCGGAAAATGTCCCCAAAACAATACAAACTTTTTTCTTATAGGTGTGTGTAGTGTTAATGTTGTAGGAAATGGACTCGGCAATCCGTGTTCAAATCCTAGACCTGGATGCTAGAATTTCACCTAATAAAAATACCCTTGGGAAATGTTTGAATCTAATTTGTGTCCACAGTGCCAAATTAGCATTCGGAATCTTGGCTTTTTCACATTGAACACTTGAGGCCCCGAGAGTAGTGGGAGATACGCGACGAAACAAGTCAGTCACCCTCTCTCGATTACTCAAATCATCATGGGTAATTTGGGACAATTTTTGTTAGGAAAATGATTAACTGATTTAACAAATCTAATAATTTCTCTGAATGTTTTTTGATGATTTTGGTTTGGTTTGGTTTGTTTTGTTTTACGGTATATCAACCTCAGTGGGTCATTTAATGCCGATAAAGTTTTGAAATAAATCAATTCTTAATGGATAATATAATTTTGTTTATAAACTCATGTTTTTCTATTTAACCCATAGATGGGACCCTAACAGGTACTACCACTCCGGGTCAGAGTGGACCAGGGAGCAATGGTGATGAAGGGGTGCTCCACATTCCCCAACCCTCCAAAACTGGAACCTCACCATCAGATAGAGTTTAACGTCATTCCCAGGACATGTAGACCCTCAGCCACCGCCTTCTAGCACCCATATGATAAAAAGGGGTTGGGGCTTGCCATAAGGGCAATAGGGTTGTGTTTGAGAGGAGACTTGATGATTAGTATTATCTGAGTTATTCGGACTATTGTCCCCATCTTCATTGTTATTTGTACAACGTTTCGGCCGATATGCCCCCGGCCTTCTTCAGGTATTTCTTGTCGGACTCGGGAACCTTCTTTTCGAACTCGGGAACTTTCTTGTCGTAACCCGGAGCCATCCCGGAACTTTGAACTAAATAAAGGGTTAGGTTCAAAGTTCTGTGATGGCTCCCGATTACGACAAGAAAGTTCCCGAGTTCGAAAAGAAGGTTCCTGAGTCCGAGAAGGTTCCCGAGTCCGACAAGAAATACCTGAAGAAGGCCGGAGGGTATATCGACCGAAACGTTGTACAAATAACAATGAAGATGGGGACAATAGTCCGAATAACGCAGATAATACTAATTTAATCATTCACTTTATTTTATACTAGAATTATTATCCAGCGTTGCCCGGGATTTCAAAAGATAAAAATAAATATCCTATTTATATTAAAATATAGATTGATAAGTATTATTTTTCTACATATTCGTTTTGTCTTTTATTCTTTATATATTCATCGTTATATATTCTTCGTTATCATATATATATATATATATATATATATATATATATATATATATATATATATATATAGGTAGATAAAAGGATAAGTGAGAAAGAGATGAATAACTCAAAACAAATCAAGGGTTGAAATAATTTCGTCCAAACTACCCTCACACTACCCCTCACCAAATCATATATACACACGTAACTTTGCTTTAATAAAATCATTTGACTGAAGATGTTCGCGTAATTGTACCGCAGTCCTTTTCTTTCTTGGTACTAAAACTATAACCGTAAGGCGGCGGCTGCGGTGTATACTATGTGGCGGGCCTCGTCCACGTGCCTCCAAATTCACCGTGCTAAAATGGTGCCGATAGAAATTATAACACGAGAAACATGTCGTCACAACTGCCAGCCTTTATTATCGTGCTCGTATAGTGGGCTCGTACCAGAGAGGAGGAAAGGCAGAGAGACAGAGAGAGAGAGAACACTACTAGATTACTGTGCTTTCATGAGGCTCTCATGTGCTCTCATGAGGGACCCAAGGTCAGGTCCGTACCCTACGACCGCGGCTGGCAAAAAGAGGCTGATAGCTTTCTTTTTTGTTCCACGTCACCACGTGACTTCCGGTCAACACCCAACTTCCGCTTGCGGTCAACACCCGACTTCCGCTTGCCACTCAATTCTTCGTTCGGGGTCACGCTACGGTCAAACCATCGTTCATCCTGTTTTAAACCTTTATCATTTCTTCCTCCTCCTTCCATTAGTAGTCCTAGCTCACAAAAGTCAGGAATATACCCATCTTGCAACATAATACGGACGAAATTATTTCAACCCTTGATTTGTTTTGAGTTATTCATTTTTTGCTCACTTATCCTTTTATCTACCTCATATTTATCGGATTCTAAACCCATCCATCCTATCTTCATACTAATATATATATATATATATATATATATATATATAGGTGTATGGTTGTGTGGTGGGTGTCTTTGAATGAGGAAGGGTCCAACGGAAAAAAAGAGGTATTCAGTTTTTTTTCTTCAATTTAGTATATTTTCTTCTACATTTTATGATGGCTATGCGACGAGACTGGGCTCTTTTATGGAATTACCGGCTGAAATAAATTTGTAGTAGACAAATAACGGTCTGTTGAGTATTTATTTTCTTTATTATTGTAAGTAAATATATATATATATATATATATATATATATATATATATGTGTGTGTGTGTGTGTGTGTTGTGTGTGTGTGTGTGGTGTGTGTTTTCAACGCAGATGACAGTTGTTGACTCACCTTCGTATTAACTGAATTTTCTAAGCAGTAGGAAGAAGTGAATAAGTTTTCATACAAATACAAAAAATTGCCTTATTTCTAAATAGAAAAAAACCATATTCAGTTTACATAAGCTTTTGTATACGGCTTACTTAAGCCATCCGAGATTATGCTAAAACACCTATTGTAGAAAGAACAAATGATTTCGAGCAATAACGAAAATAACTGTGTTATTTGATACTGGACTCTGCGTACTCTGGACATTACTTCACATAAAGGCCAAAGATAAATATCTAAATATACAAAATCCATTTTTTTTTCCTAAAAGGGACAACATTTTTAAGTTATTTCTCTTATCGTAATAATGTTGTCTCTTCTTTCTCTCCCAACCATTTCTCAGAAAATTACAAAAATCGACATCCAATTTGTAGAGATTTTTTTTCTTTCATTCTTTTTTATTTTTACATACATTCCAGCCATTACGGGAACAATATAATACAATGAATAATTGAAACCATTCAGACATCAGTATTACGAAAATAGACTGGGATTCTGGGGAGAGTTCTGGGATACCGGGGATATTTCCTATTCTTTGTCTCCGGTGATAGCTACCAGTGCGAAATCGGTGTGGGCAGTAATAATAAAATAATGAAACAAAGTAAAAGGGAACATACGTCGGTTGTAATTTGAGAGAAAGAGAAAGTGAAACCAGAAAATAAATTTTGGAAATCATCCCCTCACTCTCTTACATAAACAAACATAGTTTTTATGCGCAGCGAGGTACAGGTCGTGATGCATATGTTACGTTCCGTTTACGTATGTTAATCCTGAGGTTTATCTATCTGTCTATCTATCCATCCATCCATATATATATATATATATATATATGTGTTGTGTATGTACATGTATACATATATAGGTATATATATATAATATATATATATATATATATATGTATATGTAAATGTATACATATATATGCATATATATGTATACATATTCATACATGCATATATATATACATATATGTGTAACATATACGAATACATATATATGTACATATACATATTCATATATATATGTGTGTGTGTATACACATTCATGCATATATATATATACACACATATATATACATATTCATACATACATATATATACATATATATATACATATATATGTATACATATATATATTTATATTTATGTATACATATACAAATATATGTATATATATATGAATATATAGATATATATACACGCATATATATACACATATATGTGCATATATATACATATTTATACACACACACACAAATAAATATATATATATATATATATATATATGTGTGTGTGTGTGTGTGTGTCTTATGAGAGAAATGAATTAGTAGATAAAGCTGAAAGGATGAGGAAAGAACGTAAAAAGATGAAGGATTAGGAGTAGAAGAGGAAGATGCTTGCAAGAAGAAAACGAAGGGCACGAAGATTACAATGATTATTCTAATGAAGGATGCAAAAGAAAAAAAGGTAGAAAAAAGATAAAAGAATGAAAAAGATGAGGATGAGAGAGAAAACATTGCTATGATGATGTTACGAATGAGATGGTCAAATCCTTTATAAAGCTTCACGAAACACTCCATGCAAAATAGAAAAATGTTATTCCTGTAAAACTTCCGTTATTACTTTCTTCATGTTATCTAACAAACCCCGGCTATACCAAATAGGATTTTATAAAGTAAAGTTTGTTTTACACTCTAATTCGCAAAGAGAAATATTTTGGCTTCATCTCTGCGCACATTTGAACACATGTACGTATTCAATGCACACATTATTCGTGTATGTATATGTAGGTAAAGGAAAACACTCCTCGTATCGCAGTGACAATGAGTTGAATTATACTATCATATATACGAGTGTGAATCAAAAAGTATTGCCATTTTTAAAAATTGTTAATTATCTGGCCGCCATCCTTGGCCAGATGTAAAAGGACTTAAAGTAAATAAGTAAGTAAGTCAATAAGTCCTGTTATATAGTATCCGGTAAGGTATAGTATTTGGTAAGTCAATAAGTCCTGTGGTATAGTATCCGGTGGTATAGTATCCTTTGGTAAGTCAATAAGTCCTGTGGTATAGTATCCGGTGGTATAGTATCCTTTGGTAAGTCAATAAGTCATGTGGTATAGTATCCGGTGTATAGTATAAGTCAATAGTCCTGTGGGTATGTATCCGGTGGTATAGTATCCGATAAGTCAATAAGTCCTGTGGTATAGTATCCGGTGGTATAGTATCCAGTCAATAAGTCCTGTGGTATAGTATCCGGTGGTTATAGTATCCTTGGTAAGTCAATAAGTCCTGTGGTATAGTATCCAGTGGTATAGTATTCTTTTGTAAGTAAGGTGGTATAGTATCCGGTGGTATAGTATCTTTGGTAAGTCAATAAGTCCTGTGGTATAGTATCCGGTAGTATAGTATCCTTTTGTAAGTCAATAAGTCCCGTGGTATAGTATCCGGTGTATAGTGTCCTTTGGTAAGTCAATAAGTCCGTGGTATAGTATCCGGTGGTATAGTATCCTTTGGTAAGTCAATAAGTCCTGTAGTATAGTATCCGGTGGTATAGTATCCTTTGGTAAGTCAATAAGTCCTGTGGTATAGTATCCGGTGGTATAGTATCCTTTGTAAGTCAATAAGTCCTGTGGTATAGTATCCGGTGGTATAGTATCCTTTGGTACGTCAATAAGTCCTGTGGTTTAGTAGTATAGTATCCTTTGGTAAGTCAATAAGTCCTGTGGTATAGTTCGGTGGTATAGTATCCTTTGGTAAGTCAATAAGTCCTGTGGTATAGTATCCGGTGGTAAGTATCCTTTGGTAAGTCAATAAGTCCGTGGTATAGTATCCGGTGGTATAGTATCCTTTGGTAAGTCAATAAGTCCTGTAGTATAGTATCTGGTGCTATAGTATCCTTTGGTAAGTCAATAAGTCCTGTGGTATAGTACCACGTTCCGTCGTCAAAGAAGATCCAAGTAGTAAGGAGCTAAGATTAGAATCAGGCCAATATAAATACAACAACAGCAGCAGCACTGCCAGTGATTGGATAAGATATTCCCTCCCCTGGTCACGTGCTTATCGGCGAGCCTATAAGTAGGAGTAAGTATTTTCCACACGCCTTATATCCCAAAAAACTCCAACAAAAATTTCATGTGAAGTTTTTACTTATATGACTAAGGCCTACATTGAGACCCTAACGAGGCCCAGAGCAAGAATCTGACGATTAAGACCCAACTTCCCCATCGACAATGTCCTCCTTCTGCATGACAATGCTCGACCATACACAAGCATCAAGGACAAGTGAGAAGATCGCCTCATTCGGGTGGACAATTTTACCGTATCCTTCATAGTCACTAGATTTATCGCCTTTGGACTATTATCTCTTTGGTCCCACGAAAGGGGTTTGAGAGGCAAATATTCCAGTGACGAGAAAGTCAAATCTGCAGTGAAGAAGGGACCCAAAGAACAGTCAACAGAATTTTTCGGGACAGGGATACATGCTCTCATTTGAAGGTGGAACATATAAAAAATAGATTTTTGAAACATATTGCCTGAGGGGTGGGAGTAAAAAAATCAATGTCAGCGAGTTTGTACCCTAAGTAAGAAAAATCAGCAAATTCATTAAAGGATTAAAAAATAAGACAATTTGAAATGTAAACTTTAAATATGTATTAGAATAAAACAAACTATATATAGATATATAATACCATTTATTAAAACTTGTTTTAAAAAACAATGAGGACTGTCTAATGTTGCATGTTCAAATTTTGAGTGTAATTATTCTGTTATGATGATTTTGGGTAATGTGACGTAAGCTGTGGCGGAGTTTTTGTTACAGACAAAAACCGGAATTATTAATAGATTTGATATGTAGTAGTTATATAGTTTCGGTTACAGACAAAACCCCACACACAATCCCCATTATAATAGAATTTTTATTATTACTATTATTATTTTTATTCTTCTTCTAATCATTATTATTCTGAAGCCCTGTAAATTCAGAATTACCGTTATTTTTTAATTTCTACTCTCCCGTACAGTAACATATGAGAATGTTCCTAACTGTTGGGCTTATCATTTTCTGAGGATTTTATTTTCATCAATCAAACTTATCAGATAGTGTTATCCATGAAATGAAATAAAAACTATTAGGATACTGAAAAGTAAGGATATAAAGACATAAGACATGAAGAGAAAAAAAAACTACTTGAGCGAATCAAAACCAGAAAAGGCAAACGAATAGAAACTTTTTTTTCAACTAAGTGACAAGACTGATAGTTACTTTGATCGATAGTGACATAACATTAAATCAAAGACGAACTCAAAGTCAAGCTTTACTCAATATCAATTTGTTTTCATTAAGACCAAGAAAACTCTTTTTTCTACAAAATTAAGACGACAAGTGAATTGTTATTGTAAGTATATGACGTGTAATTTTTTTTTGTTATTCCAACTTCTAAAGTACTAATAAAAGTATAGTCATCGGAGTGGCCTATTGTCGGTATCAGCCAGACAGTTTGGTTTGGTTTGGTTTGGTTTGGTTTCGTTTGGTTTTACGGCATATCAACCTCAGTGGGTCATTTAATGCCGATAAAGTTTTGAAATAAATCAATTCTTAATGGATAATTAAATAATCAGCGACATATACTAACGATTTCCCTCCGACAAAAATCGAAACCGGGACCTCAGCGAGCACAGATGTCTGTATATATATATATATATATATATTATATATATATATATATATATATATATATATATATATATACAGACATCTGCACTTTTGCATCTACATCTACACATATATATCTGCACATCTACACACACACACACACACACACACACACACATACATATATATGTATATGTATGTGTGTATGTGTATGTGTGTGTGTGTGTGTGTGTGTGTGTGTGTGCCCAAATATAAGGATTTTCGAAATATGTAGAGGGATGAATGTAGAAATACCAAAATAGATTTTTCTCTGAGCAACAATTTTTCTGTTGTTTGTTTGAAAGGATATGGCATCTCTATCATACACACAACCCAGAGGCAATAATAAATTCCGTTGTTTGCAGTGAGAAATGAATAATTCATAAAAGACAAAAATAAACCGGTTGAAAATTATTGAGTTGGTCTCAATCTCCTTTCTTTTAATAAATAAGGTTGAAACTCTTTCATGTCATTTGCTTGCTTTTTAGATGTTCTGCAAAGATTCACAGTTATTGTTTAAAAAAGGAACATGATTGGATTATACAGGAAATTAGTCTTAACAAAAAAATACAAGGAATCATCTGCCAACTGGAGATTCCTTGGATAATTCTCATTTCCAGGTACAAAAGAATTAGGAACACGTAATGATTGCCTTTTTTTAAAATATCAAACAATAAAAATTGCCTTAAGGAATCTAACATGTTCCATTTTTTTAATTATGGAACCCAAAATGTTCAGGTATAATTTTATACAATTCCTTAAAAAACAAAAACAATATTCGTATTACATTATTACTGGTTATGCAATAGATATAAAGTATTGTAATATTGTTGCATAGCGCTCGACTCGGGCCACAAAATCGTACATGTTATATACTCTTGCTGGGTCGTATATGTTAGTAGTGGAGTATAACGATTCACACGTAGACATATGTAGTAGAAGATTGACTTTTTATTTAATTCCCTCGTGGTGCGTGTGAGTGGCGGGCGTTGACAATGGGAACTACTACTACTACTACTACTGTTGGGATCTCAGGCACAGAGGGGTGAACGAACCTCACTGCCCGCTGGCAGCGATGGTGCATGACCGGCGCGGTCACGCACGTTCTCGTCGGCTATCTCTCTCCTGACTGTCTACTTAAGTAAAGGCAGCCCACCCACACATCCTTTTGTTCCTTTGACCGGAAGTTCCTTCTTCCCCTTCGAGTCTCTTTGTTCAAATTCCCGTTTGTACAGAGGAAGTCTTTTGTTACCCTTCCTTTTGTTACCACAGACTTTCTGTCTAAGCTATCTATTATTTTCTTTTGTTCAATTTCTTCTTTGTCCAGTTTTCGAATTTCCCGCGCAAAATAAATGCGACGATCCTAAAACATAACATTATATTCTTTGAAGAAAATCGTTAATATTTCAATCAAAATTCTGAACTATTCACTGTCAATGGAGGGGCCTGGTGTAATGGTTATCATCGTAGGAAATGTATAAATCCAAGTATTTCCCCTTCAGTTATGGGTAAATCGTAGCAGGACTGGGCTGTATGTTTGGTTTGATAACAAGTCTAGGAATAGGAAAACTCTGAATACAAACCTGTCAAAACTACGCTGAAGAAATTGACCATGTGTCACATCCTTCTTGTGCGGGAGTTCGGTATATATACACTTGCAATGGAATACTTATACATTCCCAGGTGTATGTCCCATACTTGCGATCTGGAATCATATCCTACTCGTGATATAGATTGGTTAAATACCTACATAATTCGATAATCTAAATTCCCACCATTTCACAAGATTGTACTTGTGAATTATTCAAAATGAACTCAACTGTTATTAAAAGGACATTTTATGATATTTTGGAGTTAAAAACATGCATTAAAATGGATTTGATAAGCGTCGTGTTTTCTCCGTGAAAATTACGTTGAATCAAAGATGGTTGCCATTGTTTACAAGCTTCTTCTCGGAAAAAGAACAAATGGACTTAACTCTCATTGCTTTGAGAGTTAAGTCCTTTTAATTCTCCAATAGGAAATGGGTAACAGGTTTAAGTAGAATAATTTTATTCTGCAATAAATTTGGTCTCGGAGAATTCTTCAGACTTGAATAGGTATCTTTAGTTTGGTTTGGTTTGTTTTGTTTTACGGCATATCAACCTCAGTGGGTCATTTAATGCCGATAAAGTTTTGAAATAAATCAATTCTTAATGGATAATACAATTTTTTTATAAATACATTTTTCTATTTAACCCATAGATGGGACCCTAACAGGTACTACCACTCCGGGTCAGAGTGGACCAGGGAGCAATGGTGATGAAGGGGTACTCCACATTCCCCAAACCTCCAGAACTGGAACCTCACCATCAGATAGAGTTTAACGTCATTCCCAGGACATGTAGACCCGCAGCCACCGCCTTCTAGCACCCATATGATAAAAAGGGGTTGGGGCTTGCCATAAGGGCAATAGGGTTGGGAAAACCATATAGGTACTAGGGCTTGACGTGACCAGCCGATTGATCGGAGGGGGCCTCTCCGACCGCAAGTATCCTTGCTGTGTTTATTACCAGATGTTCGTTGGATATTCATCAACCGTCATCTCAAATTTGCCAAATTTGCTCAATGATCATCTTTTTTTTTTTTAAATAAATAAAGACGTATTGAAAATTCTATCGTAACAGTTATTCTAAAATGCACTTGATTCCGATACAATTATTTCATAGTAAATTGATTAAACACGACTATAATATAATCTTTAATTTAAATGATGTATAGTTTTTTTTTTTTTTTTTTTTTTTTTGAATTGGACAAATCAAATTGTAAAGACGTTGATTTTCGCGACTTTAACAAGGAAAATATTCTACCAACGAAATTAACGAAATCTATTTTGAATAATTCAAACTAGACCGACCGAACGAACGAGAATGTTCTTGCTAAAAATTGTTGACCAAAGCATTAAAATTATTTTCTACGGCGACGAGTATACAGACCGAAAGACAGCCAAAAGAATTAATTAACAAGCCAAAATGTCAGTAAAAAGAAATCCATGGGTAGCAGCGTGGTGGATGTGAGAAACGACAGATGATCCCATACTGGGACAATGGCGGGGCTTATACGATGCTGGGCGGAGGAACCCTAAACGGGTCAACGGCCAGGATCAAACAATTCAGTTAGGAAACTACTGTTACTCATCTCTAAGACTGGCGCCTATTGATGAGTCAACAGCCACCGATAGATATCCATGACATATCATGGATATCCGCGCTGAAAGCCAGACATGATGATGATGATGATGATGATGATAGTGAAAGCAGTTAACCAGCCACTGAGTATGCTCCTGTGATTGATTTAACTGTTATTTCTTTTATCTACATAGAAATGTGTCTATATAGCTTAAAGCTGTTTATAGGGATCGCACTAGTAATTGCATCGAGAAGCTTTAACAGAAAAAATAATACTGAAAAAAATTGCTAAGATGAATTCTTGGTATAAATCAAATGAAACGACATATGAAAATAAGAAAAAAATAACTGAATCTTCATTTTCATTCTACACCGGATAACCATATGTTTTTTTCCCATATATATATATATATAATATATATATATATATATATATATATGGAGGGGATTTGTTGTATATTGACATTTTTATCTGACATTCGAGTCAAGATTGAGCGAAAACAAATCATTTTAAAAAGTTTTCAAATCACAGACTTCTTAATAATAATAATAATAATAATAATAATAATAATAATAATAATAACTTATTTCCGTCGTTTCGTTTGCCTCGGAAGCAACCAGAAATTGGCACAAGCCCAACACTTTTTTTTTTTTTCCTTGGAAGAATTTCGAGTTTTGCGCCTCCAGCGAAATTGATGTGTTTATTAATGTTTACCATTTAGAGTGACAGACGCATCTTTTATGTATGTCAGCCTTTCGAGGTGCATCTTAAAAGATTTTTTTTTTTTCGTGTCCGACGAAGAAATCGAATGCAATTATTTTAAGTGGACAAAAGGACATAACCTGTGTTTGAAAGGTAAGATTTTTTCCTCTCTCTCTCCTTTCTGAATCAACCAATAAAACTGAAAACATTTTTTATGGATGAGAATATATCTGTTAAAATGAAAAAAGAAATGTGTTGACTTGTAAAAACTGGAATGCAGATTTTCAGCAACTTTTGTTTATTTCTTTAACTGGAAATTTTGGCGTTTATTTTAACCGAATTTTCCAAATTATATTTGCTTTGCTCCTATTAGAATCTCAGTTTGTTTGAGGAAATAAATGTTGGTTTGTTTTGTTTTACGGCATATCAACCTCAGTAGGTCATTTAATGCCGATAAAGTTTTAAATCAATTCTTAATGGATAATACAATTTTTTTATAAATACATTTTTCTATTTAACCCATAGATGGGACCCTAACAGGTACTACCACTCCGGGTCAGAGTGGACCAGGGAGCAATGGTGATGAAGGGGTGCTCCACATTCCCCAAACCTCCAAAACTGGAACCTCACCATCAGATAGAGTTTAACGTCATTCCCATGACATGTAGACTCGCAGCCACCGCCTTCTAGCACCCATATGATAAAAAGGGGTTGGGGCTTGCCATAAGGGCAATAGGGATGGGAAAATCATATAGGTACTAGGGCTTGACGTGACCAGCCGATTGATCGGAGGGGGCCTCTCCGACCGCCCGTCTAGCCCAAGATAGGGCCAAAGTGGAGTATTGCAATTCATGAACTGCTCATCCACCTGGTTTCTATCCTTAAGCATCACGGGTCGCCACCAGCGGCCAACAGGTGGCCCCATTGGGGGAGTCTTAGCCCTCTGCAGAGGTGCAGTCGGTGCATTCTAACGCCCCAGCCGACAGGGCGGGAGGAAAGAAAAGAAAAACATTATTTGAACTAATTAATGATAAGACCGTGTTAGCTCAGTCGGTAGAGCGTTCGGCTAGAAACCACATGGCTGATATCGACATTAGGCCGCCCCGACGACTTTTTTTATGCCAATAATTTCCGGAGTAATTTGTTTTACGGCATATTAAACCTCGGCGAGTGAAGGTTTTGAAAGATTCGTAGCGATATTTTGGTAGGAAATTATTTAAACTCATATTTTGTAGTGAGAGAAGAGACTTACCTCGTACAAAACGGGCGAGAACTTGCTTTGCGTGCATGTCCACATTGCCTGAGACATCGGAACTGAACGGGTGAACGAGGAGTGGGTGTAGGCTGGCATGCAACATCGAAAAGATAGAGATATAAAAAAATAATACCGAGCGCGAATGCAGACACCAAAATGATTTAGTTGTAAACTAAACTGGAAGCCGATTCATTCCCTAGGAGCAATGCACTAAAAACCTTGTTTGAATTCAGTTTTCCTTGTCCTAGACTGGTTGCCTTACCAAGGCTAAAGAACCCAGCCTGTCCTATTTATCCATATATTTATGAGAACAGAAGACCCTTGCCTTTCCCAAGGGCATTAACCCGAAGTGAAATAGACAGAACCTCGTCCAGGATTTGAACTCCGATTACATTTCCTAAAAGGGTACGCTAATAAATGTATGTATTTGAGAATTGTTGACTTAATAGAAGATACCAGGTATCCTTAATTTCCCAATCCATTATATTGTTAAATCTCTCAAACTTGACTCAATATATGGGAAGGACGTTTATATTGTTAGTCATTGTTCTGTTGTTTAATAAACTGTTAGAATTTCACTGTTTTAATTCATTTATTCGTTGGTCTTAGAACAAATGCTATAAACACGAAAGTTCCTTCTCTAAGTAATTCTATCAATTTTTTTTCCTTCCTTTCAAATTAGTGTACTGAAACATACCCAATAAACAGTTGTTACATATTATGTGGTAGCATAAATTGTTGACTGACCCTGTGGCGAGAATTCAAAGGGTCCATTGGCTCCCAGATCAGGGAGTGGAAAAATAGCAGTAACTGTTATAGCCCCCCGATCCCAGAGGCGCGAATCTCGCACGTCACGTGATTTCGTTAGTTTAAATTTTAGTTTCAACCTGACGTTGAGCAGAAAGGATGCCTGTATCTCTCTGCTATGGTTGTTAACTCCCCGCGTGGAAGAACATGGGCAAGAAAAATAAATCTTGATCACGAAAATAAAAGTCTTGTGAGTTGATTAATTGCATGACTAAAAACTAGACCTTAAAAGAAGCCCTTAGAAGAGACTAGACAACATGACGACCAAAAGAAAGAAGAGGAAACATAGCAACTAGTAGACGTAAAGATGTCGTCACCAAACCGTCCTTCGGGACGGGGTCCAGTGAGCTTCGGCCTCTGGACCGGTGAGTTGCGCTAAATTTATAGTGTCGATACCAGAGGGCCGTCCCTCCAGGCAGTATCTGCCTCATTGCACTTAAAGGGGCAGGGTTGGGTTTATGGCCCAGCGCCTGAGGCGCCCCCTTGAGGAGGAATGCCGACGAGATCGACGCAATTTTTCTACCTACTACCCCATGAGTCTCGGCTTGTAGGTGATGCCTACATAAAACGGCCTTGTGCCATATCGTATGAAAGTGGGACACATGTAAAAACCAGACGTAAAGATGATGATCATAGCCGAAGCAGTAAAGAAGAAATAAAGTAACAAGTAAGACTCTACTCAATCTCTGTCTCTGTCTGTCTGTCTGTCTGTCTCTCTCTCTTACCTAGTTCTCCCCTCTCATGTATATACCCGATGTTCGACATACGATGTTATAAAGGGAATACAACACATTGAATTTGATTGGATGATGGATTCATTGATTAAATTATTGATTGTATGACGGAGAACGAAAAAGAGCCAGACATTGTCTTGCCTGCCGGGATCGAACCCGCGTCCTCCCGCATGCAAAAACAGATGCGATTTAGGCACTGGACGGACGCGAAGTGCCAAGATATTTCGGTAAATACATACATAAATAACATGTGAGTCAAGCGGTGGGCAGTCAGGAGATTATTTCGACTACGGTGACGGATTTTGTAGCTGTTAAACGAAAACGAAGAATGTGTTGACCAGGGGAAGGTTTGGCTTGCTGGAAGACTGTGGACTCTCTTGTTTTTGGCACCCCCTCTCGGTGGGAGCTTGTTGATACGAACATCTATTTTCCCCCATATATTTCCCCCCTTCTATAGATTGATTCATTCATTCATATTAATGGCTACATTTATTCTATGCCTAAGAAAATGAATACATAAATATACGGTGTTCACAAAACAGACCGAAAAAAGCATTTCTGTGGTAAGCTGCTGCTCTTCAAACACGATTCCTTCAACTATATCTATCATAACGCAAATTACTGAAAAGTAGCTGTTATTTCTATGATATTTAAGAATAAAATTATTTCCAGATTTACCGATAGATAGAATTACAACCAAATTCATGAATATTAGTAGGGCCGGGTTAGCTCAGTCGGTAGAGCGTTCGGCTAGAAACCACAAGGTTCCTAGTTCGATACCGGTCCTCGCCAACTCAGCATATGAGTAGCACAGGGATCTGTGCAGTAAAGTAAGGAGCTGATGGTAGGTGTGGCGCTCCACCTCAGACGCCAATAAAAAATCTCCTTGGTCTAGCGCTATTGAAAAGGGGATAGACTCCCTTGCTGACTGGCTAATACCGACTTTAGGCCGCCCCGATGACTTTACTTACTTTACTTTTACATCCATAAAAAATAGTATTACATTCATAAAAAATTGGTATATTACATTCATGAAAAGGTAGTGTAATTACATTCATGAAAATTAGTATATTACATTTGTTAGGTGGAGCTCTTGTAGGGACCGATTTGTTGTTTGGGGAGGGTATAGTTGAGGAGTTGAAGATCCGAGTTATGGGTCCCCACAATTTATATGTATAAGGACTACAGAAATGTAGTTTCCATAGGTAACAAAAGAAGAAGATATTGATAAAGGAAACAAACTTTATATACATAAATACAATTAATATAGTTTCATTGTTCTTTCAGTGGTGTTGCAGTCTGATTGTGTCTGTGTATAGTTGTGTGTGACAACTGTGACATGGTGTTTATATTAGTGTGATTGCTTGTGTCAACATATTAGTAGTTTGTCTGTGATTGGAACTTGTGATTGAAAGTTGTTGTTGTTGAGAGAGAGAGAGAGAGAGAGAGAGAGAGAGAGAGAGAGAGAGAGAGAGAGAGAAATAGGAGACGAAAAGATAGACGGACCTGTTGAGTCGTATTTGATGTTTTCGGACTTTCCCACTGTCGAGTTAGGAGCATCCTCTCCAACTCCGTTGAGTCAGGAAGAGCGAAAGCTCCTCATTGTCTCTGTGTCTCCTCTTTCAGCTAAAAAAGGGTCTTTTTATAATTCTCTTTTTGTCATTGTCTATTGTGATCATTAAGCTAAAATATTCCTTAAATATCAGGTGATTTGCAATGATGTAATATCGAATGATTTTGGTATCTGTGGAATTCTGGTGACGTAAATTATCGGATGAATTTAAACCATTGTTTCTATTGTTTCTAAAATATTTCTAAACTAATATTCATTCGATTCTCTTTTGTTTACCTAATTCTAAACTCATGACATACCATTGTGAAACTAGTTATTTAAGAAAACTTAATTATTTTAATTTAGTCAATTCCACATGCTGTAAAAATATAGGGGCCAATCCCTATACTCTCTAAGTAATTTAACTAACGAGAAAGCCCCTTAAAGTTAAAAAAACAAAAACATTTCTAATAATAATCAAATTAACTTAAATATCAATTTAATATGTGTAATATTTCAAATCACAAAAAAAGTAATTATTATTACAGTATTTGCTGCTACCTCAGCAGCAAATACTGTAATAATAATTACTTTCAGCGCGGAAGACGTTCTGTACATATAATATTCTATCGTCAATAAGTATGCTGCGTGTTTTCAGGCCTTGCAAAGATAAGACTATTCTTAGAGGCAAAATAAAAATTCTTTACTCGCTGGGTCTAGAGTTCAGTTCTTGAAGTAGTCAAATCCCCAATAGACAGAGAGGTTTCTAAGAAAGACAGATAACGTATCTTCTGTTAAAGCTTAATAAATCCCCTAATAAAGAAGGCAATATAATAACAGAGTCGAGTTCTTTATTATGAACAAACGTACAGAAATGATTCTCCTACATTATTTTCCTACTTTTAGTTTCCTACATTCTAATACTATTGTATCCGAAATTCGGATATTCATGGCTATAATGGTAATTGGGAAAACAAAAGACTCAATACGAAGCAAGCTGCCGAACAAAAATAATAGAGATAAGGATAATAGGCTAGAAAACGTTAGGGGGGGGGATAAACATTGTGTATTTTAGAAACTGGATCAGACCAGAAACACTGGGAATATTTCTGTCGGTGCTTATTTTCTGCGAGCTGTTTATCTTCCAAACATGCTGTAAGTACATTTTCCCGGTATTATTTGTATATGAGGAACATGTATGCTACAGATATAACTGAGTTCGGGATTTTTGTTCAGAGTAAAGCTGTGCCGATTAGGATTAGTGAGTTCGATCCTTCCTGACGTGTCTAGAAATTGTGTTTTTTTTCTTTCTAAATCTGGCCATGTCATTCAGATCCTCGAAGGAATACGAATAACTCTATGAGTGGTAGGATAAAAAGTACTATTTTTCTGGTCTAATAGGTGATTAAAATCCTGCTTTCAGCAACGCTATTTGATTGATTGCTTGGTTTTAATGGCATGTAAAACCGTCTAGGATTATTTAATGCTTTGGGGTTATGGAAACGCGTTCATTGTATGTTCATAGTTACACTTTTTGTGTAGTTGTTTCCTAAGTGCTACTGTATGGCTGTACTAACTGGATTTTTAACGAAACACTTAGAAAAAGCCAAAGGAAACTATACAAGGATACTGCATACTGTTTTAAACAAATCCTGGAATTAGTAACCGACAAAAATGTAGCTATACGTGTTGTATACTCTCTTTACTTCTATTATTCTTCAGCTCATCTTTGGTATCTTACGTTCTCAAAACTCATAGAGACTTTTGACGTTGCAGTCAGAAATTGATTACTACTGAACGAAAAAGGAAGAAAGCTACCTATTCTAACGATGTTCCCGCCCTAATAATGAACATACTACATAAGTCGTCTTAGTACCGTTCCCATGGTGTATATGTCCTTTCAGTGCCGTGCATGTTACAATAGAAAAATGCTTACATTAAAAGCTGTATCATAATTCAGTTAATACATTTATATATCATGACCGAAAAACCAAATGTTAGGATATAAATTTAATTGCGTCAAAGTGGTTGAAATTCTTAAGTCTTTGTGCAACGTAAACATCTGAAGCGAAATAAAGTCGGCGTTTCGTATTTGTATTGATTCCTCGGAGAATCCACGACGGACTTGACTTTAAGCAGAATTCCACTGCGATATTCCATATCAGTTATAGGATTTAAATGGATTTTGATATCTTAAGGCGGCAGGGTTCACTCTGTCTTCGGAGATTGACAATCTGGGATTTGCACAGCATGATAGCTCAACGTACACGAGGAACGGTTTATAGATCAGAGGTATATTGAAATAACTTTAAGTGGATTCCGTTGTATTATTTATTTTATTTCATTTTTTTATCGAAAAAAAAACAAAAAAAAAACAGAAACAAAACATGAATCAAAGTCGATATTGTTTGATTACATCAGCAAATCACGGAGGAAACATACCTGGATGGTTGTGGAGATGAATAGATGATATGACTTTGTGTTCGTATTGGTAAAGCGAAAAAGAATAATAAGTCGGATTGTGCACGTACGATTGGTGTGTCACGTGACAACTGGAAACGGATAAAGAAAACGGAAAAATCAACGATTTATATGAGACTATATTATTTAAGAATCTTCAGAAAATAAGAACAGAGTTAAAAAACAAAAAAAAAAAAAAAAAAAACAGAAATCAAAGGAAAACGTATTAGACCGAAAAATGATGTTGAGACGAATATTGAATACTAGCAGAGCTACCTGGCTATGGGAAGGATTTGGAAATTCAAAAATAAATCCTATCCATATTAATATATAGAATTTTATATATATATAGGGTGATTTAAAAAAAAAACAGACATTTTTTAAAAAGTCTGGCTTGTTTTGATAAAAAACGCTTGAAAGAAAAAAATACACATATATCATCACTGGAGGTGGGGAGAAATGTATAAATGGAAACTGGGTTTGGGTATTTGCTTATCTAAATAAAATATAAACGTGGTCTGACGAAGCTCTGTGGGCCTCACATACCCACGAGTAGAAATGGTCCATAATCACGATACCCATGGTATTTAAGGCCTTTTTATTCACAAATAAATAAATAAATAAATATTATATATATATATATATATATATATATATATATATATATATATATATATATATGCACAGATATATATATATATATATATATATATATATATAGTGTGACCCCCCAAAAGGCTTGACTTTAAAAAGTCTGGGTTTTTTTTTAGATCAACCTGTATATTTCTTATTATCTTTATTTTGCATAAATTCTTGTTTTTTTCTATTATTATTCTTGCATGTATTTTCTTTTATTTCTGCTTCATTCGCTTTTTATTGTTTTCTGTTTTATCAATTTGTTTTATATTTCAATCATTTTATTAATGAATTTTAATATATCTAATAATAATATATAACATTATACATATGCTCAGTTACAATTTTAACAAATATTACCCTATACACCTTAATAAAAAGAATGAAATAAATAAATAACATATCAACCACACACATATAACTTAACGACAAATCCAGTTCCCCAACACATATAAACAAAAAACAATAAAACACACACACACACACACACATACACATATTCAGTTAACCAATCCTCAACAATCCAACTTTCTAGACCAACACCTGTGGTACCACCATCCACCATTCTGACACACCCCATCTAGTGAGAAGAAAATACACTGACCACCCCCAACCACCCCTCTCCCTACTGACGACCTTCTGTTTCAGCATTTTGAGAATGTCCATAATCGAAGCGAGTACTATATCCAAGTCCTGAAGATGGTCTAATTAAGAGACTGAAACGTTGCATCGTCGACAATAAACATCCAGTTTCCATAACGTGTTTGTCTAGCTTTCTCCGCATATATATATGTATGAGAGAGAGAGAGAGAGAGAGAGATACAGAGAGAGAGAGAGAGAGAGAGAGAGAGAGAGAGAGAGAGAGAGAGAGAGAGAGAGAGAGAGAGAGAATGAGGATGAAGAGAAAAGAAACTATTTGAATATATGAGAAATAACCCTTTCTAGATTGACTATTTATAAATTTTAAGTCATTTCAAATTATATATTCAACTTTTGATCTATCTCTCCCATTCTAGTTGGATCATACTCTATCGCAGAGTTTTTCAACCTTTTTCCTTTCCCGGCACAGTGGGCTGGGCAATAAATTGATCGAGGTACACCATCAGTATTTAAACATATAATTATTTTATCATTTAAATTCTAATAGAAAAGGGATACTGAAAATGTGCTACACGTGTAAAAGAAAACAATGTAATTTTATTTCTAAAGGTATATTTTTAATCAATTAAAACAAAAAATATTAAAGTAATAGAATAAAAATATAAAAGGATGATCAACTGTCCTCAAAACTTAGAATACACCCATGGAAGCTTCACGGTACACTAGTGTGCCGCGGCACAACGGTTGAAAAACTCTGCTCTATCGGTATATGAGAAGCTTTTAGTTATCGATATCTCGTTTGAATGATACTTGGTCGTCATCTAGCGAGGACAGGGTATTTTATTGGTTCATTTCACCATTGCACAGTTTGGTGGCTGATCAGGCCAGCTCTGCTCAGACACGACCTTCCGCACTGTTCACATAGTAGACTGATTTGAAGCCCTTGTTCCCTTACTATTTAAATATAATATACAGTCGTGCATACCAGGGTGGGCTGAAAAGTTTATATGATGTTGTCATTTCTGCTGTTGATGACATTTTAACAATGGGATCCGAGCACTTTTTTTTAATACATTATTCCTTCTTTGCTCTCTTTAAAATATATATGCATACATGCACACACAAAAACACACATGCATATATATCTATTAATAATGGAGATTCGCTTCCGGTTTTTGTCTGTAACAATAATTACGTCAGTGCTTACGTCACATTACCCAAAATCGTCATAACATAGAATAAAGTAAAGTAAAGTCGTCGGGGCGGCTTAATGTCGGTATCAACCAGACAGTCCCTTTTCTCTTGCGCTAAACCAAGGAGATTATTTTAGCATCTGGGGTGGAGTGTCACACCTACCATCAGCTCCTCACTTTACCACATAGGTCCCTGTGCTACTCATACGCTGAGTTCGCGAGGACCGGTATCGAACTAGAAACCTTGTGGTTTCTAGCCGAACGCTCTAGTGACTGAGCTAACCTTTTAATAAATTCATGACTGGTATTATATATGTATAGATAGTTTGTTTTATTTTAATACATATTTAAAGTTTACATTTCAAATTGTTTTATTTTTTAATCCTTTAATGAATTTGATGATTTTACTTGCTTAGGGTACAAACTCGCTGACATTGAATTTTTTACTCCCACCCCTCAGGCAATATGTTTCAAAAATCTATTTTTACATCACCCGGAGGGTGTTTTTTATTTTGTACTTGTATGTATTCATATGCATAATATAAATCTCTTCCCCCCTTCTCTCGCTCCTTCCTCTTTCTCTCTCTTTTTCTTTATCCTGCCTCACTCTTCCCCTCTTTCTGTCTGCCTCTGTCTGTCTGTCTGTCTGTCTGTCTTTCTCTCTCTCTCTCTCTTCTATATCATGACTTCTTTTATTTCTCTTCTTTATATAAAACTAGCAACAGCTACCCGGCGTCGCCTGGGTAGAGGTTTTTTTTAAGTTAGTCCCACAGATCCATTATTACTGAATCGTGCGTTGAATCCTCATGGGATGCCCCATTTAAATCCCTATATAAAAAATAGACCTTGCATTGATCCAGCTACTATGAAAAGAAATGTTAATGTCTAATATCTAAAACAAAATCATTAAAATTTTTTAATCATCTTCACGAATATAAATAAAATCTCTGTAATTTTTGCTCAAAAACCAAGCCCTGGAGATATTTGATGTGTATATATATTTACTTTGTCGTTCATTGTTTTTTTTTTCGAAGTTTCCTCCGGACATACATATATACACAACTGCCCTTTATACATGTATAGATTACATTCGGACATACATACACACAACTGCCCTTTATATATGTATAGATTCCTTATATAAAAATTGCTGTCGTTCTCTTTTATCTGTATCCGGAATTGAAAATTGCGGAACTTACACCAATGAAATTCCCTAAAATAATTTTCCTCGTATATAATGATATTCTGTACGTTTATAAAGACAAAATCCCATATCAAAATATACAGATAAGGAAGCGTGTGGTGTAATGGTTAAAGTCATGGGAAATGGACTCGTCGCCCCGATTTCAAATCCTGGACGTGGTAATTGCATTTTACTTAGTGCTAATACCCTTGGGAAAGGTATGAATCCTACTCTCCCTCCAGTTATGGGTAAATAGTAGGGTAGACTGGGCTCTTTAACCTTGGTTAGGCAACCGGTCTAGGAGAAGGGAAAACACTGAATTCAAACCTGTTAAAATCTCCGCTTGGGGTGGTCACTACTAGAATAGGCTCAGTCCTAGTGTTGAACTCCGCTTAAGAAATTGACCTTGTGTCACATCCTTCTCGTGCGGATGGGTTGGTATATATATATATATATATATATATACAGTAATAAGCAAACTAACGTTGCAAAGAGAACAGGTCGCGACGCATTATATATATATCTTCTTATTATAATGGAGATTGTGTGGTATTCTGTCTGTAACCGAAACTATATAACTACACAAATCACAATTCCCTTAGTTATTTACATAACATTTTCCATGAATTAATTTCTTTTTAAAACTCAGTTATTAATAAAATTGTTTTACATTATCAATACGGTTGACCATATCTACAAACTAATAACATGCAGTTGTATTTATATATACAACAAAATAGCGGTTTACAGTGTGAACGGGAAGGCTAATTTGCATATTGATTTTAAACATTTGATTTTAATAAATATATGCTTAGTATTATAAATTTCTAATTGTTTGGTTTTATCCCAATGAATATGAGCAAAGATCTCTTCAATAAATCTTAAAAGAAATTTATTAACGAGAAGAATTAACTGTAATTTTATTCTTTACTTCCTATTTTAACTAAATAGTTAGAATATGAAAATTTAGCAATGAAAGGCTGGAGTGATTGCAGAGTAAATTTCACTTATTCTGTTTTTTTTTTAATTATAGACCTCTCTGTTTCAAATAGTTTTATCTGCATTCTTATTTAGTTTCATTAGTCTTTCTAATTTAATATAATATTCTATTGCATGAAAACTTAAATACGTGCATCCGGAGGGTGCATATATTAGCTAGTATATTCAATGAAGTTTTATCTATCTATCTATCTATCTATCTATATATATATATATATTATATATATATATATATATATATATATATTCAATGAAGTTTTATCTTTCTGTTTTTCTTAAACATTTATATGTACGACTGTTTTGTTTGTTTGTTTGTTTGTTATTTCTGCTTATAGACATACTTTCCGTGTGCGAGCCGTCATCTCTTTTCATCTACGCTTCTTTTCATTTTCATTTCCACGTTTCGGATGTAAGTAAAATGTAAGTAAAATGTCCTGTTTACCAGTCAATCCGAGATAAAAACAGCCCCGCCCCCGCTCTAGAAAAAAAAATCCAAAGACGAAACACAGACGATCACCTGCAGGGACAGAAAGTATCTTTTCATAGCGCACAGGATTAAATAACGGCACATGGCTGTAATTTCTCCGTGTTCACAGCTGCCGTCGCTGTTGGTTTGGTTATCTAGAGCTCCGCAAAAACAGGTTTGCGTGATTAGAAGTTTGCTGCATCTAACAAGCCATCATTCTTTTGGCTTCTAACTTGATCAAAAGGCACCTTCCATTTTGTGTCAGCCAGCCAGGTGTCTGACAGACAGCTGTCAGAAACAAACTTCGGCATTACAGTCATGTAGCTATGTGCGACTGTGTGTCAAATCTAACGCTACTATTTAGTGACAACGTTATTTGGTTTGGTTTGTTTTATTTTACGGCATATCAACCTCGGTGGGTCATTTAATCCCGACAAAGTTGTGAAATAAATTCATTCTTAATGCATAATACAATTTTGTTAATCAACTCAAGTTTTTCTATTCAAGCCGTGCTGCAATACATCACTTAAATTTATAGACTAAGCGAGGTCACATGGTTTAAACCTCAGCTAATCAACAGCCCGAATACGTGGCTGGTTAACTACTTAATCGGTGATACCGAGAGACGTCCATTTGCAATCATTGACGAAGGACTTGCAAGACTAAGGAGCACCAAGGAACAACCAAAGGATTCTGTATCAAGGATCGCGCTCTGCTTAACACAAAGGATCTCCGCTGGACAAACGCTCTTGCTTTAGTTTGGTTTGGTTTGTTTTACGGCATATCAACCTCAGTGGGTCATTTAAAGCCGATAAAGTTTTGAAATAAATCAATTCTTAATGGATAATACAATTTTTTTATAAATACATTTTTCTATTTAACCCATAGATGGGACCCTAACAGGTACTACCACTCCGGCTCAGAGTGGACCAGGGAGCAATGGTGATGAAGGGGTGCTCCACATTCCCCAAACCTCCAAAACTGGAACCTCACCTTCAGATAGAGTTTAACGTCATTCCAGGACATGTAGACCCGCAGCCACCGCCTTCTAGCACCCATATGATAAAAATGGGTTGTGGCTTGCCATGAGAGCAATAGAGTTGGGAAAATCATATAGATGCTAGGGTTTGACGTGACCAGGCGATTGATCGGAAGGGGCCTCTCCGACCGCCTGTCTAGCCCAAGATAGGGCCAAAGTGAAGTATTCCATGTCATGGACTGCTCATCCACCTGGGTTCTATCCTTAAACATTACGGGTCGCCACCCACGGCCAACAGGTGGCCCCATTGGGGGAGTCTTACCCCTCTGCAGAGGTGCAGTCGGTGCATTCTAACGCCCCAGCCGACAGGACGACAACGTTATTTGACATATGCTTGCAGTTCGTTACTTTTAGAATTAGACAAGCGCTCTTATTTGCAGAATGTATCTCCGTTTCTTCCCCCGCTTTCCCATCCTGTGATTTTTAATTTTTTTAATCCAATCCTATACTTTGAAAATATTTGCCTCCGTGATCGTTAAACCATAAACCGTCTCAGTTAGGTACTCTTACGATTTTTGTGGCTATTTTTAGGTTTCAAGTGAGAGCGCATTACAGTGGATATTCCTTGTGTTAAGCAGAGGCTGGTACTTAGTGAAGAATCCTTTAGTTGTGTTACATAATTATTAGATACCTAATGATTATGACAATAGTGTAGAAATCATATTAGTGCATCTGATGGCCTTGAGAGTGAGTGACAGCGTTTGACCTCGATCTCACCTTGCGTTCTGGGAATGGAACGTGAGAACCAGAAGACCCCCTTCCGGTTTAAGGGGTAAGCAACTCAGTTAGTTAGAGTTAGAACTTAGAAGCGAAGCTAGCAAGATGTGAGTCTCACTGCGTGATTGTCTGATTTGGGGTTCTACGAATAAAGTAACATCATCGTAAATCGAAGTCTTGTGGTTATTACTAAAAGCTATCAATGACACAAGGCTTCTGATAAGAAACGATCCCCAGCAGAAATCAGACCCGGAATCCCAAGAAGACCAGACCTTAGAAGATGATAGACGATCAGAACCAAGCCGACCAGAAGAGAAATATATAACATATAGATATATAGTGCCTTGATGTTCCTTAGTGTTGGGTAGAATCCTTTGGTTGTTCCTCGGTGTCCCTTAGTGTTGGGTAGAATCCTTTGGTTGTTCCTCGGTGTCCCTTAGTGTTGTGTAGAACCCTTTGGTTGTTCCTCGGTGTCCCTTAGTGTTGGGTAGAATCCCTTGGTTGTTCCTCGGTGTCCCTTATTGTTGGGTAGAATCCTTTGGTTGTTCCTCGGTGTCCTTAGCGTTGGGTAGAATCCTTTGGTTGTTCCTCGTGTCCTTATTGTTGGGTAGAATCCTCTTGGTTGTTCCTCGGTGTCCCTTAGTGTTGGCTAGAATCCTTGGTTGTTCCTCGGTGACCATTAGTGTTGGGTAGAATCCTTTGGTTGAGCAGATTCCTTCGTCCGTTCTTCTGGGTCGAATACGAAGATCGGCGATTAAATAGTTAACTAACCACATATTCGATCCGTTGAGTGGTTGGCTTGAATCGATGCGCCCACGCAGAGCCTATAAGTCTAAGTGTTGGATTCCAGCACACCTTATATCCAAAAACTCCAACAGGTACAAAACTGAAATGTATATCTGATATAATTCAAATAAAAGACTATATAAATATTCATCAACCTCTACGCACGAATAGGATGTGACACGAGATCAAATTTTAAAGAAGAACTTAACAGATGTATATTCAGAGTTTTCCTTCTCCTATATTGGTTGATTAAACAAGATTAAAGAGACCTGTTCTACTATTTACCCATAACCGGATGGAGAACAGTTGAATGCATACCTTTCCCAACTGTATTAGCGCTATGTGAAATGCAAACGGTTTCGTCCAGGATTTGAACTCGGGTCGCCGAGTCCATTTCCTACGGCGATAGCCATTATATCATGTGACTCCTATAAAACAATATAGCATTCTAAAATTTGAGAGCGGGCTATGTTCTTGTATACAATTTAAAAGAAAAACAATTTTTTTTTTAGAAAAGCATAAAATATAAGCATCAGTTACTTTTAAGAATGCCTAGGATTAAACTGCAAAAGCTAGCCTGGGGGCGTTCCATCGTCGTGTAATAGTCAGCAATCTAGTCTCGCAGATCAATTACTACACGATAGCGTGTTTGATACTCGTTCGATGCAGCATACTTGCGCTCTTGTGTCATATCCTGCCTGTGGCGATCTGGTTGGGAAAATACGTACATAAACCAGTTCGATTTAAAGTTGCATTAATACAGAAGACACAATCACTAAATTTGTAAAAAATGATTGATTTTCATGGCATGTCAACCCGTTTAGGATTATCATATTCCTAGAACTTAGAGAAACACGCTCGTTGTACGCCCATGTTTCTATTTTTGAAGTTAATGGCTTTTTATTAGAGAGTAATTTACAAATTTATTTATTAGGGAACACTGATGTGGTCTTATGATATTTTAACTAAATGAGGTTTAGTGGTATCTTCTATTTGAATTCTTAGTTTCACAATTTTTTCATGATTAAAAAAAACCCAGTACATTTATTTCTAAACCTTGTCATCATAAAATGCATATTTGCGTGTACATTAGCCGCCCTAGACATTTCTGTTAGCAAATACATAGAATTTCTCTGAATTTTTTAGATTAGGCTTGATAATTAGTATTACTAGCAAATATATGCACCCTCCGGGTGCAAGTATTTAAGTTTTAATGCAATAAAATATTGTATTAAATTAGAAAGGCTAATGAAACTAAATAAAAATGCAGATAAAAAGATTTAAAACAGAGGGAGTATAATCGAAAATAGAACAACTGAAACTTACTCTTCCATCACTCTCGTCATTCAATGTTATTTTTTCTAATTTAAGTATTTAGTTAAAAAGAGGAAGTAAAGAATAAAATGACAGTTATTTTTTCTTGTTAATGGATTTCATTTAAGATTCACTGAAGAGATTTTTGCTTATACTCATTAAAATAAAACGAAAACAGTTAGAAATCAATAATACTAAGCACATTTATTAAAATCACATTTTATCAATATGCAAATAGCCTTCCCATTCACACTGTAAACGCTATTTTGTTGTATATATAAATATATTGCATGTTGTTAGTATGTAGATATGGTCAACAGTATTAATAATGTGAAACAATTTTATTAATAATGAGGTTTAATAATAAAATCATTGGGAATGTGATGTCAATAACTAAGGGAATTGTGACTTGATAGCGATATAGTTTCGGTTACAGACAGACAAACACACAATCTCCATTATAATAAGATTTGTATTATTCGGACTATTGCCTTCATCTTCATCGTTTTCTGTACAATGTTTTGGCAGATGTGCCCTCTGGCCTTCTTCAGGTATTTCTTGTCAGATTCGGGAACCTTCTCAGACTCGGGAACTTTCTCGGATAATTGGACACATAGACTAGTGGATAAAGGAGTTAGGTTAAAACAGTTCTACATAAAATTTTCTCTAGACTTCGGGTTCAGTCCTGGTCAGGGACAGCAGTAACATAGAATGATAATTAACACAGCTTAACACCTGTACCCCAGCTATGGTTAGCGGAATGAGAAGAGGATAGCCCAGTGGACTGAATAAAGGGTTAGGTTCAAAGTTCTGTGATGGCTCCCGATTACGACAAGAAGATTCCCGATTACGACAGGAAGGTTCCCGAGTCTGAGAAGGTTCCCGAGTCCGAGATGGTTCCCGAGTCCGAGAAGAAATACCTGAAGAAGGACGGAGGGCACATCGACCGAAACGTTGTACAGATGACAATGAAGATGAGGACAATAGTCCGAATAATTCAAATGATACATAGAATTTAATTAAAAATTACATAACTTTCATGCATTCAGAAAACTGAAGAGCCACAAAGTAAATAGATATGCTGTAACTGTTTTTTTATTTATTAACAGAATTGTCGCTTAAATTATTGCAGATCGTGACAAAATCATCCTTTTTTATTCATTAGGTGATTGTGCTTGTGTGACATCAAAGATTTGAGTTTTAGGTTGGAATTAGTTCCTACTAAATCAAAATTTGTGTTTCACATTTGTTTTTGTAATAATTCCAGATTAATGTGTTGTTTTCCGCTTCTTATTAATGTTTCGTTTGCGGCGACACACTGTGGCTCGTTGTTTCGTCGAGGACAATAAACTCTTATGGTTGCCTTTGCTTCAGGCTTTTCAGAAATTATATCTGGGGAATTCTAATTCTATTATTCCAACTGAAATGCGTGTTTTTATTCCTGAAATAATATTTAGATACTATCTATACATGCAATGAACTACAACGGGATTTTTGCTGGTATCTGTACACTTTTTACGTATTTTATCGGCATATGAATGTAATGTGAGGCACATCAATATTATATATATTATATATATATATATATATATATTGTAATACAACAATTAATGTAATACAAGAGTTTCACCATAAGGATCTTCAGGGTTAAATTCACTGGATTAATCAAGATATTGATAAATTGCAGTCGATTACACGTGTGTCCTTCGCGATAAACAGTTCGTTACGACGGTAACGAACCGTTTATCGCGAAAGACACACGTGTAATCGACTGTAATTAATCAATATCTTGATTAATCCAGTGGATTTAACCCTGAAGATCCTTATGGTGAAACTCGAGTAGGTTATTACTTGTACCCGTATTACAATACATTTGCTCTAATATCGTATTGACCACTTTTTATTTGTTATATCGCTGTTTTACCTTGCTGAATTTTGCATCAACTAACGATTGTGAGCGTCTTCACTGGTAAGTCCCCTTTTCAAAAATAACACACACACACACACACACACACACACACACACACACCACACACACATATTATATAATATATATATATATATATATATATATCCACTCTGAAGCGTCGAAATACGGTGTCTGTAGGTGATTTATTATATGCTCCCAAAATCCGGTAGAAATCTCTTGGTGCAACTTAAATTAACTTGCACCGTGAGCATAAAGCAATGATCATCTGTTGTTTATAGACACCAAAGAAATACTTATTGGAGGAAGTAGGTATTTACCCAACCCGTTCGGCACGGGTAGGATATGATTCAAGATCATAAGTATGGGCCCTGCAGCGTGGATCGATCTTGCTATTCTCTAGGAATGAATATGCGAGACTAATAATGGGAATTACTTACAAAATTTTGCTGGAAGCTTTTGCTTTAAAAATGCTGTGGCATTTCACAGATATCTATATATTTTATTTTTGTCTCTATTATCCAATTTTTAAAGATATTATAAACACTAGCAAATATATGCACCCTCCGGGTGCAAGTATTTAAGTTTTGATATAATAAAATATCACATTAAATTAGAAAGGCTAATGAAACTGACTAAGAATGCAAATAAAAAGATCTGCAACAGAGGGGGTATAATCGAAAAATAGAACAACTTTGAAACTAACTATTCCATCATTTTCCATTACTCCCCTCTTTCATTGGTAAATTTTCCTAATTTAACTATTTAGTTAAAATAGGAAGTAAAGTATTATATTACAGTTATTTCTTCTTGTAAATAAATTTCTTTTAAGATTTATCCACGAGATTTTTGTTTATATTTCTTAAGATAAAACCAAACAATTAAAAATCAATAATATCAAGCACATGTTTATTAAAATAGAATTTTAAATATCAATATGCAAATTAGCCTTCTCGTTCAAACTGTAAACCGCTATTTTGTTGTATATATAAATACAATTGCATGTTATTAGATGTAGATATGGCCAACAGTATTAATAATGTAAAACAATTTTTATTAATAACTGAAGGTTTAAAAGAATGAAATCATGGAGAGTTTGACGTAAATAATTAAGGGAATTGTGACTTGAGTAGTAATATAGTTTCGGTTACAGACAGAAAAACACACAATCTCCATTATAATAAGATTTTATACGTATGAACGAAGGGTGCAGGTTTAGTGTAGTAAAGCACATTTTATCTATTTTAGCATGGTCATAATTACTTCTTTATATATGAATTCGAGTGTTCATATCTAGCTAGCTAGCTCCATTCTTATCTATCTATCGTATACTATTTCTGTTTCTTTTTCTTTTTCTTTTTTCTTCTTCTTTCTTTTTCGTTTCTTTTTCCTTTTGTTTTAGCTTAGTAGAGATACAGAGATATGACGAATATAAATATAGACACTTCTATTTTCGAAGAATAACTTTTATCCAACGATCTAAACAGTTCAGGAATATTTTATTGTGCAGATTTTTAAAGATTTCATTCCTTCAGAAATCGAATTAATCAAACACGTTATCTTCTCTCTTATTCGATATAAGACAAGAGTGCATGTAAAACTGAAAGCTAACCTTTTATAGAAACTTTTGATGGTTATTTCCTATAAGTCTAACATGATCAAAAGGAACCTCTCTTGACTGATAAATTATTTATTTATTTTCCAATTAAACTAACCCTTAACCCCTAACCCCTAACCCTAAACCCGTCTATTTTTCTAGTTGATCAATAAATTGATAAATAATTAATCAGTCAAGAGTGGTTCCCCTTTGATCATGTTAGACTTATAGGAAATAACCCCTTTGTTATATACCGTTATATACCCCATATAGGGGCGCGTGGACTAATGGTTAGAGTCACAGGAAATGGACTCGTCAACCCGAGTTCAATTCATGGACGAAGCTGTTGGCATTTCAAATGGCGCTAATACCCTTGGGAAAGGTATGAATTCAATTCTACCTCCAGTTATGGGTAAATAGCAGGGTAGACTGGACTCTTTAACCATGGCTAGGTAACCAGTCTAGGAGAAGGAAAACTCTGAATTCAAACCTGTTAAACTCCGCTTAAAAAATTGACCTTGTGTCGCATCCTGCTTGTGCGGAGGGGTTGGTAAATATATACATATACCTCATCATCGGGTATATACATGTGAGGGTTCAGACTTCATGGAGTGATGGAGAGATATTAGAGAGAGAGAGAGAGAGAGAGAGAGAGAGAGAGAGAGAGAGAGAGAGAGAGAGAGAGAGATTAATACAGACTTACTGGGTTCATTTTTCTCCTGCTTTACTGCTTCTGCTAACTTCTTGCCTGGTCATCTTGTTGTCTAGTTCCTTGGTTTTTCTAACTGATTCTTCTTTTTAACCAACGGCTTTCTTTTCCTGTGTTAGTTTTTAGTCATGCAATTAATTAATTCACAAGACATTTATTCCTTGATCAAGATTTTATTTAGTCTAGCCCATATCTTCCGCGCGGATAAGACTTCAACCCCAGCCGAGAGAGGCAGATGCTCTCTGCTCCAACGTCAGATTGAAACTAAATGTCTAGGCTAACTAATCCCGTGACGCACGAGATTTGCGCCTCTAGGGGTCAGTTGGGGGTCATCCAACGAACCTATTTCAAACTAACTACAGGTTCTGTCAACAATTTATGACACCACATAAATTCTAACACCTTTCCTTTTTTCACAATCCAAAATCAACCCTGTCGGCTACGGTTACAGAATACATAGACTTCACCTCTGCAGAGGGATAAAAATCCCCCCGATGGGGCCACCTATTGGCCGTGTGTGGCAACCCATGATGCTTAAGGATATCACTCTGGTGGATTAGCAATCCATGACATGCAACACACCACTTTGACCCTTACTTAGGCTAGACGGTGGTCGAAGAGCTCCACACCCTATTAATCGACTGGTCACATCAAGCCCTAGTTCCTATATGATTTCCCCAAAACTATAGCCCTTATGGCAGCCCCTAACACTTTTTATCATATAAGCGAGGGTTTTAGTGTCCTAGACATGACGTTAAACGGCTTATGTGCCCTCCGGCCTTCTTCAGGTATTTCTTGTCGGACTTGGGAACTTTCTTGGGCTCGGGAACCTTCTTGTCGTAATCAGGAAGAAGGTTCCCGAGTCGGAGAAAGTTCCCAAGTCTGACAAGAAATACCTGAAGAAGGCCGGAGGGCACATAGGCCGAAATGTTCTACAGATAACAATGAAGATGAGGACAATAGTCCGAATAATCTAAATAATACCCATGTTGCAACTTTTGATATATAAGGCATGGGGCAAATGGTCACTCCTAAATATAGACTCGTCAACTACAACGTGGCCCGAGAAAGATTTCTATTGTCCAATCACTGGCACTGCTGCTGCTTCTGCTGTATTAATAGAGACCCCATTCTGACCTTTATGTCATTGACACTTGGATTCTCTTGGACGACGGACTTACAAAGAATACTCTAACACCGGATTCTTATTGGCTTGCTTACTTACTTATTACATCTGGAACTAAGGATGCCGACCAGATACTTAACAACCCAAACTCCTCCTTCAATATATTACAATTGTATAGATTCTTCAGCTTTTTGGGTTGTGTTTGAAAATGTTTAGTCATAATTTTAAATAGTCAGTCATTGTATGTTGATTTTTGATACATCGAATGAAAAGCAAAACCTGCAAACATACTATAATGGTACCAATTTTTCTATAGTAAAGGAAAACTAGGTTATAACAAATTTATGGCGAATTTGTTAAAGATTTGGATTTGGTGTATTTTCATCGACTTGCAGTGCTCAAAATTCTTTCCCATTTCAATAGAAATAGTGGAATGGCAAAGATAAAAAAAAGGTGTGTAAAAATAAAATGCTGGCTGATGGAATAGTGAAAGCAAAACCTACAATGAAGTTACGATGACTTTTTTAAAAATATTTATTCGTGATCTCGTCACACATTTCCAAGATACACAAAAGAAACCAGCAATTCGGCTTGCAATACTAAATATCAAGACCTAATGTTTATAAACTGATTCAGATAAAAACGCCAGAAATACACTGATCTGATATTAGTTGTATTAGCTAAAATAGAGGAGGTGCTCGTGGTGTAATGGTTATCGTCGTAGGAAATGTACACTGTAACCCGATTTCGGATTGTGCTAGTCGGTTGGTTGGTTTGATTTTAAGGCATGTCAACCCTTGTTGGGTTATTTTTATGCCGAAGACATTTTGTTTTATTCATTCTTGTTGGGTATTCAAATTTCTTTTAAACTCAATTCTAAAAACAAATTTAAATTCTCAATTTTGATCTATTATACCAATAGATGGAACCCTAACAGGTATTACCATTCCGGGTCCGTGTGGACATGAGATAGTGGAGAATAAAGGTATGCTCCACATTCCGCAGTGTTCTAGAATGGAAATTCAACCATAAAGAATAAAAACAAATAAGAATTATAAAAGAATGCATAGTTTTTTTTTACGCAGTTTTAAATCAGATTTAAATTTCTGAACGTTTGCTTGACGATTGTACACAACACGTACAGTATTGGCATTTTAGTCTCGGAAGGCTATCAAAATGTTCTCTTTTGTGCCCCTGAACTTACAGCGCCTCCTGTGACTGTGAAGTCCGATGCTTGAAAAACATTCTCGACAACAGATGTCGCATTTGAAGGCTGTCCCTGAAGATGTTGATGTGCCGGTGCTTTGTTGCCGCTGCTTTCTTCTGGACCTCTAAGCTTCATGGTGTTGCGCCAGGGTGACTTCTGACATGAACAGTCCTCTACGGAGATTCTGCCACCACCGAGGGCGGTCCTGAGCCAAATTTTCCCAGTTGGAAGGAGAAATGCCAAAGTACCTGAGACCTTTCTTGCAGACATCCTTGAATCGCAGCAATCTCGAAAGACATCCGTTATACATGTACAGTAGTGCACCAGTTAACATGCGCCAGCCAGCCAGGCTAAAGAACAGAGTCAGTAAAAAAACTGCAAGGGTCAAAGTTCACCTCAGATTTGTAAGCACTGCACGTTAATTTCAATCTTGTAGTGGCCCCAATGTTCCATTAAAATTCCGTTTCCACTTTTTGTAAATTCGTTTTTTTTTTTCTTTTCCTTTTCGCTTTTGAGAAATGTCATTTTTTTCTATTTTCATAGTATTTCAGGAACAACTTCTATTGTGAAAATAGTTTTATTTTGAAATACAACACCTTTGTATTTAATCTTGTCGTTTTGAATTTAAAGTGCTGTATCCCTTCCTTCCTTACTTACTTCTATTCTTCTATTCTTCTTCTGACGTCTTTTCTATCTTACGTCTTCTTCCAGCGTCTCTTCTAGCGTCTGGACTTCATCTTGGGGACTTCGTGTCTGGTCTTCCTTTGGGGATTTCTCTTTATCAGAAGCCTTGTGTCATTGGTAGTTTTTAGATAACACAAGACTTCGATTTACTTAGATCATATTTTATTAAGAAATCCCCACCAGACTACCTGCGCAGATTGAGTCGGAGCGTGTGTAACACGACTTACCACTGTCGTGATTTTTGGCCGACTGACTAAAATCTATTTCTAATCTAAATCGGAAGAGGGTATCCTCCACCGATTCTCACGGTATCCACCGGAAGGTTAGGACTGAGGTCAAGCCTTGTCACTCATCCTTCAAGGCCGTGGGCTGCAACTTATAACAGCCATTTTGATTTCTACACTACTGTACATAAATATTAAGAATCTGATAATTATGTAACAGAAGCATAGAAAAATAGTGTGTGTTCAGATGTGTTTGAGGTGGGTCTAGAAAACCAAAAGGAAAGACAAGGGTATACCAGCCTGAAAAAGTTTGGGAACCACTGGTTTAAAAGGAACAAAAAAGATAGCACGCTATGCTTTGGTTTTTTCCTAATATAAAAAGAAACTTCTTTATTTTATCAAAGTAAATCTACATTCAAAATTAGTGGCCATTTCGGGGTGAAATATTTTAAAGTCTGGACGGTACAGGATGGAATAGAAACAATGGAAAATATGGGGGATTTAAGCTGCTGCCTCTCAAAATCAGACGGCGTATTTGTTTTCCGATTTTTCGGGAGGAGTTTTATTGAAATGTCAGTTCGTATTAAGATCTTTTTACAAGCCAGAGTCTCTCGTGTGTGACTGGTAAAATGATGTAGGTCGAGAACGTTGTTGTTTCTATCGACTCTGTTGAATATCATCATAATCACCATCAACTGGTAATTTCAATTTATAATATATATATATATATATATATATATATATATATATATTATATATATTTATATTCAATGGTATGATGATGATTTTGTCCACAACCATTTTCTTCTATTTGAGAATACCTATGTGTCTGTATATATTAGTGGGTACTATATATATATATATATATATATAATATATAATATTATTATTTATATATATTACATAATAATATATATATAGCATAATATATATAATATATATATAATACATTATATATATATATATATATATATAATATACATATATAATATAATGTATATATATATATACATATATATATTATACATTATATATGTATATACATATATATATATCGTAATATATATATATATATACATAATATATACATATATATATATATATATATATACATACATATATACATATATATGTATATATAATATACTAATATACATACATATACAACATATATAGTATATGATAATACATACATATATAACATATATATATGTATATATATACATACATATATACATACATATTATATGTATATATATATATACATACACATATATTAATATATAATAATATATGTATATATATACGTATATATTATATATATATACATAATATATATATATATATATATATATATATTGTATATGTATATACATACATATATATATATTATATACATACATATATATTACATATATATATGTATATATATATTATATACATATTACATATATATTATATATATTATATATATATATACTATATAATAATATATAACATATATATATGTATATATAATAATAAGCACACTATAATGATAACTTTGTACACTACCATTTGTCTTACATTTGTATATCTGTATTAAATAGTACTAACTTGGTATATAACAACGTACTATGGAATGAAGAAAGAAATGAATATATATAATATATATATATAATATATATATATATGATAGATATATTGCTATATATATATATATATATATAGCATGATATATCTATCTATATCTATCAACTAATATATATATATATATATATATATATATATATATATTATATATATATATATATAATATTACGCGCATGGCATGATGATGACTTCGTTCACTACCCATTTTTGTTTCTGCTGGACAATCCCTTGAGATGTTTTATAAACCATTTTGTCATGGATGTCAAGTGGAATGTTCTTTTATAATGTACGCATAATGTTTTTCTTAATGGTTGAGTGTTGCCGTTTTGACATTTCGCGATTAATCAAAAGACAATTGGAAAATATAACTTTTCTTAGGGTGGATAATCGATATTCGATGACGAAGATTGCTTCTTGCCTTACTCGAAATTGATCTATACCTGCTCGACAAGTACAATCATAATCACGTGGTGCAGACACCACATATTCCCATGATTCTCCCTCGTCACCCATCCCTACTAGCCATTTGGTCTTCCTCACGGTATCAAGACTCCATACAGAGCTGATGTAGCTTATTGCTGGTAGGCCTACGCTGGTATTTTCATGTGTGGGTGTCCACAAGAGATCATCACTTATGAGTTCTTCCTTGCTTCTCAAAATGTCTAATGAATGGGTAGTCCACACTCCCCAAAGCTCCAAATTTGGAACCTCACCACTAGATACAGATTAGCTTGAGTTTTGTTAGAGTTTAAGTGGTGTAGCCATAGAGTAGCACTGACTTGGCTATCGCTTAGAATAATTCTAACTTTGTATTATCAGAGAGATCGGATTTCTATATGATCGATAGCCTGTCTATAGTTGTCCACACCTTTTCTATGCGTATATTGACACCGCATTCTGTAAATGAGATACTAATACCTAAGTATGTGAACTGCTCTACAACTTTAAGTGTATACTCTCATAGCTTAGATGCACTTTTAAAAATATTTTAAAATTTAATTTAGATCTTATGCAAAATTGTTGGACCATAGACACTCCTTTTTGATCTCGATTAAGAAAGGACATTTTTTTCATTTATGTCATTTTCAATGTCCGGTTGTTTTTACAGACGATTTTTAGATTTTTTTTTATAAAACTAACCCCTAACCATAACCCCTAACAAACAACAGGATATTGAGGGTGTAAATGAAAAACATGTCCTTTCTTAATCAAGATCAAAAACGGGTGCCTAAAGGTCATATGGTCCAAATTATTCGTATTCTATAGGACCGTATGCTAAAAAGACGAACAATTAACTTAATTCCCTAAGCTCTAGGCATGAACTAACCTGAGACTACTGGTTCGATACCGGCCCTCGACAACTCAGCGTATGAGTAGCATAGGGATCTGTGCGGTAAAGTGATGATCTGCAGGTAGGTGTGGCGCTCCATCTCAGACGCTAAAAATAATCTCCTTGGTCTATTTTCAATTTTATTTCAATCTATAGTTTTAAAAGCAAATGAAAATATTTATCTATGATGATTGACTATGGAAATTTGACTTTTCTCTCTGTGATAAAATAACTTGGCCGGATTCCGGTTGACGTGCGGAAGACCTGTCAGGGACTATGACCAATAGGGATGAAAGAAAATCATAGGAATGATGATGACAAATAAATCTCTCAGTGAAATTCAATCAAGTAAGCTACAGTACCAAGTAAGCTACTGTAGCAATGGGTCTGCATGTGCCCAAATCAAACCTTTGTTATATACTCTTATACTCATTACTCGGTAATGGAAGTGCGTGGTGTAATGGTTAAAGTCATGGGAAATGGACTTGTCGCCCCGAGTTCAAATCCTACAGGTGGTAATTACATTTTACTTAGCGCTAATATCCTTGGGAAAGGTATCAATCCTACTCTCCCTCCAACTATGGATAAATAGTAGGGCAGACTGGGCTCTATAACCTTGGTTAGGCAATCGGTCCAGGAGAAGCAAAACTCTGAATTCAAACCTGTTAAACTCCGCTTAAGAAATCGACCTTGGGTCACATCCTGCTCGCGCGGAGGGTTGGTATATATATACTATATATACAATATATATATATGTATATATATATATATATATATACCCATTACTCGGGTGTATAAGCATAGTTATCTTTACCTACTGAGATGCCCGTGGTTGCATCTCAGCTTGTCTCAGCTAGTCTTATATTTTCTTCTGATCAATTTTGGTATCTTATGTAGCTGAGAGTTCTTTGTCTAGGGCCTGGAACTTTCCATTTGGAGATTTCGTGTCTGGTCTTCCCATTAGGGATTTCTCGTCTATCAGAAGCTCTGGGTCCTTAGTAGTTTTTGGAGAAAAAAAACAAGACTTAGATTTTCTTCATATTATATTTTAGTTAGAAATACCATCCAGACTAACTGCGCAAAGTATGAGCACCGGAAGCTCACTGATCGCGACTTGTTATCTCCGTGGCTTGCCCAGTACTGACTAACTAAATCTTTCCAATCAAAACCGGAAGAGCCTTTGTGTCTAATTTCTCTACTAATTCTCACGGTATCCATCGAACAAAGGGGTTAACACGAGTTTAACATGTGCCAACCAATCACCCATGATATCGTCACATACACCCACTCAAAAAAAACTGCTAGCCGTAATTCTAACAGCCAATTTGATTTCTACACTAACCCTACATAATTGTTAGGGTACTAACAATTATGTAACACGTTTAACTCGTTCTATATTATGTCACTTGATCTTTCTGGTTATTGAAGTCAGTTAGTCTACTGTTGGTTTTAATAACAGCAGCTAAGTACAACCCCAGCAGTGTCCAAGACAGTTGGTATAAATAGGAATCAAGAATGATCCATCCATGAATCTGGGTGATTTGGGTGACTCCATTCCTTGAGCCCTGACTGGCCGCTTGACTGCTTGATTTGAATGACATTGTGGAGTCTTATATATACTTTGTCATTTTGCAGTGGACTTTGTAGCATTCGGTTTTGTATTTCAGTTACAACCGTTTGTTGCCTTGTCTTCCCAGTTCGACGGTAATTGGAACTTTAATTATTCTTCACTGGTGATTTTTTTTTGGTTGTTTTTAAAGACTCGTAGGCTGAATAGCAATGTGTTATTTTTAAAAATTTTTTTAGATGAATTTTAAATCATTATTATGAATTTGGATTACTATATTCTTTCATCTTTTAGTTGTTAGTGGCGTTTTATAACAACCCGATCAGATCGTCATTTGCACAACAGTGAGAAACCGCGCAGAACAAAAGAGTTTCTTTGCTTTGTCTCACGAGTAGGTATTTACTAGTCATAACTTTGTTAAAGGGCCTCAGTCTCCAAACAGTGTACGAGCTGATTCTCAATTGGTTAGAATAAGCCGATATAAACAAAAGATCAGATTCGTGGAACGCCATGCGTCGCCGTTGCCACGGGAGATTGCATTTTGCATTGAATTGTTATCATCTGAACCGTGACTGTACGCATTGACTTGTTGATTCCTGCGTTTTGCTTTCTGTTAAATTTGACATTCATACCACAACTGACAAAAGCACGAACTCATAATAATTCATCAATCTTTATATTTTATTTTCATACGTATGAACAGACATGTATCTATATGTACGCATATAAAGATTTTTTTAAATTGTAAAAGGTGAGCAAATATATATATATATATATATATATATATAATTATATTATGTGTGTGTGTGTGTGTGTGTGTGTGTGTGTGTGTGTGTGAAGAAGAAGTGAATCCGACGGTATGTAGTATATTAAGAAAAATTAAAAAACACAGGTTTAAATGGGTTAAGTGGTGAGTTTATTGGCCGACGCTGCAGTGTTTCGATCTATTAATTAGATCATCTTCAGGGCATAAGATAAGAAATTATTTATCACAGAATAACGAGAAAAGCTAGTGGTAATCCTTGTCATTCAGTCTGTTTAAAAAAATTTTGAGGTTTGAAAAAGGAGACGGTTTTGAAATTGACATAAAATATTCTATTTTAAGGTGTGAGTATGGGACGCTGTGAGTGTGTGTATTGAAAGGAAACATTGTGCATTTTTTAGGTATGTGGTTGTGTGTATAAATTTTTTCTGTTGCGATAAACGACAGCGGAAGTAAAACTCAAGGTTGTGTGTGTGTGTGAAAAGAGAAAAATAACGTAGGGTTCAACCGCTATTATATATTTATGTATATATATATATATATATATATATATATATGTATCATTTATTCATAGATTCTATATATATCTTAATTTATCTTAATTTATAATTTATAAATATTTATCAGTTATAATACATTTTATATATAATTTATTTATATTTTATTATATGTATATATGTATATATAGTGTTATATATATGTATCAAAATAAAACAAACTATATATAGATATATAATACCAGTCATGTATTTATTAAAACTTGTTTTAAAAAACAATGAGGACTGTCTTATGTTGCATGTTCAAATTTTGAGTGTATTTATTCTTTGTTATGATGATTTTGATAATGTGACTAAGCAGTGATGTAATTTTTGTTACAGACAAAAACCGGAAGCGAATCTCCATTAATAATAGAAGTTCGTATTTTTTGCCTATTTCAAATTATAGAATTTATTATCTACTTTTAAAAATGATATTTTTCCCTGCTTACCAAATTCCTTAGCTTTATGCGAAACGGCTTGGCAGCCAAACATACAAACGTTTCTGATTGATATAGATATCATTATATATTTATATATTACATATGTATTAACAATTCTGCCTGAGCGGGATACGACACCAGGTCAATAGAGTTTTTAAAAATTCAGTTTAAAAAATAAGTTTTAATACCCATTAAGAATGAATAAAACAAAACGTCTTCGGTATAAAATAACCCAACAAGGGTTTACGTGTCGTAAAATCCAGCCAACCAGCCAGTATGATCATATCTATAGGGTGACCAAAAAAAAACAAAAAAAAAACGGAATTTGGGTTCTCTTTTTTTTGTTTGTTTTTTGTTTGTTTTTTTTTTCCTTTTTTTTTTTGCTGTTAGTCTCCATCAGTAATAGTATATATAACGGGGGACAGGCACCCCCACCCGCCCAAAAAAAAGCAGAATTCCGGTTCTGTGTGTTTTTTGTTTTTTTGTGCTGGCAATACTCCACTTTGGCCCTATCTTGGGCTAGACTGGGAGTCGGAGAGGCCCCCTCCGATCAATCGGCTAGCCACGTCAAGCCCTAGCACGTATATGATTGCCCCAACCCTATTGCCTTTATGGCAAGCCCCAACCCATTTTTATCACATGGGTGCTAGAAGGCAGTGGCTGAGGATCTTCATGTCCTGGGAATGACGTTAAACTCTATCTGATGGTGAGGTTCCAGTTCTGGAGATCTGGGAAATGTGGAGCACCCCTTCATCACCAATGCTCTCTGGTCCACTCTGACCCAGAGTGGTAGTACCTGTTAGGGTCCCATCTATGGGTTAAATAGAAAAATGTATTTATAAAAAAATTGTATTATCCATTGAGAATTGATTCATTTCAAAACTTTATCGGCATTAAATGACCCACTGAGGTTGATATGCCGTAAAACCAAACCAAACCAAACCAAACCAAATCATCTAAAAAATTTAGAGACATAATGCTTTTTTATTCGGATGTATCAGTAATATTATATATAAAGGGTGACCTTCCAAAAAACAGAAATTGGGTGCTATCCTTTTTTCTTCTTTGTATATGGTAGGGGTCACCCTGTAGAATAACTGGTTAGAGAATTACATATAAGATTTTAGTAAAAGATTGCCGACGCAGTAGGATCATATCTACATAATCTGGTTTCAGAAACATTACTCATTAATACTAAATTCACCAATGTCCAGCCTAAATATCTGAACGACTATAACCTGGTATTTTTTCCTGGATGCTGGATAATCGTAATTTGGGATGGACGAAGCTTGGAGCTGTCCACTTGATTTGTTTATCAACAGATTGAAATACTTTTCTCATTCACCATTTCTAAGTTCCACTTACGCATAACCCATATCAGTCCTGCTAGCGACCTGTGTTGCGTCAGTGTCAAGTCGCGCCAATACACTTCCGACTGCTGTCATCCTGTTCTTGCCATTAGGGAAAATGAGTCACAAGCAGATGACAGCTTTCGCACCGGACGCACATACCCAGACGTGTCCTGATTAATCTGTGAAGATCTTCAGACCAACCTCCAAGCTATAAGAGCCCTGAGCATGTTAGCTAATAGCCTGTGATTAGCATTATTGAGACATCGTAAAATAACAAGCATAAATGATGTTTACAAAGAAATAGCTTCAATAATCTATTTACGATACTGATATTTGCGATGTACGTATATGTTATATACTGTATCAATTGACAGCGCTGGTGTGTAGCACACTGGATTAAAAACCAGCACAGGTATACAAAAGAAAGCTGGACTTTATTTTCTTTCCTCGGTCGGCGTGGATGAAAGGAGGCGTGAGTGGTGATAGCGCCGCCTTGAATGAGTGGTAAAATGAACAGTGGTTATAAAAAGTCTTTTCTTCGGAGAGTCGACGGGTGTCTGACTTTAGCGACTACCAAATCTCAACTGCCCAACTCTGGGCCTAACCGTCCTTTTTCAATTATTTTACCCAGCATGCTCTGGTCTATTCAAATTACACCGGAACTGTACGGCGTGACCTGCAATCCTAGATTTCTCACCAGTCAATAGGAAGTCATTTGTCATCTTGCTATTGTTGTTTTTCCGGACAGTTCGTTTGACCCGGTCAGCAGTAGGCCTTAGATATTTATCGCTCTTCATCTTTCTTCTATCCGCACTTCTGTCTGGAACATCCTTTGTTTCTCAATTCCTTTGTCTTTTTTAATTTCTTCTCGCGCCAAAAGAATTGAAACAATAGTTATTCTGCAACATATATATAGGAAACGTGTGGTGTAATGGTTAATAGTCATAGGAAATGGGCTCGTCGCCCTGAGTTCAAATCCTGGATGTGGTAATTGCATTTCACTTAGCGCTAATACCCTTGGGAAAGGTATGACACCTACTCTCCCTCCAGCTATGGATAAATAGAAGGGCAGGCTGTGCTCTTTAACCTTGGTTAGGCAACCGGTCTAGGAGAAGGAAAACTCTGAATTCAAACCTGTTAAACTCCGCTTAAAAAATGACTTTGTGTCACATCCTGCTCATGCGGAGGGGTTGGTATATATATATATATATATATATATATATATATATATATTCAGTAAGGATCAAACAGGTTTTAGAACAAGATAAAATTCTCATTGGGAACTTTATATGGTAAATCATATGGATTTACCATATGATTTTTCTGTGGTCCAAATAAAGTAAAACTTCTACAGTTTTTGTACTGCTTTTATAAGCTTCTTGTTCATATGATATGTGTACATTTTATCTGTTGGATCATGTTTAACTATTTCCGTTAATATTTCTTGAATGTTTATTATGTATGTATTAAATTCCCAAACATCTAAGAGAACCCCGCCCAGTCAGCAGGGGCGTTAGAATACACGACTGCACCTCTGCAGAGGGGTAAGATTCCCGCAAATGGGGCCACCTGTTGGCCGTGGGTGGCGACCCGTGATGCTTGGTGGATGAGCCGTCCATGACCTTCAACACTCCACTTAGAACCTTACTTACGCTAGACGGGCGGTCGGGGAGGCCCCCTCCGATCAATCGGCTGGTCACGTCAAGCCCTAGCACGTATATGATTGCCTCAACCCTATTGCCCTTATGACAAGCCCCAGCCCCTTCTTATCATATGGGTGCTAGAAGGCGGTGGCTGAGGGTCTACATCCTGGGAATGACGTTAAACTCTATGTGATGGTGACGTTCCAGTTCTGGAGGTTTGTGGAATGTGGACCACCCCTTCATCACAATTGTTCCCTGGTCCACTCTGACCCGGAGTGGTAGTACCTGTTAGGGTCCCATCGATAGGTTGAATAGAAAAACATGAGTTGATAAAATGTTATTATGCATTAAGAATGAATTTATTTCACAACTTTGCCGGCAGTAAATGACCCACCGAGGTCGATATGCCGTAAAACAAACCAAACCAAGAGAACCACGTTCATTTTAAAGAACTTGCAATGTATACAAATTTTTAAGAAAATCATGGAGGTGAAATGTAGAAGAATATTACATTTCAGGAAGCAGGGAAGATGCTCTCCAAAATCTTTTTTCTCATTTGACTTCCTGTCACCATAGCGACAGTCTTTTAATGTATACATTTTGTAAGGAAACATTTGTTGAGGAGGAAGAATATACTACATTGAGAAAATTTTTCTGTTATGCATTTCAAATTATTGATGATATTCCATCTGATGAGACTTGATTTTGGGGAGCTTTGTTAAATCAACTTAGATTTATAAAGGCCCCAATTTTGGTCGAAATAAATTTATTAAGGGATAACGGTGTTGAGTTTTTCCTTCCTTTCAAAGATAAATATTGCTCTGTATATAATCTAAAAAGATTATTATTCCTTGAGCTCTTTTTAGTGATATAAAGATTCACTGTATTTATACATACTGGATCATACAATAATAATACAGTGTGTCTTAGAAATCACATATATAGAATCATCCCTTACTACCAAGTTTTGGATACCTCTCATATATATATATATATATATTATATTATATATTATATATATACAGTCAGATCTTTAGGCATTAAGCGAAACTAATAGTAGGTTCGTCTGACTCATTAGATTATCTTTATTATTTGCTCTACTTAGGTATTGAGCACTTTTTACTTATTAGCTTATTCTCCTAGCGGTTATATGAATATATATATATATATATATATATATATATATATATATATATATATATATATATCTTATATACATAATATACATATAAATTGTTTTTTCTTTTGGCCAAATACTCTACCAATAGATCATTTTTTGTTGGTACGACTATCTTGGTCTTCTTTTTTTCAAAATGTGTTTTCTCCCCGGTTGATGTTTGGTAGTATATTTTTACAATCAAACTATTTGCTGGGTTTTTTTTCACCGCAAGGATTTACCAACACGCTTGGTATATAAAATTATATATATATATATATATATATATATATATATATATATATTTTATATATACATATATATATACATATGAATGCATATTAATATATATATATATATATATATATATATATATATATTATATATATACTCTAGTGTAGGTGTGTTTCTATTAGCGTGTGTACATGGGGTGAGGATGAATGCTCGATCAGATCAGTATTTTATTCCCTAAATTAAAAGTGACAGTAATATGACAAGCCTAATTGAATGTTCTCCAAATTATTCAAATGAGCCCAAGATTTCTTCTAGTGTTCATATTGAATCAATTTCCTAATATTTATCTTCAAACTCGTGACTTCTTCGTTCATACTGAATCTATAAAAATAAAAAATAAATAAATAACAAGACTATGCCCTTCTCCCATCAAGGCTTTGAGAAAATATCACTTGAGGCAAAAGGCTTGCTGTTCATTCAAGCGTAATCAGTTTGAATTTAAACGGCCAAGGATTCTAATCTTTGAGAAAAAATTGCTTTTTATCGAAAATACGATAACAGCTGGCAGAAATTGATCAAAGCGATATCTGTCTATCCGTCTGAAAGTTAATATGTAATTTCAATTTGTGCTCATATGGGCAAAAAGCCCGCTAGAATGTTTTATGCATTATGCATCAAATAATATATTAGGCTTTTTTCCCGCTATTTCCAGAAATATACCTAACTATATATCTACTTTATGAGTATATATATATTATATATATATATATATATATATATATATATATATATATATATTATAACATTATATTGTAACGAATAATATATCTGCTTTATGAGTAATATATATATATATATATATATATATATATACATATATGTGTGTGTGTGTGTGTGTGTGTGTGTAATTATAACGTATATTATAACGTTTTTTGTTACGAACACTTTAATGCAATGAACACGCACGTGTAATCGACTGCCATTATTCGGTATCTCGATTAATTCAGTGGATTTATCCCTGAAGATCCTTATGGTGAAACTCGAGTAGGTTATCTCTTGTACTCAGTTTATAATAAATTTGCACTACTTCGTATTGAGCACTTTGTATTTGTTATATCGCTGACTTACCCCCTCCCGGAATTCTGCACTACCTAACCATCGTGACCATATTAACAGGTAATTTATGAATATATATGTATATATATGTGTTGTGTGTGTGTATGTATGTATGTGAGTGTGAGTGTCTGTATGTGCATGTGAGTGTTTGTGAGTGTGTGTACGTTTGTGTACGTATGTGTGATTGTGAGTGTCTCTGTGTGTATGTGAGTGAGTGTGTGTGTGAGTGTGTGTGCGTTTGTGTGCGTGTGTGTATGTATGTGAATCTGGGTGTCTGTATGTGAGTGTTTGTGAATGTGTGTTTGTGCGTTCGTGTGTTTGTGGGTGTGTGTATGTATGTGTGAGTGTGTGTGTGAGTGTGAATGTCTCTGTGTGTATGTGAGTGTTTGTGACTGAGTGTGTGTGCGTTTGTGTGCGTGTGTGCGCATGTGAGAGTGAGTGTGTGTATGTGTGTGTTTGTGTGTGTGTGTGTGTGTGTGCGCGCGAGTGTGAGTGTCTGTGTGTGTGTGTGTGTCTTTCTAACTCATTTGGCACTGGCAGAATGTGAATCAAGGTTAATTTTAAGTTTGAATTCTGAGTTTGCAATCTTCTAGTCCGTTTGTCGTACCAAGGCTAAAACGTCCAGTTTTATATTAATTCCTAGCTCAAAGGCCGAAGATAATTATATATAATATATATATATATATATATATATATGCCTGTGTCTAAATATATATATATATAGAGAGAGAGACAGAGAGAGAGAGAGAGACATATATATATATATATATATATATATATATATATGTCTCTCTCTCTCTCTCTATATATATATATATATATATATATATATTTTGTATATGTATAAGTATTAACTTACCGGTGGGTATAAGAGCGATCGTTGGAAGCGCACAATATCCAGAGGTTAAGGTTGAGAAAAAACAAATACAAAGTGCTCAATACAATGTAGAGCATAAATTTATTTAAGAATGGAAATGAGTAACCTACTCGAGTTTCATCGATAGATTCTTCAGGGTTACTTTTAAATTAATCGAGTTTACGATTAATCTTTGGTGTTATAAACATGCCCGTTGGAATGGGACTTAAATTCAGTAGAGGAACGCTTGTTTACATTTTCGTATATCAGGAACGTTTTTGATTATTGAATTAAAAATTTGAATTAATTTATGGGAATTATTTTTTCAATTATTATTTAATAAAAGATATGTTATAGGTCGTATTAATAGTTAAAAGTTGAAAATTTAAAATTATTTAATAACTAGTTTAATTTGGTTTGAGAGTATTTAAAAAATACAGGTTGTGTATTTTACGATAATAAAAATAAAAATAAAAATAAAAGTGGAAAATAAAAAATAAAAAACAAAAAATAATAAATAATAAATAATAAAGTGAAAATAAAGGTGAAAAAATATGTTAAAATTTAAAATTTAAAATTTTAAAAAAATTTTAGGGAACAGTGTTTATATAAAACAAGGATTTAATTTTTTATTTTAACTGGGATTAAAATTAGAATTATGTAAAGATAGTTGGATAATTGAAATATTATTTTTGGTTTTATTATTTTGGGTTATTTATTGAAATTTAAAATTTTAAAATCTTAAAATTTAACATTTAATATTTTAGCTAACTTAATACTTGAGTCTTAAGGTATATATATTTTTTTTCCTAATTTTTTAAGTTTACGGTTTGCTGCCCGCATGATTTCGTTTTATAACTGGTTGTTTACTGTTTTAAATGTTGAAGTAAATTAGTGTAATTTATTTAAATGCAAATAAATAATAATAAAAAGATTTAAAATTAATAATAAACACTACAACTGATTGAGTAAATTAAAAAATAGAGTTAAAATAATAATATTAAATTTAAATTTAAACAAAAAATTGTAAGCGGTGTTTATTGTTATTTAAAGTAAGTAGTATGATTTATTTAAATTGTAAATCAATAAGTAAACAAATATATAAATGAAAAATAAATATACTTGTAACGGGTATACGCATATATATACATATACATATATAAAGGCAAATGTATATACATTAAAAAAAACAAAAAAAAACTTACACGTATACGTACAGATACTCACACAAACTTATACGTTAGAGCCTATATAATAAATAAATAAAAAAATAAATAATAATAATAATAATAATAATAATAATAATAATAATAATAATAATAATAATAATGGTGGTAAAGAAATTTATAGTTAATAATTAATAAAATTGATTTAATAATTAATCGATTATAAACATTTAATTATAGTTATATGCGGTGATATATCAAATATTCCCTTATACATATATTTCCGGTAAAAAATGATAGACATAGGGTTCTGTATTACGTTATATGCTATATAATTAGAATTAAATAAAGATAATTATTTATATAGGGGGTATTGATTAACAGTGTGTAGAGTATATATTAGAGTGTTTATATAAGGTGTATATAAAAAATAAATAAGTAATATAATATATATATATATATATATATATATATATATAACAAAAAAAAAAAGAAAAAAAAAGGATAATAAAAATATAAAAAATATATATATATATTATAAATAAAAAAAATATATTATAAACCTAAAAAATTAAAAAATTATAAAATTTCAAAGAAATAAATAAAATAATTTTCATCATTAATACTAAGAGCTTATAGAATGATTGTTACTATGAATTGAAGTACGAGTTATTAAATTGTTAATTATATTGGTTTGGTGTTTTTTGTTGCTATGGTTAATGGTATAGTAGGGTTGTATTATTATTGTAAAGGTAAAGAGTGTATAAGAGGGGGTTAGGTTAGGTGGTATTTATTATTGGTTTAGAGTTTGTTGTTATAATTAATGGTATAGTAAGATCGTATAATTATTGTAGAGGTAAAGGGTGTATATAAGGGGGTTAGGTTATGTGGTATTTATTATTGGTTTAGGGGGAGTGTGTTATTATTATTAATGGTTAATGGTGTGTATATTATAGTTTGTTATTAATTACTAATGTTTTAAATACGGATTATTAATTATTAATTTGATGATGGGTATATGTTATTGTTATCATAGGTTTAGGGGTACATAGTTGTGTATATGTAGGTTGTGGGTCTGGGTTGAAAAAATTGCTAGGTTTAAATAGGGAATAGTTGAGACGTGGTGGAGTACAACGCTGTAAAGTAGAAATATAGGAGACGAAATGTTTATAATTCCCATTTGCGGCGGTGAGAACACTTGCAAATATTTCAGATCGGTTGTTGAGCAATTCTGGTGGGTTATGGTAACATGCGATTGATAGTTTCTCCTCAGTGCAAAGATGGCAAAATTTATCTCCCGGGCTGTAAGGTCTAGATCTTTTTATTATTTCCCATTTGATTATTGGATCTGTTTTGTGTTTATTTTTGAAGTCCCATACATATCTAGATAGGGTTGTACTGTTCTTATACTTAATGTTGTTAAAACTGGATGTGTGATTGTAATATCGATTTTTGAAAGGATTTTCCGTGGAACCCAGATATGCAATTTTTCTGTTATTTTTGTCTGTGATTGTAGCTTTGTATACTAGGTTTTTGCTGCGGCATTTGAGGTTGAGTGGGCATGTTGGTTTGGTATTATTATTGTTACTATTACTATCATTACTGCTGTCATTGATATTGGTATTGTTGTGTCTACAGTTGCATGGAAGAGTGATGTCATTATTTTGGTTTTGGTTTAATTTTTTTATGTTGGATTTATTTATGTGTTTTTCAACGTTTGGCATACAGCTATAAGATAATTTGACAGTGTTCTTGTTGAATATTTTATGGAGTTTACTTTGAGGTGGAAAGTGGTAGTTTAAAATCTTGAAAAATATTTTCCTAGGTTAATGCTTAAACTTAAATTGAATGGTGGTGTAAACCAAATTATATTCCTGCTTCTATTTCTTTTTTTATTTTCGTTTTGGGAATGTGGAAGGTTATCCTCCTTGTATTTAAGGGTGGTTTTGTAGCCGCTGGATTTAAGGGCTTTTTCATAAATATTTTTAGTTTTGTTGAAAATGGTTTTGCTAGAAGAGTTTAATGAGAGTCTAGTTGCTATACCAGTGGGTATATGCTTAAATACTTGCTTAGGGTGGTTAGATCCAGTGTTGATGTAAGAAGGTGTATGTGTGGGTTTCATGTATGGGGATATGGATCCATCATTGAGGTTTAGAGTGATGTCTAGGTAGTCTGTGTATGTAAGGTTGGTTTGTATGTCGATTTTGAAACCGAACTTATGAAATAGATATGCAGGTTTGTGTGTATATATATTTAATGTGCATGTGTACGTGTCTATATTTCCTGTGTATATATGGATGGATGTATATATATGTGTATATGTATACATGTATATATACATATATGTATATGTATATATATATATATATATGTGTATTTATTTATTTTTTAATTTTTTCTTGCCACCGTCGTTATCATCGACTTTACCCATGCATAATAATAGTTTCTACTTTCCTCCTAATAACATGAAACAACAAATTTGTTTTATCTTCCCTAACATATTTAAATACTCATTTTGATTTTTCTAAAATAATGATTTATTTAGAAAATCACTATAATGATTTTATTAACAAATTAATAAATTAACTACCAACAAATCACACATACGTATAATTTTCATTTAAAAAAAATGAATAAATAAATAAAATCCCTCATGCTTTGAAAATTTAGAATTACTCAAAACTTCATTCCAACCATCATCTCTCTGCATCAATATATACACATATACATTTATATTATATATATATATATATATATATATATATAACTATACTGATGAGAGGTGATACCTCGAAACATGTGTCTATAGTTTACTCTATTATACGCTCCCAATTTCGGTTGAGCACTTTATTTAGGAGGTATATAATTGCAAATTCACCGTGTTCGGCGCTCAGCTAAATCTCACTTTGTTTACAAAGTTTGAGAACTCTAGGTGAAGTTCATTTCCGCTTAGGAATGTAGCGATTAGATAGCCTGCTATACTTGGCGACTGACTGTGGCTGTGTGGGTAAGAGATTTGGCGAGCGTAAGTTCGTTCGGGTCTCGAATCCGGCCAGAGGCAGCTGCTAAAAAAATCGTATAACTATACTGATGAGAGGTGATACCTAGAAACACGTGTCTATAGTTTACCCTATCTCTCTCTCTCTCTCTCTCTCTCTCTCTATATATATATATATATATATATATATATATATAATATAGTTGAAAGTAAGGAAATAAATCCGACGCTGTATAAGAGTAAGTTAATATGAAAAACACAATAATGTTGATCCAAGAAAGTTCTAACAGTCATGATAGTTTTCTCTCTTCTCTTGTCTAATATATTGTCAAAATTACTCATCATATATTCGGTTGCTTATAAAGAAATAAGCGATAGTTTCTACCACAAACACTGATCGTATAAATGGTGTGTCGGTCATTTCGATGACAGAAATAAAATTGTCACTCTTATATATATATATATATATATATATATATATATATATATATATATATATATATATATATATATATATATATACATATATATATAATATATATAATATATATTATATATTATATATATACATATATATATATTAATATATATACATATATATTATATATACATATATATTTATATATATAATATATATATATACAATATATATGTGTATAATATATATAAATATATATATATATATATATATATATATATATATATATATATATAAAGAGTTACAATCTTATTTCTGTCAACGAAATGACAAAAATGATACATACATATATGACAAGAAATGATACATATATATATATATATATATATATATATATATATATATATATATATATATATATATACATACATATACATATATATATACACATATATTATACATACATATATATACATATATATACATACATATTATATACATTATATACATACATACATATAATACATACATACATACATACATACATATACATACATATACATACATACACACATATATATATATATATATATATATATATATATATATATATATAAATTGGCAATTTGATATATCATTGCTTGCATTGTACATGAATAAATATAATAACTGACAGAATAAAAGCTTTTTCCCATTAATGACCCCCAAAGACAACCAATCATCAGCTTTTATATTGTTCTGATCACTACACGATTTTATTGACTTAACATCAGACTTTCTTTAAAGAAGGAAAAATACTGAGGCCTTTTATCTTAGCCTTTATGATTATACATGAATAATGAGAATACTTAAAAGAAAAGAAAAAACTTTGTAAAAATACAAACAACAATCAAGATAACAGTCATGATAATTAATTCTTACTTTCATAGACAAAAGATAAAATAAATTAAGATTTTTGGTGTTAAAAATGTTAACTATATGCTTCGTTCTTTTTCAAATAGAATCATGTATCCGGTTTGGGGTCTGCAATTTTTTAATATAATATTATTATAATAGAGATTGTGTGTTTGTTTATCTGTAACTGAAACTAAATCACTACTCAAGTCACAATTCCCTTAGTTATTGACGTCACATTTTCCATGATTTTCTTTATATCTAAACCTCAATTATTAATAAAATTGTTTCACATTATTAATACTGTTAACCATATCTACATACTAACAACATGCAATTATATTTATATATACAACAAAATGGCGGTTTACAGTGTGAACGGGAAGGCTAATTTGCATATTGATATCAAAAATATGATTTTAATAAATATGTACTTAGTATTATTGATTTCTAACTGTTTGGTTTTATTTTAATGAATATAAGCAAAAATCTCTTCAATGGATCTTAAATGTAATCCATTAACAAGAAAAAATAACTGTCATTTTATTCTTTACTTCCTCTTTTAATTAAATACTTAAATTAGAAAAAAAATAACAATGAAATACGAGAGTGATGGAAGAGTAAGTCTCAGTTGTTCTATTTTTTGACTATACTCCCTCTGTTTCAAATCTTTTTATCTACATTCTTATTCAGTTTCATTAGCCTTTCTAATTTAATATGATATTTTATTATATTAACACTTAAATACTTGCACCCGGGTGCATATATTTGCTAGTAAGTATAATATTTAGATACACCTATAAACAAGTGATTATGATCAAGTTATGGTAAAAGCACCGGTTCCCGCTAGATCAGTGAAGTTAAGCAGTGATGAGCCTGTTTAATAGTTAATTGGGTGACCACTTAAGCAATAGCAAGTACTGTAAGCAATAAAAAAAATCAAGTGCCCTGTTTATGAAAAATAACATGATTCGGCATCAAATCGTCCGAAAAGGTTGTTATGCCCTCTTTCATGGTAATGAAGAGAGGATAATCTGAAGGTGCTAAATCTAGTGAGTATGAAGGATGCGGTAATGTTGTCTACCTGAATGAGGCGATTTTCTCCCTTGTCTTGATGCTTGTTTGTGGTCGAGCATTGTCATGCAGAAAGAGGACATTGTCGATTGGCAAGTTGGGTCTTACTCGTCGGATTCTTGCTCTGAGCCTCGTCAGGGTCTCAATGTAGGCCTTATTCTTATTTTTTTAAAACCTTCATATAAAATAAAGAAAATTGCATTACTCTTTGACGCAACCTCGTATTATGGAAGTATCTTGTGAAATGGTAAGGAATTCAATGGCTTTTTAACAACGATGACTGCTGTTGTACTGAAACCTTTTTTTATGTAGATAAGTGTACAGAATTTCTGATAGAATTTGAAATCAGTGTTTTCAAAAGAACGCTACGTTACCTTACTGAAATATCAACTTGGTACTTGCTCTTTGTGACGTTCAAAGAATAAAAAGTTAAAAAAAAAAAAAACGTTTTAAAGATTTTTTTTCAATTCTTAAGCTGCTACAGACACTTTGCATGAATCAAAGGAACGTATATTTCAAATAATTTACCGATACAACTGACATTGGAGAAGTGATGAAATTGAAAAGCGGTTGAACAGACGTCGTTTTAGCACGACCGATTATCTTACCAAAAGATACTCACGTAGGCTTGTCTCATTCAAACCCACATATCTACATAAATATAGTTTTTTTAGAATATATAAAAGAACCCCCCAAAAAATGAATAAATAAATAAACACAGAAGAAAGTACATTTTTCTGTTTACCGATTTTGTAACCTTTATCTTTGTACTACTAAAAAAATTTTTTTAAGTAAATAAACAGATTTTTTTCCTTTCAAACGATTTGAATACAGGAGTGTCTTTTTCTGCTATCTTTTGGCATGAGATCACAAGCAAGACCGTTTTAAGACTATTGTCTGGTGTATGCTTTGTATTTTTATTGTAACTTTTCTGTTGCTACGTTCTGACAGTCCAAACTTTGCGTGCTCAATGAAGGTCTTTCAATTAACTAACTCAAATATGACAAGAAAACCAATGCCAAAATATGTGGCATGAATATAAAGATTTGGTCTGCGATGGCTACACAATAAGTTCCCAAATAATAACGCAATTTTTTGTACTAGTAATAATTTTAGAATGGCACATGAAGTAAACGAGAATATGGAAATTGTATAAACTCGAATATTTTCTTACTGGATTTGATGATTAATAATAAAATCTCAGTTTTATTATTCGATTTTTTAACAATTTTTCACCGTTATTTTTTCTCCAACTTTTAATGTGTATTGCATTTAAATAAAAAAAAATGCAATACAAATTATTTTTATTACTTATTCATTTATATTCATATCTGATAGATAACACGAACCTATCATTACCTTCTCATCATTAACTCGTGGTGACAGCACGAATACCCATGAATCTCTCTCACCACCCGTCCCTATCATTCATCACCCGTGGCAAGTCCTCACGTCCCTGTCAGCATATAGTTGTTATATGCAATATGGACGCGTCTGGAATAATGGTTAAAGTCATAGGAAATGGACTCGTCGCCCCAAGTTCAAATCCTGGATGTGGTAATTGCATTTCACTTAGCGCTAATACCCTTGGGAACTCTATGAATCCTACTCTCTCTCCATCTATTGATAAATAGTAGGGCAGTCTGGGCTCTTTAACGTTGGTTAGGCAACCATGGCTAGGTACCCCGTCTAAGAGAAAGAAAACTCTGAATTCAAACCTGTTAAACTCCGCTTAAGAAATTGACCTTGTGTTACATCCTGTTCGTGCGGAGGGGTTGGTAAATATATATAATATTTTTTTGGTCTGAAAACACTGTTACGTCCATGTGTTTACCAAAGTTAAAGAACCAAGTCTCCCTATTATTTACTCAAAGCTGGAGAGAGAATAGTTGTATGTATACATTTCTCAAGGGCAAAAGTATTATCGCTATGTGAAATGCAAACGGCCTAGTCCAGGATGTGCACTCGGGTCCATGACATTAACCATTAAACTACTCCACATATATATGATCATAAACCACAAATTCATCAATACTAATAAAAAAGGCCTTGTGAAAATTGAACTCTAATTATATAAAATCGATGTATTTATCTCAATATCAAGATAGGTGTGAGAAGATTACCTTCTCGGGGTCAGTCAATACTGGTACCTAATAAGACCCAAAATTATTCCGGTTTTAAGCTACCATATCAGTCACAATATCATAGGAGCGAGTGGTGTAATGGTTAAAGTCACGGGAAATGGACTCGTCGCCCGAGTTCAAATCCTGGACGTGCCAATTGCATTTCACTTAGCGCTAATACCCTTGGGAAAGGTATGAATTCTACTCTCCCTCCAGCTATGGATAAATAGTTGGGCAGACTGGGCTCTTTAGCCTTGGTTAGGCAACCGGTCTAGAAGAAGGAAAACTCTGAATTCAAACCTATTAAACTCCGCTTAAGAAATTGACCTTGTGTCACAACCTGCTCGTGTGGAAGGTTTCGGTTAATACATATCAGTCACACTGTCTATTTTGTACGAGACTTTCTTGTATATTTTATTTCTGGAGATGAATGTACGAGGGCCTTTATAAGTTGAAGAAAAGTAGGACCATATGATCTTTAGGCACCCCTTTTTGATCTCGATTAAGAAAGGACATGTTTTTCATTTATACCGTCAATATCCGATTGTTTTAACAGACGATTTTTAGATTTAAAAAAAATTATAAAACTACCCCCAACCCTAACCCCCAACCCTAACCCCTAACCCTAACTTCTAACAAACAACCGGATATTGACGGTGTAAATGAAAAACATGTCCTTTCTTAATCGAGATCAAAACGGGGTGCCTAAAGGTCATATGGTCCGAAAAATACATTACTACTAAGTCAATTATATCACTGTTGACCATAAATATCTTCGTTACAAAGGCATATTTAGTACCAAGGCAGAATTCCTTAATGGCCAGAAGGGAGATTTGTGGCATTCTCCTGCTGGACTTGTCAAGGGCAGAGCCAGTGTGTCTCTATAGACCCTTTGCATCCGGCAATATAACCGATAATCGTTTAGGATTTTCACATGATATCCATTATATTACACTCTTCTAGTATTTCTTCACGGAGATTGGTACTCTGCACCCCAAAAGAAAAACGTGCATCAATAGATTTCTACTTAGTTTTATCTGCGTTATTCGAGCTTTTGTCCTCATCTTTATTGTTATTTGTACAACGTTTCGGCCGATATACCCTCCGGCCTTCTTCAGGTATTTCTTGTCGGACTAGGGAACCTTCTCGGACTCGGGAACCTTCTATTCGGAATCGGGAACCTTCTTGGACACATGGCATAGTGGATAAGGTAGTTAGGTTAAGACAGTTCTAAGTGACAGTTATCTCTGGATTCCGGGTGCAATCCTGAGTAGCAGCAGTAACATAGAAAAATAATTAACACAACTCCTAGCTCAGCTATGGTTAGCGGAATGAGAACAGGATACCCCCATGGACTTATTATGGGTCTTATTAGGCACCAGTATTGAGCGACCCCGAGAAGGTAATCTTCTCACACCTATCTTGATATTAAGATAACTACATCGATTTACGGGTTAAGTTCAAAGTTTCGTGATGGCCTCCAATTACGACAAGAAAGTTCCCGAGTTCGAAAATATGACCGTTTTAACACTACGTTGATAAATTTATATTCTAAAAAACCTTTTCAATGAAAAGATTTTTAAAACCAAATTCAAACAAGCATAATGATAGAACGCAGGGAGAGCGAGAAGAAAAAAATGAATAATGCATGGATTTCATCCCAGAGATTGGAAAACTGTAGAATATTGGGAATCTAACTGTAGCGATAGAAGTCCGATCTCAATGACAAATTAAAACAACAATTCTTCCAAGCTGTGACCGTGTCAGTGCTACTGTATGGCTGCATCACTTGTACTCAGACGAGGCGCCTGGCGAATGCTAGATGGGAGCTGCACAAGAATGCTGCGTGCGGTCTTGAACAAGTCGTGGAAACAACAACCGACAAGAAGCAGCTGTACGGCCACCTGCCCTATCTCACAGACCATCCGAGTAAGACAGAAGACACGTTGGACACTGTTGGAGAAGCAAAGACGAACACATAAACGATGTTCTCCTGTGGAAGCCAACACATGGACATGCTAGTGTGGGCCGCCCAGCAAGGACCTACATTGACCATTGCTTCATCAGATTCAGACAACAAGATTAATATTTACGAACTTGTGTTATGGTTTAACTATCGTCGCATTTATTTTGGCGCGAAAAATTCGTAAGCACAAAGGAATTGAAAGCAAAGTGAACAGTAGATAAAGGAGCCAAAGAAGAATGGAACTAGAAGGTTCCGCTAGAGAACAATAAATATGTGGGCGTTTGGCGGGAAATCCAGAAAAGAGGAAATTGAACAAAGAAAACAATAGATAGGGTTGCGCTTACTTAAGCAGTCAGTGTCAGCAGTCAGACAGTCAGACAAGAGACGGCTAACAGAGCATAAGGAGTGACTGTCGACACGGGCCATCGCTGCCAGCGGGCAGTGAGGCTCGCCCACCCCTTCCACTTCCCGATCGCCAGCCTGCAAAATAGTAGTTCTCATTGTCAAGCTCACTACTCACACGCACCCGAGGGAAAGAAATAAAAGTTCAATCTCCTACTACATACAGCATGTCGTGTCTTCGTTAAGCGACCCCTACCATATCGTCTAAGGGTTAGATACGATACCCGCTGTATACCAGCAACGTATACGATTCAGATAGCAAAGAAGGCGCTACGCAGCACTTGCACGTTTTGACGGGACTAGAACAAAAAAGTAAAATAATACCACTCAATTATATTTTTGGGAAATTGTAAATCAGAATATGGATTTACAGTAATCTCAGGAAGTACACCAACAACCACTGTATACGGATAATTTGTAAAGATCTTACCAACTACAAAAAAAAAAAAGAATCAAAGACTTTGATAGAAACTATCAGGATTTTAGCCAGGACATTGGAAGTTTTGGAATCGAGACATGTGAAATGCCGTGACGAACAAAGGAAAATGAGAAACGATAGAATGAAAATTGTCAGAACGCACAAAGGAAAAGAAAATTACAAGTAATAAGAACACTGGATACAAATTCAATTAAGCGGAATGAGATAAAAGAAATAAGCCGACAAAGAATACAAGAGAAGAACAAGGAAATGATTAGAAACTATATTCAGTAGACACTTGATCAAAGGAACAAATACCTGTACAATATCTATTGTGGGATAATCAGCAAATTTCTTTAACAGGAACTGGGAAATCTGGATCAGAAAACAAGGAAGTTGATAACAATGCATAAACTACTTTGCACTGAGGAGTTGATGCAGTCATATGTGATAGAGAAAATGCGTTGGAGAATGGGTCGACTCGGTTATCAAGGAACTTGACGACCACACAATGTAGAAAGGTAATGAAAAACTAGTTAAAGCAATCGAAAATTGCAAAAGCATTATCTAATAGAAATACGGATACAGAAACTGGAAACTACAAAGTGAGAAGTCAAAATACATAGAAAAGTGTACAGATATTTCAAGAGACAAAATTGGAGGAATAGCAGATAGAACTACATGGATATAATTACGAAGTGGACACCTGAAAATTAAAATCACACCTAAAATCTATTTTTATTATCAATCAATATTCTCCATTTCTCTGAATGTTTGAGATGAGGCTTGATGATTAGTATTATCTGTGTTATTCGGACTATTGTCCCCCATCTTCATTGTTATTTGTACAACGTTTCGGCCGATATGCCCTCCGGCCTTCTTCAGGTATTTCTTGTCAGACTTGGGAACTTTCTCAGACTTGGAAACCTTCTTTTCGGACTCGGGAACTTTCTTGTCGTAATCGGGAGCCATCACAGAACTTTGAACCTAACCCTTTATTTAGTCCACGGCGGTATCCTGTTCTCATTCCGCAGTTATCTCTAGATCCCGAGTTCAATCCTGAGTAGAGGCAGTAATATAGAAAAATAATTAACACAACTTCTACCCCAGCTATGGTTAGCAGAATGAGAACAGGATGCCCCCGTGGACTAAATAAAGGGTTAGGTTCAAAGTTCCGTGATGGCTCCCGATTACGACAAGAAAGTTCCGAGTTCGAAAAGAAGGTTCCGAGTCCGAGAAGTTCCCGAGTCCGACAAGAAATACCTAAAGAAGGCCGGAGGGCATATCGGCCGAAAACGTTGTACAAATAACAATGAAGATGGGAGACAATAGTCCGAATAACGCAGATAATACCAATATTCTCCAATCTATCAACGTCATGTTGGTTGGTTGGTTGTTGGTTGGATTTTACAGCATGTCAATCCCTTTGGGTTATTTTATGCCGAAAACATTGTTTTATTCATTCTTGATAGTTACAGAAAATTTTTTAAAACTCAATTTTTAAACAAATTTTTGTTAACTCATTTACTTCTATTTAACCCACAGATGAATGGGACCCTAACAGGTACTACCAATCTGGGTCGGAATAGACCTGAGAGTAATGGCGATGAAGGGGCACTTCACAGTCCCAGAATTCCAGAATTGGAACTTTACCATGAAATGCAGTTTCATCTCATAACCAGGACACAAAAGACTCTCAGACAGCGCGATTTAGCACATATTTGATGAAAAGAGTTAAGGGTTTGCCATAATATATGTGGTCTAGCGCTATTGAAAAGGGGATAGACTCCATCGCTGACTGGCTGATACCGACTTTAGGCCGCCCCGACGACTTTACTTACTTTACTTTTATATATATTTAAAAATAGAACAACCCAAGTATTGATATGCCGTATAAACCAACCAACCAACCAACCAACCTGTTCAAAATGCTGTGATAAAAACAACAAGTACGAATATAAAAAGTAAAGTCGTCGGGGCGGCCTAATGTTGCTATCAGCCAGACAGCGAGGGAGTCTATTCACTTTTCACTAGCGCTAGACCAATGGAGATTATTTTAGCATCTGAGGTGGAACGCCACACCAACCCTCAGCTCCTTGCTTTACCGCACATATCCCTATGCTACTCATACGCTGAGTTGGCGAGGGCCGGTATCGAACCAAGTACATTGTGATTACCTAGCCGAAGACTCTACGGACTGGGCTAATCCGACCCTAGACAGAAAACAAATCCATAAAATCAAAACTTAGAAACGGTTGGATTTTTTAAAAGTTCATTCTTTATAATCTTTAATTTTTTGCTCTATTTTTGAGTCAAAATCGCATTAAATTTTCATGTTCAATATTCCCACGCTCATATAAGGGAAATAGAGATGTAGGTTCTTCAAAATATTTATTGATACCGGAAGATTAAATAGAGGCACACATCAGGCCAGTATAAATCAAATGTTAGAGAATGCAACGTTTGCTGTAAAAACGAAGTGAACCCAAAGCAAATCACACAGACAAAAGTCACGAGAAGGCAACTGACAGTAAAGTTAGGCTGAATTCATTAGACATGTACAGGAACGAAAATCCACTGGGACGTTAGAGAAGTTGAAAGCAAATACAATTAATTTAATCATGGGAGACATTTAAGAGACAGACATTTATTAAATACATAAAACTTTCCTGCTGTGGTTAGTGTCCGTTCATAAGTATAGCCTCAACATTATATCTATCTATCTATCTATCTATCTATATATATATATATATATATATAATAGTACTATGTGAAATGCAAACATTATATATATATATATATATTATATATATATATATATATATATTTAATATACCAAGCGTGTTGGTAGATCCTTGCGGAAAGAAAAAACCCGGCAGAGAGTTTGATTGTAAAAATATACTACCAAACATCAACCAGGAAGAAAAAAATTTTTGAAAAAAAGAAAAGACCAAGATATTCGTACCAACAAAAAATAATCTATTGGTATAGTATTTGGCCAAAAGAAAAAACAATTTATATGTATATATATGTATATAAGATATAGATATATATTCATATAACCGCTAGGAGAAGCTAATTTGTAAAAAGTGCTCGATACCTAAGTAGAGCCAAGTAATAAGGATATCTACTGAGTCAGACGAACCTACTATTAGTAGTTATATATATATATAGTACTATGTGAAATGCAAACATATATATATATATATATATATATATATATGAAATGCAAACATATATATATATATATATATATATATATATATATATATATATATATATAGTCCTTTGTTAGTATTGGAGAATTGAGAATAAAGTGCTCGATTACTTTTGTAAGAGCTCTATTTATCTATTATAGTGTACAATACATTTAAGGTGCAATTGTTACCATTGGTATCTAGGCAGCATGCTATATGTGTGTGTGTGTAAATATCTTTCAGAGAGAGAAGAGAGAGAGAGAGAGAGAGATGTATATATATATATACATATATATGTGTGTGTAAAGAGACCAGAGAACGAAGAATGTATAAAAATTAATACCTTTGAAACCAAATGTAACAATTGCACCTTAAATGTATTGTACACTATATATATATATATAATATATATATATATATATATATATATAAATTTATAATTATATATATATATATATATATATATATATATGAAGTGGTCAGACAATGTGTTTGAAAAGGCGAAGGCCGACAGTTTAAAATAGACGAGAGATTCTGGGGAAGCCAGCTAGTGTAGTGGTTAGAATGTCCACCTGACAGGTAGGGTTCGAATCGCGCACAAAGCACTGCCCTGTCTATAGCTCTGCTGATGAGGTCTAATGGGCTGAAATGTACATACAGAGATCGACCTTTTCTCGATTTGTTTACGCTTTACATTTAAACCGATATGCACGCCTAATTCATTTAATTATAATTAAATTAATATCACACATTAGGTATGACTTTAATTAAGCACAATAATCCCCCCCCCCCCAAATATATATATATATGTATGTATACAAGTAAAAAAAGTATCGAGATTTTTTTGTACTTTTTTGACACACTTGTATTCTGAAAAAAAAAAGTTCCATTCAGTTTCATTTCTATCTTGGTATTGTGAATTGACTAGTGATATAGTTTCGTTTGGCCCGACGACTAACACACGAACTCCATTATATAATATACATATATAAGTACACTTTTTCGTTCTGTCACCGTTTTATTTGAGGTAAAGAAGGTTTATTTTCAAGCGATATACTTAATTTTTCCGCCTTTTAAAAAATGATTGACCAACTTGAGAATTGATCATGTTCATCGCGGCTATCTTTTAGTATTTTGTATATGCTTGGCCTTTTTTATTCTCTTATGTTGTGGCCTTCTACCCTTTTTGATTCTTATTAATAGTTTATTGACCTATCTCCGGTTTGATGTGTCCTACCTCAGTAAGAGTATATTTAATTGATATAAGTAGTAGCATGTATTGAAACTAGATTATTTTTTCCACATATATTCAATTTCAAGAAATGCAATTCAGTGGCATAAGCTGTATAATAGTAATTAAGAATAAATTAAAAAGAATTTAATCCATAATTTAAAACAGGAATCAGAGATATTTCTAATTCTAAAAAATATTCTAAAATTCGGAAATAGGGGTAGGGTTAGGGGTTTTGGGATTAGGGTTAGGGTCAGAGTTAGGGAATAGAGTTATCATTATCGCCTTATAATATGCTTTTTATTGTAGGCCCCATGCTATAAGTAAGAGACATATGTCGTAGGCCACATTAAATGTGGCCGCATACATAAGAGAGACATGGATTTCGTAGGCCACATTAAAAGGTAGCCACATTACTATAAGGGAGACATTGATTTTGTAGGCCCATTCAAAAGGTAGGCCAATATACTATAAGAGAGATATGATTTATAGGCCACATTGCAAAAAGGTAGCCACATTTATAAGCGAAGATATGATTTTATTAGGCCACATTCAAAAGGTAGGCCACAAGACTATAAGAGAGACATGATTTTATAGGGCAGATTCAAAAGGTAGGCACATACATAAGAGCGATATGATTTTATAGGCGCACATTCAAGGTAGGCCATACTAATAAGAGAGATATTATTCTATAGGCCACATTCAAAGGTAGGCTACATACTATAAAGAAAAAAAAAAAGAAGATTATTGATTTTATAGGGCACATTCAAAAGGTAGGCCACATATTATAAGAGAGACATGATTTATAGGCCACATTCAAAACGGTAGGCCCAACTATAAGAGCGATATGATTTTAGGCCACATTCAAAAGGTAGGCCACAACGCTATAAGAGAGACATGGTTGTTAGGCACAATTCAAAAGGTAGGCTACATAACTATAAACCAAGAGATATTATTTTATAGGCCACAATCAAAAGGTAGCCACATACTATAAGTGAGACATGATTTCGTAGGCCACATTCAAAAGGTTGGCCGCATACTATAAGAGAGACATGATTTTTATAAGCCACATTCAAAAGGTAGGCCACATACTATAAGAAGAAAACATGATTTCGTAGGCCACATTCAAAAGGTGGCCACAACTATAAGAGAGATATGATTTTAGGCCAATTCAAAAGGTAGCTACATACTATAAGAGAGATATAATTTTATAGGCCACATTCAAAAGGTAGGCCCACTATTAAGAGAGACATGATTTGATAGGCCACATTCAAAAGGTAGGCCACATACTATAAAGCGAGATATGAATTCGATAGGCTACATTCAAAAGGGTAAGGCTACTACTTAAGCGAGATATGATTTTATAGGCCACATTCAAAAGGTAAGCCACATACTATAAGAAGAAGACATGATTTTTTATAGGCCACATTCAAAAGGTAGGCCACATACTAATAAGAGAGACATGATTTCGTAGGCCACATACTATAAGATAGAATGATTTTATAGGCACATTCAAAAGGTAGGCCACATACTATAATGGTACCGACTTCCCACAGAGTTGCATTCCTGTTCATCGGGTTTAAACGAAAATGAATGATTCAAGAATCAACATCTTTAAACAGATTAATAAAAACGCCTGACTACAGATCTCTGATTGAGTAGCGATCGAGTTAGCGTTGTTTTGTCTGATCTCTTCTTATGTTCACTTCTGTGAGTTGAAGTTCCGTTCATTGATCTTCTTAACTACGACAATAAGAACGTTAGCGTTGAGAGAGAGAGGGGGGAAAGAGAGAGAGAGAGAGAGAGAGAGAGAGAAGAGAGAGAGAGAGAAAGAGAGAGAGGAGAGAGAGAGAGAGAGAGATTTGTATGATGTATATAGTATATACATATATATATATATGTGTGTGTGCAAATAGACAGAGAAACGAAGAATGTATAAAAAGTAATACTTTGTGGTGTGTGTGTGTGAGAGAGAGAGAGAGAGAGAGAGAGAGAGAGAGAGAGAGAAGAGAGAGAGAGAGAGAGAGATGAGGTATATATATATATATAATATACACATATATGTGTGTGGTTTTTCGTGGGTGCATTGTGTGCATATATATTTGATAGAGACCAGACAAGGAAGTATGTATAAAAAGAAATACCTTTGAAAGAGAGAGAGAGAGAGAGAAGAGAGAGAGAGGAGAGAGAGGAGAGAGAGAGAGAGAGAAGGATTTATACGATGTATGTATATATATATATATATATTATATATATATATATATAGGTCATTTTTTTTGTGGAGGAAATTATATATATATATATATATATATATATATATATATATATGTGGTGTGTGTGTGTTTTTGTGTGGTTTGTGTGTGTATGTATGCAATATATTATATATAATATATATATTAGGTAATTTTTTTTTTGTGGAGAGAAATTATATATATATATATATTATATTGTGTGTGTGTGTGTGTTTTTGTGTGTGTTTTCGTGGTGTATGTATGCAATAATATATTAAAGAGACCAGACAAGGAAGTATGTATAAAAAGAAATACCTTTTGAAGAGAGAGAGAGAGAGAGAGAGAGAGAGAGAGAGAGAGAGAGAGAGAGAGAGAGAGAGGGGGGGTAGGTAGGTGCAAAGAGTTTAGCCTTGTTATCTATCAAACCAATTCGTGATTGATGCCACTCAACTGACCAAATGTAGATCAAAAATTCCTTTTCAACTCGCCACCAACAGAGTGAAGGCTGTTGCGATTACATTTCTCTTAGCAGCAACAGAAACAATTTTCCTGAGCTGAAATGAATTAGATTCAAAAATTGGTTGGTTGGTTGGTTGGTTGGTTGGGCTGGTTTTGATTGGTTGGTTGGTTGGTTGGTTTTGTTGGTTTGGGTTGGTTGGTTGGTTGTTTTGTTGGATTTACAAGATATCAACCTTTCTTGGTTTTTTTATGCTGAAGACGTTTTTTTTTTAATCCAGATGTTATACTTAACAGTAAAGACACAACAAACTTTTGAAATTATGCTTTTGAAATTTTCATTGTTGAGACTATATAATCATAGACAAATTATCTATACTTTAGGTTGGTTGGTTGGTTGTTGTTTGGTTGATTGAATTTTAGGGCATGCAAACATTGATGGGTTATTCTATGTCGTTTTGTTTTATTCATTCGTGATGGGTATTCAATTTTTTAAAATTTAAACTCAATTTAATTTTTTAAAAATGAAACTCCTTAAAAAACAATGAGGACTGTCTAATGTTGCATGTTCAAATTTTGAGTGTATTTATTCTATGTTATGATGATTTTGGGTAAGCAGTGACGTAATTTTTGTTCCAGACAAAAACCGGAAGCGAATCTCCATTATTAATAGAAGCAAATCTCCATTATTGATAGATTTGACTTCTTGAGAGTTCTTCGCATCCTCCTTAGCTGGTGGCGCACTGGAGACTGAGTGATAGCAAGTCTCCTCAGGTCTCTATGACTCTTTTGAATATTCTAGCCGATCTTCATGTTGTCGTTTGGATGGCCTCGATTCTTCCTCTGATTTCCAACTCATCCAGACTCTTTTCCAAACTCTTAGGGACTGTGCCAAGGGTCTCATTTACAATTAATACGATCTTTAAGTTCATATTGCACTGCTTTTTTTCCAGTTCTCTGGCAAGATCCAAGTATTTTTCTATCTTTTTGCTTTCTTTCGCTTTCACTCGGTAATCCAACGGGACGGCAAAATCCATTGGATGGAAAGATTTCTTCTTCTTCTTCTTCTTCTTCTTCTTCTTCTTCTTCTTCTTATTATTATTATTATTATTATTATTATTATTATTATTAATTTCACTCGTGAGAGTTATTTCCACCTAACTTAACCGGTGGTTCACTGTAGGATTTCTTTAGCTCTCCCTCGGTGATCCACCGAGACGGCAAAATCCATGAAATGGAAAGATCTCTTCTTCTTCTTCTTCTTCTTCTTCTTCTTTATTATTATTATTATTATTATTATTATTATTATTATTAGTAGTAGTAGTAGTAGTAGTAGTAGTATTTCACCTACATTAACAGGCGGTTCACTGTAGGCTGGGTGACGGTAAGTCTCCAGGACTCTTATCAGCCTTCTCGCCGACCTTAACAATGCTGTTGTTTTGATGGTCTCAGATATTTCTCTGATTTCCATTTCCTTCCGTCTCTTTTGTCAAGCGCTTGGGGAACGTACTCAGAGCATCCACTATTATTAGTATCGACTTCACCCTCATGTTTCAAAATTATTCGGTTCTTAAGCTAGGTCCAAGTATCTATTTAGCTTTTTTATTTTATTTCATTTTCATTATGTCCCGTATAATCTTTAAATTTTAATTTAATTTTATCTTGAACAGACCCCGGTTAGTTCATTTAACCTTTGGTTGCATGCTCAAAATTTGTTGTTGTTTTTTTGCACAATTCCCGGTGGATCACCCATTTGTGTATAGTCCCATACTTTTGATGTACTAGTTTTCTTCATTCACTTAATACATGGCTGTTCGTTTCGTCTCTGATTCTACAATTCCACACTTCCTTAATTTGTTCTAATGGCGTTGTCTTGTACTACAATTATGAGTGATTCAGTTACTCTCTTGAGGATTTTGTTTCTTAGTTATTATTTCAACCCTTGATTATTATTCTTCCTTTTTTTTCCTATTTTTCTTCTTTTTCTTTTTGTTCTTGTTCTTGTTCTTCTACTTCTACTTCTTGTTCTTGTTCTTGTTGTTCTTGTTCTTGTTCTTGTTCTTCTAATTATTATTATTATTTACTCCTTTTGAGTTTTCACATCAGTGTTAGCTGATGGTCTTTCACAGGAGTCTGAGTGACAGCAAGTCTCCTCAGGTCTCCAGGACTCTTCTGAGTATTCTGGCAAATTGCAGCAGTGCAATGTTCTGAATGGTTTCAATCCTTCCTCTGACATCCAAATCCCTTATTATTATTATTATTATTATTATTATTATTATTATTATTATTATTATTATTATTACTAGTTTTTTCACACCAGCATTAGCTGATTGTATTTCACTGGAGTCTGAGTGACATCAAGTATCCTCAGATTATTATTATTATTATTATTATTATTATTATTATTATTATTATTATTACGAGAGTTTTTCACACCAGCGTTAGCAGATGGTATTTCACTGGAGCCTGTGTGACAACAAGTCTTCTCAAGTCTTCAGGACTCTTCTGAGTATTCTAGTCGATTGCAGCAATGCAGTGGTCTGGATGGTCTCAATTCTTCCTCTGATTTCCAGATTCTCCAGTCTTTTTTCCAATATTTTTGGGACCGTTCCAAGAGCACCAACTATAATTGGTATCACTTTGACCCTCATGTTCCACAGCTTTTTCAATTCTCTGGCAAGGTCCAAGTATTTGTCAATCTTTTCGTTTATCTGCTGGAAACGCAATGTCCACCAGTTGACAAGTTATTTTTTTCTTTCTTTTTTTTTTTTTTTTTGAAAACACTAGGTTTGGTCTCCTGGCTGGGATCGGGTGATCGGTCTTAATCTCGAAGTTCTAGAGAATTTTCTGCGTTTCATTCTCAAGAACAGATTCTGGTTTATGCATATAGCATTTTGTGGTATGGTCAAAATTCATTTTTTTGCATTATTCCCAGTGGATCACCTTCCAAACCCAGTTGTACCTGTTTTGTATTCCCGTTATTCATTTATTTATTTATTTGTTTATTTATTTATTTATTCGTGTTACTTTTATTATGTATTATTATTTTTTTTTTATTATTATAAGTTATTATTATTATTATTATTATTATTATTATTAGTAGTAGTAGTAGTAGTAGTAGTAGTATTGGCATCATTTCTATTAATTTTTTGTAGTTTTTTAGTTTTAGTTTTATGTATGTATGTATGTATGTATGTATGTATGTATTATTATTATTATTATTATTATTATTATTATTATTATTATTATTATTATTCATTAATTATTCAATTTATTTATTTGTTTTAGTTTTAGTTTTAGTCTTTGTATTATTCTAGTAATTTTATTATTAATTTCTAGTCGCACTTTTTATCTTATAATTTCATCAACTAAATTTTTTAACTTCTGTAAAAACAAACGTCTTCTGAAGTTTTAAAATGGTAACCCAGTTTGCTTTTATCAGTAACCGTTGCTTAACTTTTATATTCATGCAGAATAAAATAACCTGTTTCGAAATCATTTTCATTGTTCTGGTAAGCCAAATGAAGAAATTAAGATATTTTACTCGCCACGGTGAACTATTGTCAAGTGGGATTATATATATTTACCAACTCCTCCGCTCGAGCAGGATACGACACAAGGTCAATTTTTTAAGCAGAGTTCAACAGGTTTTGAATTCAGAGTTTTCCTTCTCCTAGACTGGTTACCTAGCCATGGTTAAAGAACCCAGTCTGCCCTGCTATTTACCTATAGCTGGAAGGAGAGTAGGATTCATACCTTTCCCAAGGGTATTAGCGCTAAGTGAAATGCAATTACCACGTCCATGATTTGAACTCGGGGCGACGAGTCCATTTCCCATGACTTTAACCATTACACCACGCGCTTCGTCAAGTGGGATTATACATCGGTGCTAGTTTTCGCTTCGTTCATTTGTCAGTGCCGAATAGAGTCAAACAATTGCAAAAGAATTACAAGCAAGAGACTTCTATCTGTATTTCTAAGTCCAGAAACGTTTGTCAGTTGAACTGTATTTATAGCGATGTATATTCAGTGAAAATCAATATGCGGCGTGAGAACCAGTTATCTTGAAGATATTTGCACATCTAGAAATGAATATAAATAACCCTATCAGACACAATGCGGTAACATGATGGATCTCTACTGAATTGCATATCACACATTGTAATGTCCGGCCTGCCTGAATGAGAAACGAAAGAAAATGTATTGCATTGAACGATTTTCGCACGGAGGCATCGAAGGGGCCAGATCCGATGAAGGACTCACTTGATGCACCAAACATTGCATTAAGATAGCCATACCGTGATAAACATACAGATGGAGCGTACATTGATAACATGGTTGACAACTCTCAAGTACCTGCGAGTAAATCTTCATGGTTGAGACGGAAGACGAATACTTTGAGGTCGAATTACTGTTTTCAGGTCAATTATATTATATTCATTGCTAATTTAAAAGCCTCCCGATTGAGTGGCAATTAAGCTAGAGTCTGTGGATGGCTCTTGATTGAACCTTCGGTCCAACACTGACACTTCATGCATTAAATGCGTGCATCATCATTATGTCGCGCAATTAGCACGGATGTCCTCAACAATCTCTCGTCAACCGCAGAGTTGGTCAATGTTCCTGGGTGGCCCAGATTAGCATGTCCATGTGCTGACTTCCACAGGAAAACGACGCTTATGAGCTCGTCTTTTCTCCTCGAGCAGTTTTCAGCATGGCTTGTCCGTCTCATTCGGATGGTTTGTGGGATAGGAGACAGGTGGCCGTACAGCTCCTTCCTTGTGTGTAGGGGGGCTGTTCCGCACGCAACATTCTTGTGCAGCTCCCCTCTATCTTATTCTCAAGTTGCCTCGTTAGAGTCAGAGTGGTGCAGCCATATAGCAGTACTGATACAACGACAGCTTGGAATAATTGTCATTTTAACTTGTCCGTGAGATCGGATTTCCATATGACTCATAATCTGGTTATAGTCGACCATGCCTTTCCAATTAGCGTATTAACATCGCTTTCTGTGGAAGAGATATAATTACCTAGGTATGTGAATTGCTCTATTGGCTTTAGAGGCTTACCGTCGAGTGTGGAGATTTCTCCTTTCTTTTTGAAACACATGAACCACTTTAGGAAGGATTTATTTCTAATCAGGTGGCAATTAATCCAGTTCCTGCGGAGGACTCTTCAATCCAACAATGACACTTCATGCATTGAGTGCATATAAAGTATCATTAAACCGGAACAATATTTTTCAAACAATTAAGTTTTCATCAAAACAAAGATACAATTTGTTTAACGATAATTCTTCTGCTGCCAATATATCTAAAGACAATTTGATGTACGTATCTCCTTACTTTGTGCACAAACAATTATTTCTGATTCATGGGAGGGGGGGGGAGCTTTCACTGGATTTCGTAATTAATTTTGAGTATTTCTAATTTAATTTCCAAGTCGTAATCCTTGTTTATCTAAAATAAAAACAAGACATTAAACAAACATGAATAAAAAAAAATCTTAGTATTTAAAGTAATATAGATAAATATGAACAAATTGAGATAGTAGATAGATAGATATGAAGAGGGATAGTTTTGAATAGACTGAGCTGGGTCGTCATTTTAATAGTCACCGGGTAGCAATTTTTGAGGCAGGAGACCGGGACGCACTTCCACATAAATTACCAAACAACCAATCATTTCGTTCTTATTGGATTATTTATTTGGTAAAAACAAACTTTGAAAAAGTCACAAAGTTTCTCAATCATAAATGCAAACAGTTTGCTATCTCACTATTTTATAGTGAGTTCGAAATTGGCAGACATTGAAAAAAGAAGTATACAGAGTATTAATTCACGTGTAGGTTAGTGCACTTTTATACGCCTGAGAACTCATAATTAGAATAGACGGTGCCTAAACAGATATATATATAAGTAACGTTTTGTGTCGGGGATTTTTTGTTAAAACGGTGTTTAAGGGTAACTAATTAGATGAATCAAAAGGTGCTGCCTCAAAACATTAATTTACATATTCACATGCTCAAAGCATTAGAGATGATTGATTATTGTATTATCTTTGATCCAATCAGACTCTGGTGTAGGTAGATATTTAACCCTTTTTTTTAAAGTTAAATACTCGAGGAAGTGATATAATCATTGCCAGTTTCGATCAGGATGTTAAATTTTTCTTCTTAGAATTTTATTTTATTCAGGAGATACGAATGTTCTTTTATGTCTGAAGATCGTAGACATTTTATTCGGGAGATACGAATGTTTCTTTATGTCTGAAGATCGTAGACATTTATTCGGGAGATACGAATGTTCTTTTATGTCTGAAGATCGTAGACATTTTATCGGGAGATACGAATGTTCTTTTATGTCTGAAGATCGTAGACATTTTATTCGGGAGATACGAATGTTCTTTTATGTCTGAAGATCGTAGACATTTTATTCGGGAGATACGAATGTTCTTTTATGTCTGAAGATCGTAGACATTTTTTTAATCAAAAGATAAGTGCAGAAGGTACGTATCAAAACATAAGTTTAAATTAATAAAATGGAAGACTAGTATACGTAAAAATTATATTATACTAGCAGGACCTGTAGATATACCACAGTATGATAATCTAATCTTATTATAATGGAGATTGTGTGTTTTTCTGTCTGTAACCGAAACTATATTCCTACTCTAGTCACAATTCTCTTAGTTATTGACATCACATTCTCCATGATTTTATTTATATCTAAACCTCAATTATTAATAAAATTGTCATACATTATTAATACTGTTAACTATGTCTACATATTGACAACATGCAATTATATTTATATATACAACAAAATAGCGGTTTACAGTGTGAAAGTGAAGGCTAATTTGCATATTAATATTAAAAAATCAAATTTAATAAATATGTGCTTAGTATTATTGATTTCTAACTGTTTGGTTTTATTTTAATCAATATAAGCAAAAATCTCTTCAATGAATCTTAAATGAAATCCATTAACAAGATAAAATCATTTTATTCTTTACTTCCTCTTTTAATTAAATACTTAAATTAGAAAAAATAATAATGAAAGACGAGAGTGATGGAAGAGTAAGTTTCAGTTGTTCCATTTTTTATTATACTCCCTCTGTTTCAAATCTTTTATTATACTCCCTCTGTTTCAAATCTTTTTATTTGTATTCTTATTTAGTTTCATTGGCCTTTCTAATTTAATACAATATTTTATTACATTAAAACTTAAATACTTGCACCCGGAGGGTGCATATATTTGCTAGTTATTATAATGTTTTATATATTTATGCACACATCAGCATAATAATGTTATAAGTTAAACTCAACACAAGCCATCAGAGTTTGAAACAGGTTTGAGTGATGTCAGTGCACCAAAATAGTTGGCGCTATACGATCTCTGGAAGAATATAGCTGTTATATTACTGGTATTACATCTCAGAACGTTTGATATATTTACTTAAAAGCTATTGCGAAATAGTACAATATGTAAAAAGTAGAATAATCTTGATTTAAACACACACACACACACACACTCTCTCTCTCTCTCTCTCTCTCTCTCTCTCTCTCTCTGTCTCTTTCACACACACACTCACTCATTCACTTTATCTTTCTTTCTTTCTTTTCATTACGTTCGATGGAAACAGATTAGCGTTCTCACCTTCTCTCTCTATCTTTCTCCTACTTTCTTTCTTTCTTTCTTTCTTTCTTTCTTTTTTCTAAATTTTTAAATCACTTTTGGAACGCTGAAATACAAAATTGTACCTACCATAACTCCTGAAAAATCAAATATCCAAATCCTAACGGTTCTATTTCAGTGTTCCAAAAGTAATTTTAAAAAATTCCCTTCGAACATTTCTAAAAATTCTCCGTTTTTCCACATCGAATTTTTTCATTAAAAAAAAAATTTCACTCTGATAAAGGTCGAATCTTCTCTGTATGCGGAATATTTTCACACAAATGAACTGACCGAAACACATGTGTAAGTGATATTGATTAAATTCATCTTTTATTATCCATTCTGTTCTTTCTTTTCTTTATTCATTCTTCCTCATATTGTCGGATTCATTTCCAATTTCCATTTTTACACACACACACACACACACACACACACACACACACACACATATATATATATATATATATATATATATATATATATATATATATATATATATAGTTATTTCTATTGTTTCAATCCTGCGAGTTTTTCACACCAGCGTTAGCATGTGACCCTTCACTGAAGTCTGGGGGACAACAAATCTCCTCAGGTCTCTAGGGTTCTTCTTAGTATTCTAGCTGACGTTAACAATGTTGTTGTCTGGATTACTTCTAGAACAATTCGTGCCTAATCTCAAGCATTAGTCGTTTCTAAATTGAACTCGTAGAATATGAAATAATTTTATTCCAGGCTATTTATATTGGTAGACTCATTCTAATGTGTTGAAATTTGCAATTAACTTCAAGAATCCACAATGAACTCATTGTGTTCCCATCGGACCCTAGGAGAATTTAGTAGGTCATTAACGCGGTTCATAATTTGGTCTAATTAAATATAATTTGTGTTGAGAATTTAGCTTGAAAATATATAATCTAATAACCTACAAGGGGCCGGGTTAGCTCAGTCGGTAGAGCGTTCGGCTAGAAACCACAAGGTTCCTAGTTCGATACCGAACCCCGCCAACTCAGCGTATGAGTAGCACAGGGATCTGTGCGGTAAAGTAAGGAGCTGATGGTAGGTGTGGTGCTCGACATCAGATGCTAAAACAGTCTCCTTGATCTAGCGCTATTGAAAAGGGGATAGACTCCTCGGAGGGATTTGAAAGATTCTTGACTCGACCAAAAGGTAATAGACTTAAGCCATGTGACGTATATGATATTCCTATGTGTCTTCCAGTTTAACACGCAAGCCTCTTGTCTTCTTGAAATCGTTTGAAATATTTTTACACCAGAGTTTTTTTTATTTATTTTTTTTTTTTTTCGGTGGTGAGACCTTGTAGACTTTTCAAAAAACCACTTCATATATATATTTACCAACCCTCCGCACGAGCAGGATGCGACACAAGGTCAATTTATTAAGCAGAGTTCAACAGGTTTCAATTCTTCCTTCTCCTAGACCAGTTGCCTTACCAAGGTTAAAGAACCCAGTCTGTCCTACTATTTATCCATAGCTGGATGGAGAGTAGGATTCATACCTTTCCCAAGGGTATTAGCGCTAAGTGAAATGCAATTACCACGTTCAGGATTTGAACTCGGGGCGACGAGTCAATTTCCTATGACTTTAACCATTACACCACGCGCTTCCTACCACTTCATATAGTCATTTACTGAGCTTGGCTTAGATGCAAGCACAAGGCCAGAATAATAAGCTGCCCAATGAGCATCGAACTCACTAACAATGGTTTGCGAATCTAGCTTGTTAGCCATTACACCACGTGATAGCCGTTAAGCTGATGTCTGGTGAGTCTCCAGACTAACATTTACATCAATAGATGCTGTTGTTTTAACGTTAATCGTTAACGAACACACAAACAGAGCTGTTACTTATTAACATAGATAAACCTAAATCACTTTATCAGTATGATTTAAAACAACTTTCATGAAAGATTTTGACTCCAATGCCTGGAATTCTTAAACGGCTGTCTCAGACGAAGCATTCCTAACATTAAAATGTGGTGTCCCTACGGTAATCGGGGTCTACATATACGTAGATTGACAGCACGGATGTCGGTACGAGCAGGATATGAATAATATAGGTTTACACAACTCTTAATTCAAAAAAAGCGGGTAAACTTTTTCCTCGGCCATAAATAATTTATTTCCCTTGTCTAACCATACATAGGTCTTGAGAGTTACGTATTTCTGTGCTTCCATACATTTCCTTTTGAATTCTATTCGTTCTATGACTATATACTAGTCGTCTTTGCTTTTTTGTGGCCTTTCTCAGAATAGAAATATGCGATCCCTCAAAAGACAGTCTCCTTTTTGGCTGTGTTAATCAATTCTAAAATATATTAGTTATTCAAAGCAGCAAACAGCACCAAGGGCACACAAATATCGTTATTCTTGTCTGAAACGTAACCATCAAATAAGAGAGCTCATCAAATAAGTATTTGAATAAATGCCCAATATTGGTTTCTATGTTTTATTCATGAATCGCTCGTGACTTGGCTTACTGCTATTCCTTACCAGAAACATTGGTTCGCAAAAAATGAGCTAAAATCGTACAAGAAATCGTCTGTAAATTCCTTGATCTTTATGTAAAGATAACCGTTTGTTTGATGAGATCAGGAGTCAAAAACCAGAAGAACGAGGTAAAATATTTGGAAACTTTTAGTGTGCAGCATGAAACCGTCGAAACATTATGCATTGTGCACCAGGGTTCCGTATTTAAGCATCACGCGTCGACACCCACGGCCAACAGGCGGACCCATTTGGGGGAGGGGTCTTACCCCTCTGTAGACGACGGGGATATTTCAAATAGTTATGATGACTTAATTTTGGTTTGCTTGGTTTGGTTTGGTTTGGTTTGGTTGTTTCTCAGTGGGTCATTTAATGCCGAAAAAATTTTGAAGTAAATTCATTCTTAATGGATACTCAATTTTTTTTATAAATACATTTTTCTATTTAATCCATAGATGGGACCCTAACAGATACTACCACTCCGGGTCAGAGTGGACCAGAGAGCAATGGTGATGAAGGGGTGCTCCACATTATCCAAATCTCTAGAACTGGAACCTCACCATCAGATAGACTTTAACGTCATTCCCAGGACACGTAGTCCATCAGCCACCGCCTTCTATCACCCATATGATAAAAAGGGTTGGGCTTGCCATAAAGGCAATAAGGTTGGGGCAATCATATAGGTGCTAGGGCTTGACGTAACCAGCTGATTGATCGGAGGGGGCCTCTCCGACTGCCCGTCTAGCCTAAGTAAGGGTCTAAGTGGAGTGTTGCATGTCATGGACTGCTCATCCGTTAAGACTCCGTCCTTAAGCATCACGGCAACAGATGATCCCATTTGGGGGACTCTTACCCCTCTACAGAGGTGCAGTCGGTGCATTCTAACGCCCGCAGACTACAGGGGGGCACACAGTTGTGCTTTACCCCAGATTAGAGAGTACTTTTTAGCAGTGTTATTTGTTTTCTGTATATTATGCCTCTGTGGTATACTAAGAACCGGAAGCACCGGTTATACCATTGTTTGTATGAAACGGAAGTACTGTTTCAGCCATCTTGTGTTGTTTCAAATAAAAGTGAGTTCTTCTCGCAGTTAACGTCAACTGGGCTACACGTCTTATTATTCGCTAAGCGCGTTATAACAGCCTCCCATCTGATTTTTTGAATTTAAGTATAGAACACTGTAAACTGTAAAGTTTTTTTCCCTCTTAATTTCCAGTAAAATACAAAGCTACATAAATATTTCTATTTTTTACTATTTTGATATGGTGTAGATTACACTAGAAATTTAATTATCTGTAATAGCAACTGTTTCTGATGTAGAATTGCTATATGGACCAGTGAAATATCACCGTGTTAAGTCAATAATGGCAGCACTTGTGCGGAGAGAAAGGCGAGGTCATCAACCCTCGTAGAATGAGACCACTCATGCCCTTGTGGCGTTACCTTCGTATTTTGCCTGGAGAGTTGTCTGCCCGGTTAGTTTGCTGGTTCCCGCTAGGGGACGGTTATATTTAAGCGGCTGGTTTGAACGTCTCTTTCTTTTTTCCTGTTCCTCGACCTACGAGACACATGGTTTAGACTCTGGTCTACCCCCTCTTGTTGCGGCTTTGACCCCCTTACATTACTGTAAGTGATTTATACAGCATGGACTATTCTTAGTCTCATATCAGTACTTTTATGTTTTTCCCTTCTACTTTTGTATGTATGTTTATGTACACCTATGTATCATGTACCTTGTTTATCCATGTGCTGTACCATATTAAATGTTTTGTCTAGCAACCATTGTCGGAGACTTATATTCAAGTATATATCACTTTGAATTTTACACCCTCAAAGTAGGGCTAGATCAGTGGTTCTCAATATTTTTTTACCCATTGACCCCTTTTCCTCTTAATGTTTTTGCCATTCCATAGAAAAAATCTTCTTGTAGCTATATGGATGCGCGTGGTGTAATGGCTAGAGTTAAGGGAAATGGACTCGTAGACCTGAGTTCAAATCCTATAAGAGGCTGTCTACATTTTCGCATAACGCTATATTCTTGGGAAAAATATGCATCAACCTGCTCTCCCTCGAGCTATGGTAAATAGCAGGACAGACTAGGAAGAATGAACGTATACTAGATATCTTCTAAACATCATTCCATCAATTAATACTGTTCTATACCCAACATTGGGTATATAATCGAGAGAGGAAACTCGGGTGAGAAGAGAGAGAGAGAGAGAGAGAGAGAGAGAGAGAGAGAGAGAGAGAGAGAGAGAGATTACTTGTTGCTTCATTTCTGCTTTAGTGCTTCTAACTTCTTGTCTGGCTGTCATCTTGTCGTCTTCTAATTGGGTTCTTCTAACTAAGGGCTTCTTCTAAGGGCTAACTTTAGTCATTGTAATTAATTGAATGATCTACAAGACTTTTATTTTCTTGATCAAGATTTTATTCAGTCTAGCCCATGTTGTTCCGTGCGGAGAGATAGCAACCCCAGCATAAAGAGGCAATTGCTCTTTGGTTCAATGTCAGGTTGAAACTGAATCTCTAAACTAACGCGTGAGATTCGCGCCTCTAGGGGTCAGTTGGGGCCTTACAATGTAAATCTACCCTCCTACGCTTTTAACTCCAACAAACCTATTTCAAACTGACTACAGGTTCGGTCAGCATTTTATGACACCACATAAATTGTAACAATATTAATGATAATTCAGAGATTCAGACAAAACAAACTAATTTCTCTGAATGTTTGAGATGAGGCTTGATGATTAGTATTAGCTGCGTTATTCGGACTATTGTCCCAATCGTTATTGTTATTTGTACAACGTTTCGGCCGATATGCCCTCCGGCCTTCTTCAGGTATTTCTTGTCGGACTCGGGAACCTTTTTCTGACTCAAAATTCCCACTGAATTGTCCAATTGGACACATGGCCTAGTGGATAAGGTAGTTAGTTTAAGACAGTTCTAAGTGACAGTTATCTCTGGATTCCGGTTTCAATTCTGAGCAGCGGCAGTAACATAGAAAAATAATTAACACAACTCCTACCCCAGCTATGGTTAGCGGAATAAGAACAGGATACCTCCGTGGACTGAATAAAGGGTTAGGTTCAAAGTTCCATGATTGCTCCCGATTACGACAAGAAGGTTCCCGACTACAACAAGAAAGTTCCCGAGTTCGAAAAGATGGTTCCGAGAAGGTTCCCAAATCCGACAAGAAATACCTGAAGAAGGTCGGAGAGTATATCGGCCGAAACGTTGTACAAATAACAATAAAGATGGGAACAATAGTCCGAATAACGCAAATAATACTAAAACAAACTAAATTCATTTGTAAAACTCTGAGGTGCGCGAAAAAATTTTTTCGTTTACTTGGGAACTACTGATACGTCTTCCAGACAGTAACCCAGAGTGAAATATTTGTTTGGAGTGCACCTTGAACTCTGGTGTCTGCGGCAAACACAGAGGGACACAGTTGTTGTTTCCAAATACCCACAAGAAAAACATAACGTAATATTTATTATCTATAAGTGAATTAATATCCCTACTCAGTCGCATCTAATTTTGTATTCCTTAGAGCTAGTTTATTACATTTATTTATTATATTATTTACCGATATATTTTTGGCAGAGAGCGGAATTTTTCTTGGGTGATACAAAATAAAACAGAGACTCACAAATGTATTATTCATTTACTCCTTACGAGTTTTTCACACCTGTCGTAACTGATCGTTTTCACTGAGGTTTGATTGACAGTCTTTTCAGCTCATTAGGTCGCTTTTCCAGGTTCTTGGCGGAAGTGTTCCAAGTGCTCCAACGATGACTGAGAGTACTGTTACCGTCATGCCCCATTTTTTTTTCAACACCCTGGCAATATCTAAGTATTTATCAAGTTTTTTCAATTTCCTTTATCTCAATTATGTTTTCATTTACCTCAGTGGTCTGAAGAACTTCGAAGTTTACTAGTATTTTTGTTTCTTATTCATTATTACCAGTCTGGTTTTCTGACCGGCATTGGATGATTGATTTTTATCTGAAAATCCCAGACAACTTCTGATTCTGACCAGTGCATATATAATTTGTCTGTATGGTCACTGTCACTATCGTAGATGACACAGTTTGTATATATCATTTTTGGGGAAGGTATGCATCCAAGTAGTCCCCTTCAGGTATGGGTAAATAGCAGGGCAGACTTGGCTCTTTAAATATGGTATGGAAACAGGTATAGGAGAATGAAAACTCCGTATTCAAATCTGTTAAGCTCTTCTGAAAAATTAGCCTTGTGTCACATCCTACTTGTGGCGGTGGAGTTGCGTAAAGTTTTACTCATTTTTTTTTATAAACACATTTTTCTATTTCACTCATAGATGGGACCCTAACATGTACTCCGGGTCAGAGTGTACCAGGGAGTAATGGTGATGAAGGGGTGCTCCACATTCCTCAAACCTCCAGAACTGCAACCTCACCATCAGATAGAGTTTCGGCCGATATGCCCTCCGGCCTTCTTCGGTATTTCTTGTCGGACTCGGGAACCTTCTTTTCGAACTCGGAACCTTTGTCTTAATCGGAGCCATCACGGAATTTGATTTTTTACCTAGACTCATATTGGGTGTTTTTTTTTTTTTTTTTTTTTTTTGTTTTTTTGCAATTCCTTCATTTTATTGTGCCAAGTTATTAACCCTTTTGCAGATTTTTTTTAAAATCCTTGTAGTGTGGATGAATATTTTCTGAAATTTGCAAATATAGAGTATCTCCAAACATGTCATTATATATAAAAAAAAAACAACAAAAAAACAAGACATGATAATTTGATCAGAAATTGTGTGCCATAGATATATATATATATATATATATTATATATATATTATATATATATATATATATATAATATATATATATTATATATATATATATATTATATTAATTTGGCACACCACTAATAATGCAATACAATTGCACAAATGGCTTCATTTTTTTTACTAATGCACATTCTGCTACATTGATGCACTTTAGTTTTTTTGTTACATTGATGCAAGTTGGTGTTGCCAGTGTTCGTTTTAAATAATTTTTCTCCAGCCTTTGTGATGCTAAATAATGTGACCTTTTGACATAATAGTTTGGCACAATAGTTAGAATATCTGTCATAGTGAAGTTATGGTATCCAATCCCCGAAATGACATTTTTCTCATGTGTGTGTGACTTGTTCATTTCATCTAAATGAGATATGCAAGGTATTAAAGGGGAAATATTAAAATCATCAGGAAGACTTATAGGGATTGGCCCCTATATTTTTATGGCATGTGGAATTGACCAAATTAAAATAATTAAGTTTTCTTAAATAACTAGTTTTACAATGGTATGTCATGAGTTTAGAATTAAGTAAACAAAAGAGAATCGAATGAATATTAGTTTAGAAATATTTTAACAACAATAGAAACAATGGTTTAAATTCATCCGATAATTTATGTCACCAGAATTCCACAGATACCAAAATCATTCGATATTGCATCATTGCAAATCACCTGATATTTGAGGAATGTTTTAGCTTAATGATCACGTAGACAATTACAAAAGAGAATTATAAAAATACCATTTTAGCTGAAAGACGAGACAGACAGTGGGAGCTTATGCTATTCCCGACTCAACAAGATATCAAAGGGGAAATATTAAAATCATCAGGAAGACTGTAATATAACTACTTTAAATATACGCTCCTACATTTGGGGCGCTGGTGATTGTCGTCAGTGATGTAATCCGCAGGGTTCATTGGGAAGTTTCGGGTCTTCCAACATCAGACTTCCCTCGCCCTGCTGATCCTATCAGAGGTGATCAAACTCTGATACAACCAACAACAATAGCCGTTAAAAGACTCTTGACAATGAAAAAGGTTTTTTTTTCTTAGACGGTTATAGAACTCTAACACATTCAAATACAAAACTAGGATTATTGTGTGCTTAGATTATTTAAACTTATTTGTGGGACTTATTCAAAAATTGCAAATTGCTTACACACTAACACAACCTTTACGGATGTACGGATATTTTATCTTTCGCCTGAATATATCGTATCTCTTGAGCTAGAAAATATATTTTGCACTACTAAACCTTTTAACTTGCTTTTTACGACTGAGGCGTTTTGTTATATGTGTTTGCGTATATACGTCTAGGATTGTGCGCCCTTATTTCATGTGTCTGTATTTTGTATATTCGTATACGCCAGGGAATATGTCTCTCTATCTATGTGTGTGTGTATCTATAATAAAGAACCATTAACCATTAAGATTTCACTATTTATTTAGTCACCACTGAATCAGCGGTTGAAGCTGACAACAAAATTTGGCGTGTTCAAACAATATTGCTGGACATGTCGAAGTCAGACATGCAATTTCTGACAAGATTTTGGCACTTGGATTTGACTCAGCATAAAATAAAGAATCACGCATTCTAGCAACTCGCTCCGAAACATATATATATATATATATATATATATATATATATAAAGCAATAGACAAACCTGAGACACGAGTTATCTCTGAGACAATAGTAGTTGTCGTTAGCTCGAAGGAACAACATACGAAGTCGTATAGTCACAAAGGGGTTGTTTGTTCACTTCTAGGCTCGTGGTTTCTTTTTCATAGAGAATGAGAGTAAGGTCAAGCTATTCTATTGTAAATCACGTTCATGCACGCTGTTCTTTGACGGAGCCCCAACAAACGCTACACTTGGTATAATGTTTAAAATTAAATTAAATTTTAAAACTAAATTAGTGAAATAGATCCCAAATTAGGACTGAGCCTAGTAGTGACCACTCCATGCGGAATTTAACAGTTTGAATTCAGAGTTTTTCTTTCTCCTAGACGGATTGCCTAACCAAGATTAAAGAGTCTAGTCTGACCTACTATTTGCCTATAGCTGGAGTGAGAGTAGTTGGATTCATACCTTTCCCAAGGGTATTAGTGCTATGTGAACTGTAGCTTCGTCCAGGATTTTAACTCGGGTAGACGAGTTCATTTCCTACGACTCTAATCATTACACTACGCGCCTCAACTAGGCATGCCGATCCACTATTACTGAATAAAGTTCAATTCTCGCTTGATGCTCCATACTTGCAGCTTAGTGTCACATCCCCGGGTTTGTTAAATACTTACCTTGTTAACCATCCAGAAGCACGGTATGCGAATTCGTTAGCATGGCCTTATTTCGTCCACTAAAGTGGGTTTGCGTATTCTGTGGCTGTATGTATTCAGTGCATATTTGTATCAAATATTCTTATACACTTTGGAAAGATATGAACTGTTACGATTTTTGTGGCCATCCTTTGAGCTTCAAGCAAGAGCGCTGTCCAGCAGAGATCCTTTTTGTTAAGGAGAGCGTAATTTCTTAGTGAACAACCTCCGTTCCTCCTTAGTGTCCCTTAATATTGTGTATGATCCTTTGGTTGTTCCTTGGTGCTCCTCAGTCTTGTAGTCGTTCGGCAATGAGTGCAAATGGACATCAGTCAATATCAGCTGATTAACTAGTTAACGAACCACTTATTCGGGCTGTTGATTGGCTGAGGTTTAAACCACGTGACCTCGCTTAGTCTATAAATTTAAGTGGTGGATCGCAGCACGGCTTATATACAAAATATTCCAACGTGAACCTCTCATCCCACCAGCTATGGGTTTTAATAGTATCAATACTGTTGTTCTAAACGGATGGCTTCTACATTAAATAATCCATGAAGGTTGGTATGTCATTAAACAAAGGACCGTTACCAAACCGAATGTTGTATAACCACATTGACTACCCAGCATTGCCTGGATAGAGAATCGGGAAAAACCTGGTGAATTGATTTGTTTACTTTTGAGATTTACAAATGCTGAACATTTTTAAGTAGAATTTCAAGGTTATTTCTGTGTATATTCTAATTTTTAAATATCTTCGAATATAAATCAAATCGTCCTAATTTTTGCTCAACAAGAAAGAACCATTGATATTTAATGTGTATATATATTTACTTTGTCGTTAATTGTTTTTTGTTTCATAGTTTCATCCATCCATCCATCCATACATACATACATACATACCAACTTCCCTTTATATATGTATAGATCACACAAACCATGTAAGTAAAACAAAAAAGACACGCTGGTTACTAATGGAGAAGCAAGGACGAACTCATAAGTTACGTTCTCCTGTGGACACCTACACATGGACACATCAGTGTAGGCCCAACAAAAGCCTACACCAATAAGTGAATATTCTTGTCGAAGGTCAAGGGAATCAGCGCTGTCCGTGCGTCCAGATGGTGATTACGAAAATGGTAAAATTGCTGGTTATTTGCTATAAGTCTAACATGATCAAAGGGGAACCACTCTTGACTGATTAGTAGCATAGGGATCTGTGCGCTAAAGTGAGGAGCTGAAGGTAGGTGGGGCGCCCCACCTCCGACATTAAAATAATCTTCTTGGTCTAGCGCTAGTGAAAAGGAGATATACTCCCTCGCTGTCTGGCCGATACCGACATTTGGCCACCCCGACGACGACTTTTATTCCGGATCAATACAAATACTTGTTTCCATTCTCAACCCTCTAAATAAACAGCATAGAACTGGTTCACATGGAGACAAGTACGTCTTGCTGCCTTCTCAAGGCGATGCAGCAGTGTTTCGGCTTGTGAATGTGTATTTGCAAGAAGCGCCGGATCATCTGCGTAGTCCACATCTCTAATAGTTTCTGCGTGATATTGCCAGTTTCTAGTTTTTGTTTGTGTTTTTTTTCTTTTGGTTATTTTTGCGTGAAGCCTCTTTCTTTTATGAGATCTAATCATAAATAAATGTGGCGTTAATGAGTCTCCTTGTAGAACTCCAGTGATAAAGTCAAAGAAATCTGTGTCCCCGTCAGATGAACCGGCCATTACTTTGGTGTCTTTTGTAGTGCATCATTATAGCGGTAACATATTCTTTGGGGAAACCTCTATCTAGTAACTAGGAACTTTTGTTTATTTATTTATTGATCTACTAGGAAAAAAGAAGACGGGATTAGGGATTAGGGTTAGGGTTAGGGTTTAGGGTTAGTTTAATTGGAAAATAAATAAACAGACTTATAGGAAATAACCAAATTTATTTTATTTAAAAACTGAGACAAATATGACCAATTCTTTTCAATAGAAAGAAAGTGCTGTTAACGTTTTCCTTTCTTTCTGTGTATTCTAAACAGATTTGTTTTCAAGCACCAATGGAGCCAACACCGGAAGAGACATTTTAGTAGTTGGTCTATCATCTTGAAAATAAATCTCATGCAATCCTTCGATGATCGTGGTTTCACCTAGAAACCAACCCGTGTAATTTAACCCTTGCATGACTGTCTGTACACCTAACGTGTAAGCCAGTAGATTTGACATTTAACAGTCAAAGAAATTTCGTCCGGGTCGAGATGAGAGTTGAATCCAGACCAAAATCGATAAGATGCTTGCATACTTAATTTAACACGGATTCTGGGGGTCCATTACGTGGATCAGTGGATTAGAATATGGATTTTTGCAAATAAGACCATAAGTACACAACCATGATGACTCTTCGTTTAAAACAAAGTGCAGCTCGTCATTTTCTGTGAAATAAATACACACACACACACACACACACACACACACACACACACACACACACATATATATATATATATAATATATATATATATATATATATATATATATATATATAAGTAAGAAATAACAAAAGACTTAGAGATTTAGCATTATAGTCTATTTCAGGGAGCTTGAAAAAATAAAAAATGAAAAGATAAAAAATAAACATCTATTTTCGAATGCCTTTAAAGTAATAAAGAATTATCATTCGCATCTGATGAGTCGGAGAGTTAGACACTTTGTCTAAGCTCCATGAAATAGACTATAATGCTAAATCTCTAAGTCTTCTGTTATTTCTTTACTTATATATTTGCTCTGTGACTCTAACATTAAGAGCACACATTGAGCTCTCAAACTGCGACAGGTTTTTTTAAATAAAACTATTGTGTCGTAAGGAAGATTTCTTCTGTGGACTTTTGGATTATATATATATATATATATATATATATATATAGTTTTTCACCTGACGATTGCTATCGCATGAAACCAATATGGTCGTGAATGTTCCTTTGTCACCAAATAAATAGATATGTAAAACCTATATATATATATATATATATATATATATATATATATATATTGTAAAGAAAAAAGCCCAAAAGACCAGTCATTCAGCGATTATGGTTCATTTCCACCTCTGGGTATCTGAGACCATACGAGTTTCTTCAGATCCCTTCCTTTAGTCAAACTCTTTCTTTATTCAAAAATTTGGATAAAGAAAGTGATCTGAAGAAACTTGTAGGGTCTCAGATACCTACGGGTAGAAATGGACCATAATGGCTGAATACCCGGTCTTTAAACCTTTTTTCTTTACAAATTACTTAGCTCTGTTTATAAAAAAAATAAACATTGTTCTCAAATCGGGCCTGAACACCCAAAGTTGGAGTAAAGGACCAGTTTAGAATCATTTAGTATCAAGAATTATTTTACTATACACATCTTTCGGAAGTCCCATCCTGGTATAATGGTTAGCAAGCTAGTCTCTTACTGTTTAGTGAATTTGGTCCTTCATGGACGTTATTACTTGCCATCTTCTGTTACATCCTATTCCTAGTGAACGGGTTGGGTAAATACCTACTTTACACACGTTTATTTCCTTTTTATTCTCAGATGAAGAGTTTTACATTTTTAGAAGACAGAATTCTTTACGATTACTTACAAGTGAAAATCGGAGCTTTACTTTTGTTCATCTGAAACTAGCTTAAACACCGCCCTATCGGGTGGCAATTAAGCTACCTCATGTGGAGAGCTCGTAATTGGGGCTTTAACCAACAATAACACTTCATGTACTGAATATATATGTTATTTGATTCAGTAGATTATTTAACTTGAACAGCAACTGTTACTTCCTTTAAGAGTCACTTTTTATTATATAACAAGAATAGAAAGATTTGTAATAACCTGTGTCTGTCTCTCTTTTTGCTTCCTCTTTACCTTCTCTTCTCTTCACTCGTTCTTTCTCTTCGTTTAATTTTTGACTGCTCTGACGCTGCGCCCGCTTCCTGCGCTTGCGCGCTATCACAAGGTCTATGCAAAATCCCAGAATCGGCTTGCCGAAACGAAATGGTCTTTTCTTTCATTGGTCTGAATACTAGAGAATTCTTTTCACCACAATATATTAACTTTTATTAATCTTGAAAAATATTTTTCAAAGAACAGTTTTCATCAAAACAATGATATAATTTGTCTCTGGAACTTCTTGCAATGCTGTATGATAAACAGCATTTTTGGTTTTCCTATTCCGGATTAGGTCAGTCGGTAGAGCGTTCGGCTAGAAATCACAAGGTTCCTGGTTCGATACCGGCCCTCGCCAACTCAGCGTATGAGTTGCATAGGGATCTGTGCGCTAAAGTGAGGAGCTGAAGGTAGGTGGGGCGCCCCACCTCAGACACTAAAATAATCTCCTTGGTCTAGGAATCTGTCTTTAAGCAACACGTGCCACTACCCTCGCTAAATAGTGGGCCGCCGATTTATGGGTATTAACCCTCTGCAGATATGTCGTCAGTGTATTCTACATCTGCCTGGGACCCACCAGAAATCTGTCTTTAAGCAACACGGGTCATTAACCTCGCTAAACAGTAGGTCGCTTTATGGGTATTACCCCTCTGCAGATGGGTCGTCAGTGTATTCTACATCTGCCTGGGACCCACCAGAAATCTGTCTTTAAGCGACACGGGTCATAACCTCACTAAACAGTTGGCCGCTTAATGGGTATTACTCCTCTGTAGATGTGTCTCAGTGTATGGGACCACCAGGAATGTCTTTAAGCGTGTCACTACCCTCGCTAAACAGTTGGTCGCTTTATGGGTATTACCCCTCTGCAATGGGTCGTCAGTGCATCTGCCTGGGACCCACCAGGAATCTGTCTTTTAGTCACTAACCTCGCTAAACATTTGGCCGCTTTATGGCCCCCTGGGATCGACGCTATTAACAGGACTCCCACCCTAGAGCCCCACATGATTGTAAATTATTCTCATTACAACTCTGTCATGGAATTGCTTCTTAAGTTCCCATCTATGGGTCAAATAGACCCGTCTGCAAATTATTTATTATTATATATATCTACTAGGAATACTTGGATTTATATAACTGTGTGCAAAAAAGGATCTCCTAGTTAAGCTCAGTCGGTACACGGTGTGCCTGGGACCCACAAGGAATCTGTCTTTAAGCAACACGGGTCACTAACCTCGCTAAACAGTTGGCCGCTTTATGGGTATTACCCCTCTGCAGATGTGTAGTCAGTGTATCCTACATCTGCCTGGGACCCACCAGGAGTCTGTCTTTAAGGAACACGGGTCACTAACCTCGCTAAACAGTTGGCCGCTTTATGGGTATAACCCCTCTGCAGATGTGACGTCAGTGTATTCTACATCCCAGCCAACAGGGAAATTTCTGTTGGCACAGACAAAAGGGATTTTAGGAAAAAATTAAAGACACTAGTAATTTATGTTACTGGCATGCTAATCTTCACTTTGTGGCTGGCACATACAAAAACATTTGTATGCGTTTCTCTACTTTCAGATGATTGTTATTTATTGAGATGCCGTTTGCTTGACCTAAAACTTTATACAGTCGGAAATGGAAATCTTTTCTGGCACGCTATTTTAGAGAGCACAGAAGGGTCTCTTGAATAAAGATAAAATTGGAGAGAACAGATCACTAGTGTTAAACATTTTTATTGCTTTTAGACTTACGACCCTTCGTTCAACGATGATAACCAACAAAGAATAATGCCTTTTGTTTGTATCTATATATTATTTACGAGACTACTATATATTCAAAACACTCTTCTCCCAAAAATGTTTTTTTTTATAGAACCATTAAAACGAACGAACCAATATTTTCATTCAGGAACTGATGATTTGCAATTTTTGGAGTTTTGTAATGAGGTAGATCTATGTTTGAATTATTGATAATATCTTTTTACTAGCTTAAAGCCTGCCGAATCGGGTGGCAATTAAGCTAGTAATTGCAGAGGACTCTTGATTGGAATGCGACCCAACAATGACACTTATTACATTGAGTACATATCAATGTCTATTATACTTGAACAATGGACACACACACACACACACACACTCACACACACACACACACACACACACACACACATACATATATATATATATATATATATATATATATATATATATATGATAAGTTGTAAACACGGTGTGTTATGGTATCGGCCTGTCAGCTTGGCAGTCCGGTTTCAAATCACGCACAGGGCGGTCTTCCATCTATAGCTCTGCTGATGAGGCCTGATAGGCCGAAATGTACATACAGAGATTGATTTTTCTGGATTTGTTTAGCCATACATTTAAATAGGCATTCCCGCCTAATTCCTTATTAATTAATTAATTTTTAAAATTTGGTACGACTCCAATTAAGCACATATTCTCCCAAATATATATATATATATATATATATATATATATATATATATATATATATATATATATATATATATATATAATATACCAAGCGTGTTGGTAAATCCTCACGGTGAGAAAAAAAACAGCAAATAGTTTGATTGTAAAAAATATACTACCAAACATCAACCGGGGAGAAAAAAATTTTTTGGAAAAAAGAAAAGACCAAGATAGTTGTACCAACAAAAAGTAATCTATTGGTACAGTATTTGGCCCAAAACGTAGGCGTGCTGGGTTCCCATTCGTTGGGGGGGGGTAGGATAGCGATGTGGTGCTTGTACTGTTGTAATAGATTCAAATGTACTTAAATTATAAATTAAATATAATAATAATAATTTTTAAATTTGATAAATAAATTAAATATTTATAAAACAATAGATTTATAGTGTTCTGTGTTTTTTGTTCGTTTTTATTGATCGGTCTAGTTTAGCTAATTTAAATGACTATTGTGGTAAGTACTATTTACTTCGTTTTGCTCCTTGTCTCTGTAGTCAGATCTTAGCCCTGAAGAGCATTAAGCGAAACTAATAGTAGGTTCGTCTGACTCATTAGATATTATATATATATATATATATATATATATATATATATATAAACAAACAAAAACAAATCATGTATTTTCTTCTCTCAAAGCAATTCATTATTCTTCCTACATGTGACCTCTGTTAGGCAGAAAAACTTTGACCGCATTGGTAAATCTATGCGTTTTTATCTACGAATCATGTTTAACTTTATATTTAGAGTAATTCCTGTTACTTTTTATGTCATAAGTTTAATGTCCGATACGGATATGATAGAAAAACAATATCTAACACCAAAAATAATTGTTGAATAGAAAAATGTGCTTATAAAAAAAATCGAGTATCCATTAAGAATGATTTTATTTCAAAACATTAAATGACCCACTGAAGGTTGATATGCCGTAAAACAGAACAACCAAATCAAAATCATAATTTTCTCCAGAATCTTCTGCTTTTATTCATGTCTCCATTTTTTATGTTACTCTAATTAGCTAACGAAATTTACTTCTGCTTCTACCAAAGACACCTGTAACACTTGTGAAGATCTTAAACAAAATAAGTTCGTCATCTTTTGCCCCCCTCGCCACTGTTCTTTTATACTCGGTCAGGCCGAGACACGTCACAACTCTCGTCTCACCAGCTACGAGACTTGCCACTATAAATCACCGCCTCAAGGACACTCACGATTTTACCTCCACAACTAATCGGACTCGTCACATGTTTTTCTTCCGCCCACACGTGTAACATGCCAACCTCTGTCTCTTCGATCGACGGACCGTTGTTGGCTCATCACAGGTTTGTGAGTTTTGCCGTTCGATCTCGCTACAATTACTTGTTGGTAAAATTTATTTACGTTATTTTGGAAGATTCTAATTTGGAGGTTTTCGGAATGTGGAGCACCCCTTCATCACCATTGCTCCCTGGTCCACTCTGGTCCGGAGTGGTAGTACCTGTTAGGGTCCCATCTATGAATTGAAAAAAATTTGTTTTTATAAAAAAATCGAGTATCCATTAAGAATGAATTTATTTCAAAACTTTATCGGCATTAAATAATCCACTGAGGTTGATATGCCGTAAAACAAAACCACCAAACCAAAACCAACATTTTCTCCAGAATCTTCTGTTTTTATTCTTGTTTCCACTTTTTTTTATGTTACTTGTTGGTAAAATTTACTTACGTTATTTTGGAAGATTCTATTTTATTTTTATTTTAACTCTGTTAATTCTTTTTCCAACTTTTTCCTTCACACCAGGAATCGTGGTTCTCACTGAAAGT
>CM042143.1:15433625-15461125 GCA_023376005.1 Doryteuthis pealeii
CCCTCATCCTTTGCGTGCTAGAACATTAGAAAAAAACATGATAATTTCAATTGGGAATTTAAAAAAAATTTTTTCGGGAAGAGGTGTTATTAGGGATCGGAGTATGGATATATACCTTATTTGACGGCATATAAGACGCACGAGCATATAAGACGCACCCCCATTTTCAGCAGGTCAGATTCAGGAAAAAAAGTTTTTAGTGTATTTAAGCATATATTATTAAAAACAGTCCAGCTGTGCATTACACAAGCAGAAACGTAGCTGTATAAAAGCAATTTGGCAATACAGGCAACCAATATGCATACACAGGACATCTCAATACCAGGAAATTGAAATAAAAACGGATCACCTTATCCCAGCAAGAAGACCAGACCTAATGTTGATAAACGAAAAAAGAAAGAACTTGTCAACTGGTGGATTTTGCAGTTCCAGCAGACCACAGGTGAAGCTAAAAAAATGAAAAAATGGCTGCACTTGGAACGAAAAGGATTGGAAAAAAGTTTGGAAATCAGAGGAAATTGATACCATTCAGACTGCTGGACCTGGAGATCTGAGGAGAGTCACTCAGACTCCAGTGAAAGACATAAGCTAATGCTGATGTGAAAACTCAAAACAAAAAATAATAATAATAGCCTAGGCCTACGGGAGGTCTCAAATTTCACCTACGATATCAGACGCTGGGCAATTTTTTGAGCCACAATTTTGGAAAAACTGTCCGTCCTTTTTGTCGTCAAATACGGTAAGTTTTATTGTTTCCTATATTTCGGGCCTAATTTATGATAGTTTCAGGTGAAATGAGTACGGGAAGTGAGTATTCACATGTATAACACAATTTATTCCTTTAGGTGAGGCTAACTAATTCAATAATTAGTAATATTAATTACTGCAGATTACTGAAATGCTTTGTTTTCCCAAGTTTCATTTGTTACAACTGAACAAAGAAGAAATTAGTTACGATTCGAATGGTGAAAAAAACAAAACAATAAAACAAGAAACCCGCAGATATCAAACTTAGTTTCGTATAAATTTCTTCTTTTTGAATAACAATTCAGATATTGAATTGCAAATAATTACAGACTGTAATAAGTAATTGAGTGTTAACTCCCCTATTTTATCATTACCTTCCCTTTTGGGGAACTCTTTGGTGTTTCTAAAAGTATATAAGCTCTCAGTAAACTGTAACTTATTTTAAGTAAAATAAAGCTTTCTTAAGCCTAACCGTGTGTTCGTTTATCATTACACAGAAATCAGTAAAACAAAACATAACAGTAACAATTTACACAAGAAATGCAAACGGGATTATTTTAGTAAAATCAAATTCAGACCAACAAAGCTACCAATTTTTTTAAAAGTTGGACATTGTCTTAAAGATTCACTTGTTAGAAAAGACTTCCGGAAAATAATTATCCAATGTCTAGCATTCTAAATATTGAAGCAACACTACTGCCTAACAATCTGCTGATATTGATTATTACTACAAACAAACGTATGTGACAATAATACATAAATATTTAATAAGTCTATGAAAAATATTACACCTACTAAATATATCATTTTGTGTCTGTAATTCTTTAATCAATGCACACACGCACAGTCACACACAGACACACAAACACAGATAGAGACAGATAGACAGACATACACACAAAGATATATATATATATATATATATATATATATATATATATATATATATATGGTGTAATTTTATAAAAATAGAAAAAAAAATTAAATTTCATTGATGAGTGACGTTTAATAAGCCGACGCTAGATTTGTTTGTTGATATTTCTAGATGTCTCACCTATATATTGTTTATTGCAATCTAAGCATTGGATGTTATATACGCTCGCATCAAACTTCGTCTGGGTATGGTTGTTTTTATTGATGATTATATGTGATTGTTTTTGAAAGATTTGTGACAATTTTGATTCCAAGGTTTTTTTTATTGGATAAAATAATGTATATATGTAATTGGTTGTTATTGAAAAAACTGTTAATCATCATCATCATCATGACGCGCAGTTTGCACGGATATCCATGACGATCTCTCACAAACCTTCCCTATCATTCATCGACTCTGGGTGCTCCTCCGCGCAGCAGCCAGCACCTTTACATAGTTGGTCAATGTAGGTTCTGGCTGGGCGGCCCACATTAGCGTGCCCATGAAAGAGTTACAATTTTGACAACATCCGATAGAAGGAAAAAAATTAATGAGTCACAATAATAACCAATATTGAAAAGTGCTTAATACGTACGTAGAGTTGGTTTAGAGAACTGAATCAGTAACAGAAGTTAACTACCCAGGTTTTCCAGAGAAGTATCTTCGGGAAAACTATATATATATATATCATCTCCTGACCTCCTTTCCCTCACACTTAGTGACCTACTCCACCTATACCCACCCCTACCTATCTTCTCCCCTTTTATTACTCAATTTTACTGCTTCTTTGGATCAAATTTCTCTCCAAGAAGGCTAACCCTACACACTTGTCTCTTTCACAATGTATTTTTCCACTATCACTCTGATTACCCCCCCCTCTCTCTCTCTCTCTCTTTGCTTTCGATCTCCTTCCCTTTCTTCCCAATGATTCCTGTCTGACCAATCAAAATCGTTCCTCACAAACACTAACCCACCCACTTGACATCTTCTCCATCCACCCCTCCCGTCCTCTCCCCCCTCTATAAAACACTTGTATGATACCTTTGATAATCAATAAAACAATTGATGATGCCGAGTTCAAAGCTCTAGCGAAATATATCCTACGTACGTTTGTCTGAGTTTTGTCCTTGTGTTCCTAATAACTCTACTACATTCTGTCGGATGTATTCCAATCCTCTTTCCTCATATATATATATATATATATATATATATATATATATATATATATATATAATCAATAGAGAATAAATGAGAAAAGTATTGGCATAAAAAGGTGCTCGATGCTAATAAAGCAGAGCAGATTTATAACATTACATCACGTGAATACGATCCTCGTCACATAAAAGCTAAACAAGCCACAGTTTTAAAAAAATCTAAATTCTTTAGCATTATAACATTCCATCGCGTGAAAACGCTTCACGTTTATATAAACGCTAAAAAACTTTTGTTTTGTTTATCTCAACCATTTGACTCCTCTGAAGATTGCATAAGCATGAAACTTAAAGTTATGAGTTTAAATCATCCATAATACCATTACTATTGATTATACACACACACACACACACACACACACACACATATATATATATATATATAATATATATATATATATATATATATAAGTAATTGGTAATTTGCTTGAAGCATTGTTAAGTATGTTATAGAATATTAAAATTTGAAGGCAATACAATGCGTATAAAAATAAAGACAAAAAGATTTTTTTTGTCTTATCGATTTCAAAGAAACTTTATCATCAGAGACGAAAATCAGAAATGGACGTGCTTAAGTTTTTTTTTGTTTTTTTTGCGTGGTGATATTTTCTTTTTTTTTCCTTCTTTTTTCCCCTCTTCTTCTTTTTCTCTTTTCTCCTTCCTTCCCCCTTCTTTATGTTATGAATGAAATGGGCGAATAACTGCAATTTCTCTTCTTTTTTTTTCTAAATATTGTTTTTGAGAACGAATGCTTAAGATCCTACCTTGTATATGTATCTAATATTGTCTGTTTATCATCCGGTCAAAATTGTGAGAATGTATTGTGGCAAACATGGCAACAATGTATCCATCCAATTCAAAATGAAAAGTCGGTTATGGAAGATTTTATGCTTAACTTTCATTTTCTTTCTTTCTCTTTCTTTCTTTTTTGTTTTGATTCTTTCTCTTTCTCTCCCTTCTCTAATTTTCTATTTTATTTATTTATTTATTCTTATTTTCAGTTGTAAATAAATAAATAAATAAATAAAAATAAAACGTATTAACTCAACTACATGTACCAGCAAATAAGTGAATAAAAGATTATCTTTAATTATATATTATTAGGATTGGATATCATCCAAGGAAGAAGCACGTCCATTTCTGATTTTTGTCTCTGATGATAAAGTTTCTTCGAAATCGATAAGACAAAAAAACATCTTTTTGTTTTTATTTTTATACGCATTGTATTGCCTTCAAATTTTAATATATATATATATATATATATATATATATATATATATATATTGTGGTTCTAATAAGGAATCCATAGACTAAATCGAACCACTTATATGATTTTAACAGCTCCTTTTATTTAGTCTATTCCTTCGTTTCGGGTGTAGCAGAATATGCTGGCATAAAATTAACATTTTGGGGAGAGGGAAGAGTTAATGAATGGATATTTTATAAGTTTATGGAGAAGCAGGAAGAGGAGTAGATGTACATTAAAATTTTCTAAGCCCTGGAATAATTCTTCAACGAGAAGTGCATCACTTGTAACGACCTTTTGACCTGTGCCTATTTCCTATTTCATTGTTACTTATCACCTTCCGGTCTTATGTATTCCGTTTATTTTCAGAGAGTCTCTTCTTTGCTCTTTTATACTCCAGTCATAGAAATGGAAATGGCTTTTATTATGAGTCCAATAAAATGTATCTTGTGAATTTGTTAGTTGCCCATTGTTAAGAACCACTGACAAATTTTTAAAATGTGTACGACCTGCCGTTGCTTATGTTGTATACACTGCTCATCACTTCTTACTTACTTCTATTCTTCTTCTTCTGTTTTTCTAGGTCTCTTCTAACATATCTTCTTCGTCTGGACTTCTCTTGGGGACTTCGTGTCTGGTCTTCTACTGACGTCATTTTTATCTTACGTCTTCTTCTAGATCAGTCTTGTTACCAAGACATTCATTAATCACAAGACCGTGTTAATTTTCTTAAGCTTTTATTTACTTAACTATACATTTCATGTAACTAAATATCTGACTAACATAGCGCGCGTAAGCAGTGTGAGTTCCAGTTAAGGCAGAACATCTTCTCTGCCCGGCGTCAAACTGAAAACTGAGGAGCCAACCAGGTCCCATGTGACTTCACGTATTTCGCGGACTTTCTGTACTATTCCAAGGAAAGTCCCGCCCGTGGTATGAAAAGGGCCGTCCCTTTAGAAATACAGGGGATTGACAATAATCTTATGCAACCGCATAGATTATGTAACACTTACACCTGTAAGTTGATCAACTCTAAAAACGACTCACTTGGACACACTTTTGTTCCTTTACACTTATATGCGTGTGTTGTTATAATATACTATCAATTAAAAGGTGTTTGTTACCATTAGTTTTAAAGCAGCATATTAGTCGCTTATCATCAAGCCAATGCGAGTTGTGTCTGATAAGCTGCTTTGAAACTAATGGAAACAAACGCCTTTTAATCAGATAGTATATCATGACAAAGGAATATAGCTCTTACAACTATAATCGAACTCTTTATTTTCCTTGCTCCAATACATATATATATATATATATATATATATATATATATATATATATATATATATATATATATATAAGAGAGTGTTATAATTTGATTGAAGCATTGTGTATATATTGGTTTGGAGGTTGATTTCGAAGGCTATCAAAATGCAAATGTAAAGAAAAAAAATAATAAGGTAACAATGGTGTTGTTTGTTAACCTGAAATTTATTCTTGATATTTCGAGATGAAATCTCTTTTTCCGAAGAAAATGCCAGAACAAGACAACAACGACTTCAGTTCCAGTATTCTTCTGAAAAAGTGATTTTATCTCAAAATATCAAGAATAAATTACAGGTTAACAAACAACACCATTTGCATTAGATAACCCACAGGGTTTGATATGCCGTTAAACCAAATTACACCAATGATAGAAAACTGTTAAACATAAGTATGAAAGTGATGCCAAGTGTATATTGTACCCTTGGAACGGTTCTTAAATGTTTTGAAAAAATTCTGGAGGAATTGGAAATCAGAGTACGAATCGAGATTAATATATATAATATATATAATATATATATATATATATATATATATATATATATATATATACATACATACATACATATAATCGAATTTTATGCGATACATGCATTATAATTGCTTTCAAACAAAATATAAATAATAATTTATTCAACAATGCTTCTATAAAAAACAAACATCCAAAAATCTTATTCACTTCGCCGAAGAGCTTACGGCCGGGTTTGTTTACTAAATAAACGTCCACTTACCTACTATGGTAGAGGCGTGTAGTAGTATCATTGACAAGGTTAATTTCGCAGGGATTGTTCGCTATGTACCGGCGGCCGAACGGATATGGTCTCTGACTATGCCTGTGAAGTCCCGGTTTCGATTCCTGTCGGAGGGGTCGTTAGTATACATCGCTGAAGAGACTTGATAAAGTCGAAACAGTCTGTACGGTGTTCTGCATAGCGAGCCATCCTTTGCCGGGATTCACTTGTCAAGATTATTTTCTATAATTATCGAATTTTATGCGATACATGCATTATAATTGCCTTCAAGCAAAATATAAATACATATATATATATATATATATATATATTATTTTCCATAAAATCAGCTAATTCAAATTAAAGCTTTAGAGTATAAAACAAAAAATATTAAACTAACAATAATCATGGGCTCAATAAATACACCATCTCTTAATGATCTGATTATTGTATGTTTGTTACAGTAAACGCGGCAAAAATGGTATATTGTTGTAATATTCATTTGCTCAATACTGTTAAAATGTTGTAATTTAGAGAAAGCAATTTCAAAAATATGCAATCTAAAATAGATTGTATATTCACATTCATATCTGTTGTACTAATAGTAAAGTAGGCCTAAAGTCGGTATCAGCCATGCAGCGAGGGAGTATATCCCCTTTTCAATAGCGCTAGACCAAGGAGATTGTTTTTTTAGCATCTGAGGTGGAGCGCAACACCTACCATCAGCTCCTTACTTTACAGCACAGATCCCTGTGCTACTTATACGCTAAGTTGGCGAGGACCGGTATCGAACTAGGAACCTTGTTGTTATAATATACTATACTATTAAAAGTGCGTGTCACCATTAGTTTCATAGCAGTGTATTAGTTGCTTATCATCAAGACCAGCTGACACTGGTGTAAAAAAAAACTCGTAACAAGTGATATGTAAACAGATACATGTTAATCGCAACTATTGGTTGCATGTTTTCATGTGTTCCCAATCATCAGGAGATAACCACCAACAGATCGTATCTTTTGTCTCCTAACATTCTTCAAAAATACCGTCTCCTGTTTTATGTTATCTTATTATAATGGAGATTGTGTGTTTTTCTGTCTGTAACCGAAACTATATTACTACTCAAGTCACAATTCCCTTAATTATTTACGTCAAATTCTCCATGATTTAATTCTTTTAAACCTTCAGTTATTAATAAAAATTGTTTTACATTAATAATACTGTTGACCATATCTACGTACTAATAACATGCAATTGTATTTATATATACAACAAAACAGCGGTTTACAGTTTGAACAAGAAGGCTAATTTGCATATTGATATTTAAAATTTTATTTTAATAAATATGTGCTTGGTATTATTGATTTCTAATTGTTTGGTTTTATCTTAAGAAATATGAACAAAAATCTCGTGGATAAATCTTAAAAGAAATTTATTTACAAGAAGAAATAACTGTAATATTATCCTTTACTTCCTATTTTAACTAAATAGTTAAATTAGGAAAATTTACCAATGAAAGAGGGGAGTAATGGAAAATGATGGAATAGTTAGTTTCAAAGTTGTTCTATTTTTTGATTATACCCCCTCTGTTGCAGATATTTTTATCTGCATTCTTAGTCAGTTTCATTAGCCTTTCTAATTTAATATGATATTTTATTATATCAAAACTTAAATACTTGCACCCGGAGGGTGCATATATTTGCTAGTGATAATAATAATTGTTCAGTATTATCTGCGTTATTCGGACTATTGTCCCCATCTTATTTGTTATTTGTACAACGTTTCGGCCGATATACCCTCCGGCCTTCTTCAGGTATTTCTTGTCGGACTCGGAAACCTTCTCAGACTCGGGAACCTTCTTTTCGAATTCGTGAACTTTCTTATCGTATTCGGGAGCCATCACGGAACTTTGAACCTAACCCTTTATTCAGTCCAAGGGGGTATCCTGTTCTCATTCGGCTAACCATAGCTGGAGTAGGAGTTGTGTTAATTAATTATTTTTCTAGGACCGGAGGGTATATCGGCCGAAACGTTGTACAAATAACAATGAAGATGGGGACAATAGTCCGAATAACGCAGATAATACTGATCTTCAAGCCTCATCCCAAACATTCAGAGAAATATAGTAATTGTTATTATTATTTCTCTTACACTGTTTATCATATGAATTTATCTCTTATATCTGAGTTAATCTATTTTGCATGAAACAGGAGACTTCATATCTGAAAGATGTAAAGAGATAACGGATAGCCGCAATTAATATGTCTGCATTTTAATGTTTGACTTGCAAAAAGTTCCACCTTGGATATTGAAAACTGCCAAGACAACAAAAGGCTGTCCTTTATATTTTCTAATCTATCAATCTATATATAAAGGGCAGTTGTGTTAATCTGTATGTCCGGAGGAAACTTAGTAAATAAAACAATTAACGACAAAGTAAATATATATATATACCCATTAAATATCGCTTGGTTTCTGAGCAAAAATAATGAAGATTTGATTTATATTTTCGAATACATCTAAAAATGAATTTGAAACTTAATCGCGTCATTTATATTTTATTTAAAATATATAAATAGTTAATCATTGAATTAAAATGTCTTACTATATCATTATGTGATGTCATTTCCTCTACTCTGACGAAAAAAAGATCCCTAATTCGCCACCAGGCCGGATTAAAATAACATCTTTTTTAGGTGGTGTTTTTAATGGGCCATCCTGCGATGATCAAACTCGCTATTCAGTAGTTATAGATCTGCAAACGATTATTAAACCATGTTTTTATTGCTTCTACCCAGGCCACTTCTAGTATTAAATACAGGGTGTCATGGCTTGCCCAGATTAGAATTCCCGTAGGAGTTGCGCCCCTTACCTAATTGTGTTAATCTCTATGTCCGGAGAAAACTTAGTAAATAAAACAATTAACGACAAAGTCAATATATATATATATATATATATATACCCATTAAATATCGCTTGGTTTCTGAGCAAAAATAATGAAGATTTGATTTATATTTTCGAATACATCTAAAAATTAATACTCAAGACGCTTCGTTACGGTCCAAGTGGTGCAGCCATACAGCAGCACTGATACAACCACAGCCTGGAAGAACTGTCGCTTCAGCTTGTCAGGAAGATCGGACCTCCACATGGCTGATAATTTGTTTGTGGCCGACCAGGCACCTGTGTAATACCCAGGTGATAGAAATGTCCACGTTAAAATGCTGCTTTATTCAAGCTTTTGGCCCAGGGCATTATTTATTGCAATGGAATCCCAGTATAATCAAATTTAAAATAGAAGCCTATAGATCAGCGGTCCCCAACCACCCGGTCGCGACACGGTAGCGGGCCGCGGGCCATTAGGTACCGGTCCGCACAGAATGTTTGAATCTAAATGTTGATGTTTTATTTTGAAAAGGGACTTCTGTGCCTCTTGACAAGTTTTTTTTTATTATAATTATTTCTTATTAGAAAGGATTTTCGATCTAAAATAAAAAAAAAATTCGTTTACAGAGATGTTGTTGATTATTGATTTATCAACAAAAGGTTGTTTATTGTCTGTTGATGTTTGCATCTGACATAAGACCACAGCGGATGATTTATTATTAGATTACGTCATTAACGATTATCGATCAAATGTAGGCCGGAGCATTTGAAGGCCGGTCCGTGAAAATATTGTCTTAGATGAAACCGGTCCGTGGCGCAAAAAAGGTTGGGGGACCGCTGTCATAGATTACTATACGTTCTTATAAATATTTGCTCATTTACACACATACATCTGTCCTATCTGGTTGGTTGGTTGGTTGGTTGGTTGGTTGGATTTTACGGCATATTAACCCTTGGGCTATGGTATGCCAAAGACGTTTTTGTTTTATTCATTCTTTTTGCGTATTAAATTTTTTAAACTCTTTTTAACCACATTTTATCTATTCTATCTATTTAGACCATAGATGATACGCTAACAGGTTCTACCACTCCGGATCTAAGTGGACCTGGGAGTAATGGCAATGAAGTGCTTTTCTACACTTCCTAAAGCTCCAGAATCGGAACCTCACAACAAGATGCAGTTTACCGTCATACCTAGGACATCTGTCGGTCCTACTATTTACCCATATTAGCGCTATGAGAAATACCAACAGTCTCATTCAGGACTTGAACCTGGGTCACCGAATCCATTTCCCGTGACCATAACCATTATACACAGACATACACACACATCCGATTACTAGACATTTAGATTTTGTCTTAGTCCACTGCAGAAGAGGAGAGATTATCACTGTCTTTAAAACATGGTATATTTGAGTCTTATCCTTATACACTAGCTCAAGACGTATTAGCAGGGGTTTGAATTCAAAATATTCCTTATTATAAACCACCAGTTGATCTACCAAGGTTAAAAAAAACACGACTACCCGACTATTTATCCATTACTGCAGAAAGAAATTATACATGTATGCTTTTTCGAAGACCATAGATCTGAAGGAAACGCAAGCAACCTCGATCCGAATTCGACCTTATTTCGCCAATTTCATTTTCAGCGAGGATAATATGCATAGGGTGCGTAGCTATATTGTATTCATTTTAAAATATAAATTTCGCGCGTACCTTGTTTTTTTTTGGGGGGGGGGGCAAATTGTCTGTGAGAAAGGCTTCTCCACAACACAATTCACTCCTCTGGAAATTTTGGAAACAGCATTCTGTACTGCCTTTAATACACTCCAGAAGCTCCAATACGAAGATTTCTGATGGGAACTTAACAGATATTATAAGTAAGGCGAATAGGAATCCTTAAGGAGTTGATAGCCGTGTTTGGGTTGACAATAAACGTGACGTTTGTGCCATCAGACAGGAACACGGCTGGCGTATTGACCAGTGTAAGACAAAAGTGGCTGACGATGCTGGAGGGGTGACTATGGTGATAACACATTGTTAAAACCAATTACTAAAATGTATAAATATAAATACATGACATATATTACTTCCTAACCGTTAGGCATGACATAACCCCAGACGGGTTGATATGCCGTTAAAATCAATAAACCAAACCAAACCAAACCTATGATTTCGCAATCCAGCACAATCTTTCTTTGCTCTTTTTGTGTATTCTTCGATTCCTTGGATTGTGGCATCTGCGCAATCCTCTATATCAGCAAGACCTCATCCACCTTCCTTTCTTGGTACATATAGTCTATCTCTATCGTCTCTTGGGTGTAAAACCTTGTGCATTGTCATTTATTTTATAGGCTTTTGGACAATCTGTATGAGTTCCTCTTTTGTCTATTTTAAGAATGGCCCAGAGTATGTTACAATCTTGATGAGATTTCTAGTGTAGAGCTTGGTTTCTAGGAGTTTTCTTATTCTCCTGAAGTATTCTTTTTTTTTAAAAACTTTTTCTTTCATCTTTTGTTTGATGGTGTCCGCTTCTAGAATTCCTAAGTATTTGTGATTTTCCTTTTCTCTATGTGTTTTGTTATAGTGTTTTGATTTGGTAGTTGTACTCCATTCATTAATTTTCATTCTCCCTGTTTTATCACTAACATGGCACATTTTTCAATTCCAAATTCCATTCCTATATCCTAGCTGTATATTCTAATAGTTTCAAGTTCTTTTTCTTTTTTGGCAAAAATCTTTATATAATCCATGTAATATAATCTGCGTTATTTGGACTATTGTCCCCATCTTTATTGTTACTTGTACAACGTTTCGGCCGATATGCCCTCCAGCCTTCTTCAGGTATTGGACACATGGCCGAGTGGATAAGGTAGTTAGGCTAAGACAGTTCTAAGTGACAGTTATCTCTGGAACCCGAGTTCAATCCTGAGTGAAAGCAGTTAGAAAAATAATTGATTAACACAACTCCTACCCCAGCTATGGTTAACGGAATGAGAACAGGATACCCCCGTGGTCTAAATAAAGGGTTAGGTTCAAAGTTCCATGATGTCTCCCGAATACGACAAGAAATTTCCCGAGTTCGAAAAGAAGGTTCCCGAGTCCGAGAAGGTTCCCGAGTCCGACAAGAAATACTGAAGAAGGCCGGAGGGCATATCGGCCGAAACGTTGTACAAATAACAATGAAGATGGGGACAATAGTCCGAATAACGCAGATAATACTAATCTTCAAGCTTCGTCTCAAACATTCAGAGAAATAATCCATGTAATGTATTTATCTGTCCCTTTCTTGATCACATCCAGGTCGACACGGGGTCTACACGTTGCCATTGAACCATTTGATTTGCTCAGCTTTTATCACCAGATTTAACAATCACAGAGCATTCCAATAATTTTAAAGCTATCAGTAACATTTGATCAGTAGGATGGGCCAGGCCAAAGAAAGTCATATTATGAAAATTAGCTCCATTAATATTACTGATAACAATTATCAATTAAATTTAAAAATAAATATTAAAAAAAAAAAACTTTTTTAATAAGCTTTTCTTGCTTCTAATTAAAAGATAAAACAGCCTTTGCAAGTTTCTAATTTTTCATTAATATACAGTATTGCCCGTTGATAATTACACCCTAAACACATTTTCAAAAAAACTAAGTCTATTAACCAATTCTCATACACCCTAAACATATTTTCAAAAAAATTAAGTCTATTAACCAATTCTCATACACCCTAAACAATATTTTCAAAAAAACTAAGTCTATTGACCAATTCTCATACACCCTAAACACATTTTCAAAAAAACTAAGTCTATTAATCAATTCTCATACACCCTAAACACATTTTCAAAAAAACTAAGTCTATTAACCAATTCTCATACACCCTAAACACATTTTCAAAAAAACTAAGTCTATTAACCAATTTCATACACCCTAAACACATTTCAAAAAACTAAGTCTATTGACCAATTCTATACACCCTAAACACATTTTCAAAAAAACTAAGTCTATTAATCAATTCTCATACACCCTAAACACATTTTCAAAAAAAACTAAGTCTATTGACCAATTCTCATACACCCTAAACACATTTTCAAAAAAACTAAGTCTATTAACCAATTCTCATACACCCTAAACACATTTTAAAAAAAACTAAGTCTATTAACCAATTCTCATACACCTAAACACATTTTCAAAAAAACTAACTTTATTAACCAATTCTCATACACCCTAAACACATTTTCAAAAAAAAACTAAGTCTATTGACCAATTCTCATACACCCTAAACACATTTTCAAAAAAACTAAGTCTATTAACCAATTCTCATACACCCTAAAACACATTTTCAAAAAAACTAAGTCTATTAACAATTCTCATACACCCTAAACACATTTTCAAAAAAACTAAGTCTATTAACAATTCTCATACACCTAAACACATTTAAAAAAAAACTAAGTCTATTAACCAATTCTCATACACCCTAAACACATTTTCAAAAAAACTAAGTCAATTCTCATACACCCTAAAACACATTTCAAAAAACTAAGTCTATTGACCAATTCTCATACACCCTAAACACATTTTCAAAAAAACTAAGTCTATTGACCAATTCTCATACACCCTCATTTCAAAAACACAATTCTCATAAACACATTTTCAAAAAAACTAAGTCTATTAACCAATTCTCATACACCCTAAACACATTTTCAAAAAAAAACTAAGTCTATTGACCAATTCTCATACACCCTAAACACATTTTCAAAAAACTAAGTCTATTAACCAATTCTCATACACCCTAAACATATTTTGAAAAAAACTAAGTCTATTGACCATTTCTCATACACCCTAAACACATTTTCAAAAAAACTAAGTCTATTAACCAATTGAGTATATTTTTTCTAATAGAGCAATATATACTTTTGGAATAAATTGTCTACTCAGATCAAAAACAGCAAAGGTGTAGAAAACTTTTATGATTAATTTGGATGATTTCTGAAAAAATTGGTAAGAAGAATTTAGTTTTTTTGGGAGGATCTAGTCGTGGATTACTAAACAAAAGTTAATCTGTAGATAGATATAATATTAACAGTGATTATGTTTTGTGAAAGGATTTTATTATTATTATTATTATTATTATTATTATTATTATTATTATCACTCCTTTTGAGTTTTTCACATCAGTGTCAGCTGATGGTATTTCACTGAAGTCTGAGTGACAGCAAGTCTCCTCAAGTCTCCAGAACTCTTCTGAATATTCTAGCCGATTGTAGCTGTGCAGTAGTCTGGATGGTCTCTATTCCTCTGATTTCCAGGTCCTCCAGTCTTTTTTCCAGTTTTTTTTCACCCTCATATTCCACAGCTTATTCAATTCTCTGGCAAGGTCCAGGTATTTATCCATCTTTTCGTTTTCCTTCAACTTCACCCTGTTATCTGCTAGAACCGCAAAGTCCACCAGTTGACATGATCCCTTTTCTTTTTTTTTTTTCCTTTTTTTGTTAATCAACACCAGGTCTGGTCTCCTGTCTGAGATAGGGTGATCCGTCTTTATCTCGAAGTCCCAGAGAATTTTATGCGTTTCATTATCAAGAACAGATGCTGGTTCATGCATATACCATTTTGTTGTAGAGTCAAAATATAATTTTTTGCATAATTCCCAGTGGATCACCTTCCCAACCCAGGCGTGCCTAGCTTTGTATTCCCATTGGGCTATCATCTGAAGAAGACCAGAGAACACATCGGTCGAAACGTTGTGTATGTAAACATAAAGATGAGTACAACAGTACGAAAAGTCCAAATAATATAAATTATCAAACCTCATTTCAAAATAACAAGAAACTCCCGAAGAAGGCCGGAGGGCACATCGGCCAAAACGTTGGGTATATAATATTAAAGATGAGGACAACAGTACGAAAAGTCCAAATAATAAAAATTATCAAACCTAATCTCAACATTCAAACAAATAACTAATAGATTACTTGTAAAGTGACGTTATCCTGTGGAAGCCAACACACGGACATGCTAGTGTGGGCCGCCCATCAAGGACCTACATTGACCAACTAAGCAAAGATGCAGGTTGCTGCGCAGAGGACCTCCCTGGGAAAATGAATGATAGGAAAGGTTGGCGAGAGATTGTCATGGATATCCGTGCTAATAGCGCGACATGATGATGATGACTTGTAAAATAAATATTTTTCCTTTCTTGAAATCGTCCTCTTCGTTTCTAGAACATAAACCATCAATTTGTTCTTGCTTATAATTTTCTAGTTTTGCAAAGCAATTGTTGTATTTCTTCTTTGTGGAATTATTAACAGAAAATACAAAATGTTGATTAAATGAGGTTTTCATTTTTGGTTTGAGGAAATTAGGCTTTTACATCAAGTTGTACTAAGCTTGGTTGTAACCTCTTAAACCTTTGTGTGGATCCAGGAGCTGAAGGCTGAGTAGGTTTACCGGTGACTCTCGTGGAAGCTGGTCTGTCTCTCCTGGGTTCTAGTCGTCAACTCACTTCTCCCACGTGTCCCTTTCAGTGACTCCTTACAATTACTCATATCTCTACCTCCTCCTCCTATTATTATCTACCTCTTACTGCTACCTCTCATATTCCCATTTAAAAGAAACGGTCCTTATTTTACCGCGCAAATTTGAATTCTAGGTGCCAGTGTGTCTACATTTTTCTACATTTTAGAACACTAGCCAAACGCCATTGTTTCAACCATTACACAATCTTCGTTTTTAGGTAGTGTGAGTGTTTTAACATTGAAACAAAGGCTTCGCCAAACAAGAAATAATCACATGTCTATTTATAACTTTTGGCGGATCGTAAAATATTTTGAAAGATAAATGAAAATTACTTTTGTTATTTCACTTAAATATGGCTGGCCGCCGGCAGCGGAATGTACACTGGAATTATTAAGAATTGTCAAAACAGATATTGTGTATTTAAAAAAAAAAAAAAAAATGTTTTAAATAAACAAAATTGCTACTTAGCGTGAAAACTAACGAAACTGTCATTTTGAAACCGAGTACACGTCACAAGCAAAAATGCACTGAATGGCGAAATGAACATTTTTCTGGAAAATTGCTACTTTGCTATTCATTGAGGCATCTTGTAATAAGAATGAATAATTGTCTTTCATTTTTAACTTCTTGTTATCTTTTTCTATTTGCTTTCTTTTCCAATGTTTTTTTTTCTTTTTTTTTCTTTTTTTTCTTTCGCTTTTTCACTCATGTTCACGTGATTCTTCCTCTTTTTATATCTTTAATTGTATCTAGTTCTATCATTCTCTCTTTCTATCACTCAATTTATTCTTTCTTTGTTTTTCTCTTTCTTTCTTTCTTTCTTTCTTTCTTGTGGGCTCTTTTTCTATATCTCAAAGAGTGGTCTATCTTATATATATATATATATGTGTGTGTGTGTGTGTGTGTGTGTGTGTGAGTGTGTGTATATGTATGATTTTATCTATACTTATATATATATATATATATATATATATGTGTGTGTGTGTGTGTGTGTGTGTGTGCGCGCGCGTGTGTGCTTTTATATCTATTATATATATATATATATATATATATATATATATATGTGTGTGTGTGTGTGTGTGTGTGTGTGTGCGAAAAAATGGAATTGGAATTGAATCCGACAATATGAGGAAGAATGAATAAAGAAAAGAAAGTACAGAATAGATAATAAAAGATGAATTGAATCAATATCACTTACATGTGTTTCGGTCGGTTTATCTTTGTGTACACGATTCAAACTATTATTATCATTAAATAAACAAATGAAATGAAATAATAATAATAGAAAAATGTAAAAATATTCCGTATACAGAGAAAATTCGACCTTCATCAGAGTGAATTTTTTTTTTATTTCATTCAAAATAAAATTTCACTCTGTGTACGGAATATTTTTACATTTTTCTATTATTATTATTTCATTTCATTTATTTATTTAATGATAATAATAGTTTGAATCGTGTACACAAAAATAAACTGACCGAAACACATGTGTAAGTGATATTGATTAGATTCATCTTTTATTATCCATTCTGTACTTTCTTTTCTTTATTCATTCTTCCTCATATATATATATAATATATATATATATATATATATATATATATATATATATATTGAAGGCAATTACAAAGTGTATATCGTATAATATTCGATAATTATTGAAAATAATCATAACAAGCAAACCCGGCGAATAAAGTGCGTATTTGTGTGATAAATAATGCATTGAAAAATCGGGGTAATAAAAGTTGCGTCCATGATAAAAGAACAACAAAATGGTCCCAACTGAGAGATAACCAACCGAAAAGGAAACACTGATATGATCCGATGGAAGAAAAAGCAGCAGCCTGACAGAAGAATTGAATTCAAAGTTGTCTGGAGCAGGGCTTTCATTGGCTTAGAGAGTAATGTGATCACTTCAGTCTGAGAAAGTAGGATTTGAATCTGGGGAGTTCGGGCCAGAGAGCCCTCTAGGTTGACATGTATTTAGTTTCTGTGATGCTTCCCTGTGTGGGGTAAAAAAAATAATGATCCGCAATGGGGGATATAAATAAAAATGTGTGCACGAAAATATGTCTCCATGTTTCTCTGATTGTAGAACAAGAAGAAACAGAAACTGACAGACAGACAGACAAAGAGACAGAGGGGGGATGATGTCCGACCAGAATGTCTTGTGCATCTCACCTGGATTCTTTCTGCAATAGGAAGCAGGTGACTGTACAGCCGTTTTCTTGTTAGATGCTGCTTCCAGAATTTGTTTAGGAGAGCGTGTAGCATCCTTGTGTAGATTCAATCTAGTTTTTTTTTCTTTAGGGATCAGGTGGTGTTGCTGTACAGTAGCACTGACACGGCTACAGGTTGGAATAACTCTCACTTTATCTTATTATCCTATCAGTAAGATCAGATTTTTATACGATGGATGATCTGTCTATAGCAGTCCATGCTTTTCCTATGTGCACATTCACATCGCTTTCTGTAGATGAGATATTGCTACCGAGTTATATGAACTGGTCTACTAATTTTAGAGGCTTAGCGTTCAGTTGGAGTTGTATATCTTATTTAAAACACATCTGAGTTCACATAGAGGCCAATGTCTCTTGATGCTTTCTCTAGGTTATGCAGCAGTAATTCGTTTTTTCCAGTTGTATTTGTGAGAAGTACTAGATCATATGCGTAATCTGAATCTGTAATGCTTTCTGCATGATATTACCTGCTTCTTGCCTTTTTAAGTGTGAATAATTTTTCATTAATTAGATCAATCGATATTCAGACTTAAACACACTAAATACTGTTCTTAGAGACACAAAGTTCCCGCCAATAAGTTGCTTGTTTTTATATCTGTTCTATTCATATTACTTGCACGTTATAAACACACCCCACACACACACACGCGTGCGCGAGCGGGCACGCACGCACGCACGCACAGATATATATATATATATATAGTAAAGTGAAGTCGTTGGGGTGGCCTAATATCGGTATGAGCCATACAGCAACGGATTCTATCACCTTTTCACTAGCGCTAGGCCAAGGAGATTGTGTTTGCGTCTGAGGTGGAGCACCACACGTACCATCAGCTCATTTCTTTACCACACAGATCCCTGTGCTACTTATACGCTGAGTTGGCGGGGGCCGGAATCGAACTAGAACTTTGTGGTTTCTAGCCGAACGCTCTACCAACTGAGCTAACCCGGCCCTTATATACATGTATATATATGTATGTGTATACTTTTACAGTGTCTTTTATTTTAAATGTACAGTGGGTTCTAATTCCTGGAAACTAGGATGAGAAAAGCAAGCCAACGTTTTTAACTGAAAACCACACATTTTCGACTTTCATGTGTGTCTCTTTACATATAGTTACCCTGAAAAAGAATCACACATTCTGAACACAATTTTAATGCCTCACTGCAACTTAAATCGCTTACTCTTTGTTTCTGTTCACAAGAGAACCTCCAATAAAAACTTCCTATAAAATATTAACAATTATGCTATTTCAAACAGTGACACTGACAATGAACATGCACCAACGCAAAAACATCAATCACAGAATTTCTCTGAAGACAATAAGGGATCTCGAGAAGATATGTAACCAGCGTCTTCTGATATATCATCCATACAGTGATATTTTTTTTCTTGCAATGAACATTGTGTCTCTTGAAAGTTATATAAATATTTATATGTAATCAATCTGTTCATATTGTGTTTTAGTTTTAAATATATGGAGAGTCTTGATTTCTTGGAACCAGGATGATGGATATTCCTAAAATATAATATCATTCCATCACAGTACAAAATGGTTACTACTGTTACGATTTTAGTGGCCACCCTTTAGGATTAAAGCAAGAGCCCGCCCTGTCGGCTGGGGCCTTAGAATGTACCAACTGCACCTCTGCAGAGGGGTAAGACTCCCCCAATGGGGCCACAAGTTGGCCGTGGGTGGCGACCCGTGATGCTTAAGGATAGAGCCCAGGTGGATGAGTAGTTCATGACATGCAATACTCCACTTTGGCCCTATCTTGGGCTAGACGGGCGGTCGGAGAGGCCCCCTCCGATCAATCGGCTGGTCACGTTAAGCCATAGCACTTATATGATTTTCCAAACCCTATTGCTCTTATGGCAAGCCCCCAACCCCTTTTTATCATATGGGTGCTAGAAGGCGGTGACTGAGGGTCTACATGTCCTGGGAATGACGTTAAACTCTATCTGATGGTGAGGTTCCAGTTTTGGAGGTTTGGGGAATGTGGAGCACCCTTTCATCACCATTGCTCCCTGGTCCACTCTGACCCGGAGTGGTAGTACCTGTTAGAGTCCCATCTATGGTTTAAATAGAAAAATGTATTTATAAAAAAATTGTATTATCCATTAAGAATGAATTTATTTCAAAATTTTATCGGCATTAAATGACCCAATGAGGTTGATATGCCGTAAAACAAAACAAACCAAACTAAAGCAAGAGCGCTTGTCCAGCGGAGATCCTTTGTGTTAAGCAGTGTGCGATCCTTGATACAGAATCCTTTGATTGTTCCTTGGTGCTCCTTAGTCTTGCAAGTCCTTCGTCAATGATTGCAAATGGACGTTTCTCAGTATCAGAGATTAAGTAGTTAACCAGCCACGTATTCGGGCTGTTGATTAGCTGAGGTTTAAACCATGTGACCTCGCTTAGTCTATAAATTTAAGTGATGTATTGCAGCACGGCTTATATCCACCAAATAATCCAACAAACTACACAGTCGAGGATGTTCTCTGTACCTGGTAGTGGAGGTGGCCGTGGTGTAATGGTTATTATAACAGGAAATAGATACAAGTTAAAATCCTGAACTATACTGTTTGTATTTCACACAGGGCTAATGCCCTTGGTAAAAGTATACATACAACCATTATCTCTCTAGATAGACAGTGGTATTTAACGTTGGTATGGGAAGGGTTAAGGAAAGCTCTAAATTCAAACCAGCTTAAAAATTGGTTTGTGTGAGGGGGAGGTTCGTACGTACACATATATATATTTATCAACCCCTTCTCACGAGCAGGATGCGACGCAAGGTCAATTTCTTAAGTTTAACCAGGTTTGAATTCAGAATGTTCGTTCTCCTAGACTGGTTACCTAGCCATGTAAAAAAAAACAGTCTGCCCTGCTATTTACTCTTAGCTGAATGGAGACTTGGATACATCCCTTGCCCAAGGGGATTAGCGCTATGTGAGGTGCAAACAGCTTCGTCCAGGAATTGAACTCCGATCGACGAATCTATTTTCAACGATTCTAACCATTACACTACACGCCTCCATTCGTAAGTACATATATGTTATGATGAAAGTTTGAAAGATGAAGAGACAGAGATAGATAGATAGATAGATAGATAGATAGATAGATATAAAAAGTTTGAAAGATGAAGAGACTGAGGTAGATAGATAGATAGATAGATAGATAGATAGATATAAACAGGTTGGGATAGATTTACAGATAGATAGATATAAAAAGTTTGAAAGATGAAGAGACTGAGATAGATAGATAGATAGATAGATAGATAGATATAAAAAGTTTGAAAGATGAAGAGACTGAGGTAGATAGATAGATAGATAGATAGATAGATAGATATAAACAGGTTGGGATAGATTTACAGATAGATAGATATAAAAAGTTTGAAAGATGAAGAGACTGAGATAGATAGATAGATAGATAGATATGAAAAGTTTGAAAGATGAAGAGACTGAGGTAGATAGATAGATAGATAGATAGATAGATAGATAGATAGATAGATATAAACAGGTTGGGATAGATTTACAGATAGATAGATATAAAAAGTTTGAAAGATGAAGAGACTGAGGTAGATAGATAGATAGATAGATAGATAGATAGATATAAACAGGTTGGGATAGATTTACAGATAGATAGATATAAAAAGTTTGAAAGATGAAGAGACTGAGGTAGATAGATAGATAGATAGATATAAAAAGTTTGAAAGATGAAGAGACTGAGGTAGATAGATAGATAGATAGATAGATAGATAGATAGATATAAACAGGTTGGGATAGATTTACAGATAGATAGATATAAAAAGTTTGAAAGATGAAGAGACTGAGATAGATAGATAGATAGATAGATATAAAAAGTTTGAAAGATGAAGAGACTGAGATAGATAGATAGATAGATAGATATGAAAAGTTTGAAAGATGAAGAGACTGAGGTAGATAGATAGATAGATAGATAGATAGATAGATATAAACAGGTTGGGATAGATTTACAGATAGATAGATATAAAAAGTTTGAAAGATGAAGAGACTGAGATAGATAGATAGATAGATAGATAGATATGAAAAGTTTGAAAGATGAAGAGACAGAGATAGATAGATAGATAGATAGATATAAAAAGTTTGAAAGATGAAGAGACTGAGGTAGATAGATAGATAGATAGATAGATATAAACAGGTTGGGATAGATTTACAGATAGATAGATATAAAAAGTTTGAAAGATGAAGAGACTGAGATAGATAGATAGATAGATATGAAAAGTTTGAAAGATGAAGAGACAGAGATAGATAGATAGATAGATAGATAGATAGATAGATATGAAAAGTTTGAAAGATGAAGAGACAGAGATAGATAGATAGATATGAACATGGAGAGATAGAGAGATAAATTCTTTTTACTGCTTAAGATTGCACTGGCTATTAATGATTTTGAGAAATAAGAAAAAGAAAAAGATAAACAAACGAAGAAAAAGAGAAAAATTAAAAGAAAAAAAAGAGAAACTGGTTGTTGATTGTACAGAAACGACTTCGGATGATTATTTTTACTTGGAATTGGGAAGCATCTATCTTTGGTTTTATTTAGTTATTTAACCATTTAAAATCTATTTAGTATTCAAGCATGTCCATTCTTTCTGTAATTTAAAATAGGTTTACAATTACTATAAAAGCAGTGATTTCCAAGAGAAGCTGCTTTAATGAAAATTCGTGGAGCAGTTAATCCAATTGGTAACCTTATTGCTACTTTTTCACTTATTCCCTGAACAAACCCTAACCTGGAGATTATACTGACTTTTAATAACTCTTTTGATTTAGATCCCTCACCCCAAAAAAGAGAGTAGAATTTTCAACAGGAAGCACCAGGCAACAGGATGCATTTCAGGGATAGTATTAAAGAGTGGGTTGTTGAGGTGAAGGAATGGATCTACAAATCAGAGATGTATACCCTTTTCATTACTTATTTCTATTCTTCTTCTGACGTCTTTGACATCTTAAGTTCTTCTAGGTCTCTTCTAGCGTCTTGGGCTTCGTCTTGGTGGTCGGTCGCACTTAACTCATTTCTTCTTCTATATCAGTCTTGTTACCAAGACATTCATTAATCACAAGACCGTGTTATTTTTCTTAAACTTTTATTTCCTCAACTAAACATTTCATGTAACTAACATCTAACTAACATAGCGCGCGTATATAGCGAGTTCCAGTTAAGGCAGGACATCTTCACTGCCTGACGTCCAACTGAAAACTGAGGACCCAACCAGGTCCCACGTGACTTCACGTATTTCGCGGGCTTTCTGTACTATTCCATGGAAAGTCCCGCCAGTGATATGAAAAGAGCCATCCCTTTAGAAATACAGGGGATTGACAATAATCTTATGCAACCGCATAGATTATGTAACAAAGAGGAAGTGTCCCTACGTTTTGTTGTATATTACTGAAATGGACTCGGCACCCCAAGTCCAAATTCTGGATGAGAGTGTTTGCATTTTACATACTGCTAATATCCTTGCAAAAAATATGCATGCATCTATTCCTTCTCTGTCTATAGGTAAATAGTAGATCAAACTACGCTCGTTAACTTTGGTTAGGCAATCAGTCGAGGAGAAGGAAAACTCTGAATGAAAACCTGTTAAACTCCGCTCAAGAAATTGACCTTGTGTCGCATCCTGCTTGTCAGAGGTTTTCGTAGAAATATATATATATATACATACTCGTCGATTCGAGTTCAATTCATAGACGAAGCTGTTAGCATTTCACCTAGCGCTAATACCCTTGGGAAAGGTATGAATCCATATATTCTCCCTCCAGTTATGGGTTAAATAGTAGGGCAGACTGGGCCCTTCAACCTTGAGTAGGTAACCAGTCTAGGAGAGGGATAACTCTGAATTCAAAATTCCCTCCAGCTATGGGTTAAATAGTAGGGCAGACTGGACCCTTCAGCCTTGGGTAGGTAACCAGTCTAGGAGAGGGATAACTCTGAATTCAAAATTCCTGAGGTCGGTCGTTGATTGGGTTTGTGGCAACCCTTGAGGCACCAATTCTTTCCTATCGACTGTGCCAAAAAGTGTGGATTGTCGAACACAAACCTTCACCACTATAAACATATCACTGTGTGGGTGTTCATTGTGTGTATGAACCCTCATACGTCGGAAATCGACGGGAGAGTCCATAATATATATATATATATATATAATATATATATATATATATATAGATAGATAGATAGATAGATATTTACCAACCCCTCCGCACGAGCAGGATGTGACACAATGCCAATTTCTTAAGCGGAGTTTAACAGGTTTGAATTCACAGTTTTTCTTCTCCTATACCGGTTGCCTAACCAAGGTTAAAGAGTCTGCCCTACTATTTACCCTGGAGGGAGAGTAGGATTCATACCTTTCCCAAGGGTATTAGCGCTAAGTGAAATGCAATTACCACGTCCAGGATTTTGAACTCGGGGCGACAAGTCCATCTCCCATGACTTTTAACCATCACACCACGCGCTTCCTATATATATATATATATATATATATATATATATATATATATATATATATATATAATATATATATCACTGAACATTTTTGGGGTTTGTTTGGCTTTTTTTTTATATTGTATAGCCTTTGCTTATTTTTATCATATGTTTTCATCATCTTAAATTCTTCCTGTATCTGCTTCTCTCAGTGCCATTTTTATCAGGTCATATTGATTGCGGCTTTGATTTTGAAGTTGAAAGAAATACTTTTTCTTATCATTGCTACTCACGGAAACAATTTGTGAAAGGTTTTCTTCAAAATATTCCCATTGGCATTCAACACACTTGAGTATTTCTGTTGCAACTCGAGTATCAGAGTTAACAGAAAAAATAATAGGAAGAAACCCAATGAGTATTAAGGATAGAAGATAAGGTTTATTAACGAAATATACAAGGTGAACAGAGTAATTAGCAATTGCAAGAATTAATTAACAAGACCTCTAAGATCTCGTTGTTTTTCCATTCCGAGGTTTTGTCAGTCACTTCTTATAGGAACAAAAGATACCATTCTCATTATTTAGGTAAAAAGTCGTGGGGTGTCCTAAAGTCGGTATCAGCCAATCAGTAAGGCAGTCTTTTCACTAGCCCTAGACCAAGGAGATTGATTTTGCATCTGAGGTGGAGTTGTTATGTTTTAGGATCGTCGCATTTATTTTGCGCGGGAAATTCGAAACCTGGAAAAGAAGAAATTGAACAAAAGAAAATAATAGATAGCTTAGACAGAAAGTCTGGGCTAACAAAAGGATGGGTAACAAAAGAATTCCTCTGTACAAACGGGAATTTGAACAAAGAGACTGGAAGGGGAAGAAGGAACTTCCGGTCAAAGGAACAAAATGATGTGTGGGAAACCCGCCCACACATCCTTTACTTAAGGGGTCAGCAGTAGCAGTTGGACAGTCAGTCAGGAGACGGCGAACAGAGCACAAGGAGTCTGACCGACGCTTGCGGTCAATGCCCGCCAGCGGGCAGTGAGGCGCGCCCACCACCTTCCACGATCCCAGTAGTAGTAGTTCCCATTGTCAACGCTCGTCCACTCACACGCACCACGAGGGAATTAAATAAAAAGTCAAATCTCCTACTACATACAGCATGCCTTGTGATTTCATTAATCAGTATACCAGCAACGTATACGATTCAGCGTGAGTTTGAAAGATGCCAGTATATAACATGTACGATTCAGAGTAGTGAAGAGGACTATGCAACATACGGGCACACCTAGCTCCTTACTTTACCGCACAGATGACTGTGCCACTACATACGCTGAGTTGGCAAGGGCTGGTATCGATCTAGGAACCTTGTGATTTCTAGCCAAACGCTCTACCGACTGAGCTAACCCTGCACTCTCTTAAATCATTTAGGTACTATATGACATTTAGGTGCAATTCCATTACTGCATTATAAAGTGAGGATGATCACTGTATATTATATGAACACTGCACATTTATTTTTATACTGTGGATTGAGAAACTAAAGTGGTTATGAAATAATTATATTTTCCTGTTTGGAAATAAAAAGAAACCATTCTGGAAACATGTGCTATGGATTCTGATTGTGTAAACTGTTCTTTGTGTCTGATTTAAAATACTTGCAGTTTGTGATTCTAAATTACTGTCTTCGTTTGTTTTTACCGTTCTCTCACAATCAGCAATCTGTGTGTCTGCGATTCCCAAAGTAAAAAAATGTCGCCATCCTTAATGATGGCATTACTATCAGTGAATAGATTCTAGGAACACCATTAGTCTTTGGTGAGAAGACTTGATCAGCTCTAATGGAGATAGTAAATTGTTGTACGTGTTTACAGGCTATTTACCTTCAACTCAATTTGCATTTCTGACTGAAAAAAATCTTGTATCTTTTTTTATATAAAGAAATTAACGTCCCATTCTTTGTTCAATTCTATCTTGGTAAATGCAGCTTCAATCTCGATACGTTTTTGGTACACCTTGTATTCGGACAAAAATGAACGAAACGTTCATTTTTCATTTTTATATTGGTAAATACAGCTTCAATTTCGATAATTTTATGTCACTTTATATATATATATATATATATATATATATATATATATATATATATATATATTTAAAATGTTGTTCTGGTTCCAACGGGAGAAAATTCAATATTTTATAAAAAAAAGAAGGTCCGCAAAATGTATTTTGTTCTCAGAAAAAAATGTATTTATTTATTTTTTTTTATTCCTTTTGTAAAACAAAAGGAATAAAAATTTTTTTTTCTGAGAACAAAATACATTTTGCGGACCTTCCTTTTTTTTATAATATATATACATACATATATATATATATATATTATATATATATATATATATATATATATATATACTCCAAATACTAAAAGCTCTATATACATAGAACAATACAAACCATCCTTAGACAAAATTAATTTCCAATGCAGTACACACATTTTAAAATGCCTATAACACCTTTCTCATCAATTCTTCTCCTTCCAGCCTCCACATTAACATAATCTTTAAAAAACTGGAACACATCACCCCTGATGATGGCACTTCGAAGTTTCTTTTGTTTAATTCTACATATATATGTATATATAAAAGTAGTAAATGACATCGCTGAGCGGGGAGTCAAGTTGATGAGTGTTTTTGCAAACATCATTACCACAGATTCTCAGCAAAGAGAGTACCTTCTTCAAGCTGTGGAATACAACCATGAGCGATTTGATAGCTTCAAGAAGCAAACTCTGAACATATGACTCTGAAGTGTCCTTCTGACATGGACAATAAACTTTTCTGCCACTTGAAAATAATTTTTAGGGTCTTTGTCACACATTTTCTGATGTCAAGATTGTAATATTTATGAAATTTTGATATTTTTCAGAATATGATGTGTCTTTTTTTTCTTGAATGTTTACTTGGATGGTTTATCCAGAAAGAGTATTACAAATGCTTCAGTTTGATACCCAGTTTGTTCTTCTATCTAAATTGTAACAAAGTTTCAGGTAAAAAACTGTCTGGCAGAAGGTAAAATTTGGCAATTTTCTACTGTCGTGGGCTTAATATCTTGAGGTCCAATGAGGCAAAGGTTCCTGACATTTTACCCCAAAATGATTGTGATTTTCGGCTTTTCCAGGTCAAAAAGCATGGGAAACCGTGCAGGAGGGTATGAAAAAAAAGAAA
>CM042143.1:15463625-15553625 GCA_023376005.1 Doryteuthis pealeii
TACCATATATAGATCAATAGGTTCCAAAATAAGGAATTTAGGAAGCATGCTCAGTGTATCACTATTAAAGTGTTATGGGTTGATTGGCGATCTGTTAATTATTTACTCATTAATGAAAAATACCCTAATTATTAGTTTGTTTAAAGTTACTGTAGAAGTGGGAGAAACAATAATAATTATAATAATAATAATGTTTATATTGAGGATGTGAATTTATCTAAACAAAGAGTCCTCACGTAGGCATAAATCCCTTAAGTTATGGAATTTGACATATTTTGACATATATCATCGGAATCTTAAATTTTGCAAAAATAAAATGATAATTCAATAAATAAGATTCCAGTTTTTGAAAAGTTCGTCAACAATTTCAAAAAACTTAGATAAATAAAACAATGGTTGGCCTTGACTCGATGGAGTTGGAAAAACCCAAATGGAAAGATACAAGCTAGGCTGGCACAAGGCCATTTAGACACGTAGGCAATAGTATCGAGTGGCTGGCCAATCAGAGACATATGTTAGGGGTGTGGAGGTCTGGATCCCATAAATAACAGACCAGATAGAGAAGAAAAGAGACCGAGAAGAGAAGCGGGGGACGTCCGCCAGAGTCTGACATGCCACAACCGCTACAAATCGCTACACGTCTGATTCCTTGTCACCGTCCATACTGCTCTCTGTCGTCCTGCCACTCGGTAACAAACCAAGTTAATAAGTGATCCATTAGCTGTAGATCGCCAGTCAATTATAAAAAGAAAATCACCTCGCTCTTCTGACATTATACAAGTATATAAATCATTGTATATAAAAAACAATAAATGTATATATCTTGTGTATGAGAAGGCGTTCCTGTTTGTTTTGTTTGACCCCGTTGAGAGCTTTTGGGTATCGTATTTCAGCCGAGTTGGAACAGAGACAAAAACAGCTTTCCGTCAGGGCCCTATAGTATTGTATCATCCAACAAAACGACTGTAGTACTTAGCCGGAGCATCGTTCCCATACATAGAGACCGTGTCCCAGTGCAAAGTATTATATCATACCCAATCATTACATGAACAGGTTCCCAATTAAGGCACATCTGAACCATACTTAGACCCTATATTAACACCATAGCCATATCAAAATCAGCATCATTTTTTAGGGCATGGCTAATTTATTTTCTGTCTATGTATAAATCATATGAGTTATGTTTAAAAAGTTTTAAGCCTGAAGCTAATTTAACCAAGACAGAAATAAATGATGAATGAAACATTAATTTTCTTCACAATACTCCCTTAGGTATTCTACACACTTATTTCAGCAATGTATTTTATGCCATCACAGAGAAATATTTACTGTAATGTGAGTTTGTTTATAACTTTATTTCTCCTAGTGTGTGTTTATTTTTGCTGCAAGCTTGTTGCATTTTCGTGCGAACATGTCTGTGCGTTTGGTCTATATACTGTGTAAATTTTGTGTTTTAAGACATGAGGATGTCAGGGTTGTTAGTGTTTTTATATAAAACTGTATGCGTATATATGTATAGTTTTGTAAAACCAACCAATCTATCTCCTTCTCTTCATATCTATCTACCTATCTATGTATTTATCTATTTATCTGAGTCTGTTCTCATCTATCTATCTATCTATTCATCTCTCTGTCTATCTCTGTCCATATCTATTTAACTGTTTCTATCTATCTTACCTTCTTCGCTAATATCCATCCATATCCCTATCTATCTATCTATCTATCTATCTCCATATCCATCTATCAAACTGTTCCTATCTATACCCTCTCTTTTTGACCCTATCCATCTATCTCTCTCTGTTCATATCTATCTATCTATCTATCTATCTATCTATCTATCTTTCTCAGTCTGTTCTTATATATCTATCTATCTATTTATCAATCTATCTATCTATCTATCTCTGTCCATATCTATTAAACTGTTTCTATCTATCTTATCTTCTTCGTTAATATCTATCCACCTATCAATCAATCATTCAATGTATCTATCTATCTATACATATAGTTTTGTAAAACTAGTTTTTTAAAGTTTTGTAAAACCAAATTTATGTGATTGTGTCTCTGTCGTGTTGAGAGGGAGATAGAAAAAAGAAAAACGAAACGAAAAAAAGGATAGACCCGATGAGTCATTTTTTGTGTCTCTGGACAAGGTCCTCTCTCCAACTGTCTCGAGTTGGGAGAGTGTCCTCTCCCACAAAGCTTTCAACTCTTGGGCCTTTTTGTTAGAATTTTCTTTTGTAATGCGTACGTGGTCTTCAAGTTAGAATTAATATCGGATGATTCTAGGATGTATGTAAAGAATTCCTATATTAAATATTTGTATTACTTACAAGCGTATTCCCTTGTTAACAAAGCGTTGGCCTTAGAATTATTTACATTCTACTAATTCTTAATAGACAACACAATTCTTAATGGACAACACATTTTTTTTATAAATACATTTTTCTATTTAACCCATAGATGGGGCCATAACAGGTACTACCACTCCGGGTCAGAGTGGACCAGGGAGCAATGGTGATGAATGGGTGCTCCACATTCCCCAAACCTCCAAAACTGGAACCTCACCATCAGATAGAGTTTAACGTCATCCCAGGACATGTAGACCCTCAGTCACCGCCTTCTAGCACCCATATGATAAAAAGGGGTTGGGGCTTGCCATAAGAGCAATAGGGTTGGGAAAATCATATAGGTGCTAGGGCTTGACGTGACCAGCCGATTGATCGGAGGGGGCCTCTCCGACCGCCCGTCTAGCCCAAGATAGGGCCAAAGTGGAGTATTGCATGTCATGAACTGCTCATCCACCTGGGCTCTATCCTTAAGCATCACGGGTCGCCACCCACGGCCAACAGGTGGCCCCATTGAGGGAGTCTTACCCTCTGCAGAGGTGCAGTCTGTGCATTCTAATGCCCCAGACGACAGGGCGGAGCCTTAGAATAATGTACTATACTAACACAATATCGACATAAAATAACCTAAGTGCTGACACACCGTAAAATTTAACGAACCAACCAACCAACCAATCAACTATCAATCCTGCTTCACAGAAGAAGAGAGATGTGTGTAATACATGTTCATTCACTGACTAAACCGCATTTCCATTCATTATTCAGACAAGTATTTTCAACTTTATTGTCATTACTAGAAAATTTCAACAGAGGTATTTAAATGCATTTCTCCTTTGTAAAAGATATGAACTTTTAACCTATTGAAACTTAAAGGAACTTTCAAATATCCACTAATTGTGTTACATTTTCTATACAGTGCATCTTTGGTAGAGTTCTGTGTTTAGACGTTGATCAATCAAAAATCTATGAAGAAACCAAATCATCTTTGTTTCTTTTTTGTAGCATCTATGATTATTGCGTCTACAGAGAATCATGAACTGATCTTGTTTAAATAGCATATAATTGTAGGTTATTGCTAAGAAGACACTATCCACGATTATCTCGCATTAATTACTGAGTCTTTAAAGTTAAGGTTAATATTGAAATATTTTTTAAGTGCATACGCTTTATATATTGGAAGTTTCTATAGATGTTTGTCGGCATTCTTTAGTTCATTATTTTAAAGAGCTTACAATACTGAAAAAAAATTATCTTTAATTCCACTTGAAATAATTTGATAGGGCGGTTGGTTGATTTAATGGCATATCAACCCATGTGGGTTATTCAATGCTAAATATTTTATATATATATATGATTTATTTAATATATTTATTTAAATATATATATACATTGGTTAGATAGTTTGATTTAGAAGGCTATCACAATGCAGGTGTAAAGAAAAAAATAATAATACGGTAACAATGATGTTGTGTGTTAACCTGTATTTAATTCTTGAATTTTCGAGATAATAATCTCTTTTTCAAAAGATCACTGGAACTAAAGCAGTCTAGTCATGGCATTTCTTTATATAATAATATAATAAAGGAAATGTCATAACTAGACTGCTTCAGTTCCGGTGATCTTTTGAAAAAGAGATATTATCTCGAAAATTCAAGAATTAAATACAGGTTAACACACAACATCATTGTTACCGTATAATTATTTTTTCTTTACACCTGCATTCTGATAGCCTTCTAAATCAACCTCCTAACCAATATATACACAATGCTTCAAGCAAATTATAAAACTCTCTTATATATATATATATATATATATATATATATATATATATACCAACCCCTCTGCACGAGCAGGATGCGACACAAGGTCAATTTCTTAAGCAGAGTTCAACGGGTTTGAATTCAGAGTTTTCCTAATCCTAGACCGGTTGCCTAACCATTGTTAAAGAGCCCAGTCTGCCCGGCTATTTACCCATAGCTGGTGGGAGAGTAGGATTCATACCTTTCCCAAGTGTATTAGCGCTAAGTGAAATACAATTACCACGTCCAGGATTTGAACTCGGGGCGACGAGTCCATTTACCATGACTTTAACCATTACACCACGCGCTTCCTACTATTATTTAAGAAATTTAACTTTATATGTATTAATAAATAGGAATCATTAACCTTTCTTAACTTCATGTGTATTAATAGATGTCGACGGTTCACCATCAGCCACTACCTATTTGATAGAAAGGGCTGGATGTTTGTCATAAGAGCTATTTGAGGAATATGGTCAGGACAATCATATAGTTACTAGGGCTTGACATAACCTGTCATTGAACAATCAGCCTCTCCGACTGCCCGTCTAGCCCAAGAAAAAGCTGAAATAAAGTGTTGCATGTCATGGGATCACTTAGTGCCCGGGTCACAGGTCACTCAGTCACCATAATCCTGTCCCCGGTCATTACAGGTAATAACCAATGACCAAAACGTGGACATGGTGGTTGTGGTGGCGGTGGGAGGGATCTTAGCCATCTGCAGAGGTGCAGTCTGTTTATTCTACAGCCCCAGCCAACAGGTTGGTTGCAATGACTGATTCACTGATTTTTATGGCACGTGAAACTGTCTAGGGCTCTTTTATGTCTATAGGTTAAGGAATCATATTCCTTGTACTTTTGTTTGGTTTGGTTTGTTTTGTTTTACGGCATATCAACCTCAGTGGGTCATTTAATGCCGATAAAGTTTTGAAATAAATCAATTCTTAAATAGATAATACAATTTTTTCATAAATACATTTTTCTATTTAACCCATAGATGGGACCCTAACAGGTACTACCACTCCGGGTCAGAGTGGACCAAGGAGCAATGGTGATGAAGGGGTGCTCCACATTCCCCAAACCTCCAGAACTGGAACCTCACCATCAGATAGAGTTTAACGTCATTCATAGGACATGTAGACACGCAGCCACCGCCTTCTAGCACCCATATGATAAAAAGGGGTTGGGACGTGCCATAAGAGCAATAGGGTTGGGAAAATCATATAGGTGCTAGGGCTTGACGTGACCAGCCGATTGATCGGAGGGGGCCTCTCCGACCGCCCGTCTAGCCCAAGATAGGGCGAAAGTGAAGTATTGCATGTCATGAACTGCTCATCCACCTGGGCTCTATCCTTAAGCAACACGGGTCGCCACCCAAGGCCAACAGGTGGCCCCATTGGGGGAGTCTTACCCCTCTGCAGAGGTGCAGTCGGTGCATTCTAATGCCCCAGCCAACAGGGCGGTTGTACTTTTGTATTTACATTTTTAGTGGACCCAGAGTGGTAGTAACTGTTAGAGTACCATGTATAGGTTAAAAAGATCTGTCTAAAATTATTTTACTAAAAAAAAAAGAAGAAAAATAACTCTTAAGGAATATCTTCCTAAAGAGTTATTTTTCTTCTTTTTAACTAAGATTTTTTAACGTTAGATTACCTAATACATTTCACGGAAATACCTGAAAACTGAAATTCTTATCAAATTTATGATATAGTATAATTGTTATAGTATATTCGATCGGCTATGTTCTGAATTAATAATGTTATTTTTTAAAAGATTATTTATCGTTTTACATAAATTTGATTACTTTATTTAATTCTTTTTTTTCTTTTTCAAATATTAATTTGAAGTTTAGCAAATCGTGTCATTTATATTTTATTTAAAAAATATAGTTAATCATGGAATTAAAATTTCTTACTATAACTAATATCTTATAATATATCTTACTATATAATGATATTGTATATCTGATATACTATATCATTACATACTAAGATATATAGTAAGATATCAGATATCTGATGGGCTAAACTTGCAAATCGGTCGGAAAATAACGTTGACCCAAAAAAAACAGAACCAATAAATTTTGTTATAAAACTGTTGATTTTAACTTGGGGGTTTGGGGTTGGGGTTTAGGATTAGTTTAATGAGAAAATAAATAAGTTTGTAAAATAATTTTAAACAGATCTATTTAACCTATACATGGTACTCTAACAGATACTACCACTTTGGATCCGAGTAGACTTGGGAGTTTTGCCAATGACGGAATACTCAACATACCCCAGATCTCTAGAACTGGAGCCTCACCATCAGATGCAGTAAGGTTCCGAGTTCAATACCAGCCCTCGCGTATAAGTAGCACAGGTATCTGTGTGGTAAAGTGAGGAGCTCCTGGTAGATGTCGTGCTTCACCCCAGACGCCAAAAACAATTTCCTTGGTCTAGCACTAATGAAAACGGGATAGACTCCCTCACTCTCTGGCTGATACTGACTTTAGGCCACTCCGACGACTTTATTTTTGTGAGTAGGGGGTGTTACCATGCTGCAAAGAATACAGTCAGTATATTCTAAGCCCTGTTGACAGGGCGATACTCCAGCAAGATCATAGCAGTATTATTTGCTTACCACAGCATATTTTTCAGATGTATCCAATGGTCCAAGATATGTAAATCTAAAAAGAAAGATTTAGGTTGGTTGGTTGGTTGGTTGAATTTTACGGCATGTAAACCCTTGTTAAGTTATTTTATACCAAAGATGTTTTGTTTTATTCTTTTTTGATGGGTATTCAATTTTTTTATATTCAATTAACTCATAGATGGGACCCTAACAGGTACTACTACTCAGGGTCAAAGGGGACCTCCACATTCCCCAGAGCTCTGGAATCGGAACTTTACAATCAGATACAGTTTAATGTCATAAACATAATACTAAGATTCTCAGCCAGATATATGATAAAAAAACGATGATGGTTGGTCATAAGGGAAATAACATTGGGACAATCATATCGGTGCTATGGCTTGACGTAACCAGCCAACTGATTGGAAGGGGCCTCTCCGACTGCCTGTCTAGCCCAGGTAATGACCAAGGTGTCATAGACTGTTCAGCCACTAAGGTTCCGTCCTTAAGTATCATGGGTCACTGCCCATGGCCAACGGGTTACACCATTGAGGAGAATTTACCCCTCTACAGAGTTGCAGTCGGTGTATTCTTCAGCCACAAGTGACAGGGTGGTATTTTAAAAAAAATAAAAGTTTATTTCAAAGTCATGTAAAGTAATATTTGTTAAAAAGACGAGTGTACATGGGCTAGAAAAATAAGATTGAATTTATCCTGCTCATGAATAATTGGCTATTGCTTGCTATGAAAAGATGTTATTGAAAGCCAAATTGATCCAACAGACTTGACTTTAAAATCAGACATTTATGAAAGGGATATATGCAAGACAAGTCTTACATATCAACAATTACTTATATTGTACTGATTCATGAATGGATTTGCATAATGTGATTCTAGCAGTTGAAAGAAACTTTATTCTGCTATTGTTATATGTTTATTTAAATATACATATGTGGTTCTATCTTTTTGTTACATAACGGACAAGATCAACTTACATAAACAAAATATGAAGAAAAAATATAAGAGAAGAAAATACAAGAAAAAATAAAAAATAAAAGAGAATAAAAATGATAAGGTGTGCAAATCATATACAGAACCATCTTATTTTCAAATATACTTTCGGCGGCAGAAAATATAATAAAAAAACTGTATGAATAGATGCAAAACTTCTTTCTGTGTGTACGATGGCATCAAAATAACTTATCTTTTTGAACAGCTTCAAGTTTCAATTAAATGATAATAATAATTATAATAATGATCAAATTGATAATTGCACTAAATACAATCTATCCAAGAGACAGACCACAGAGTGAAAATGAACGAACAAGAAAAAGACTTGGACCTTGCCAGAGAACTGGGAAAACTGGAACCTGAAGGTAAAGGTCATGCCAATTGTAATTGGTGCCCTTGGAATAGTTTCCACGGGTCTGGAAAAAAGTCTAGCTGAACTAGAAATCATAGGAAGAAACTTCAACATTGTCAAGATTGGCTAGAATACTCGGAAGAGTCCTAGAGACCGGGGGAGAATTACTGTTACTTAGACTCCAGTGAACCATAAACTAAGGTGGATGTCAAAAACTCTAATGGAGTTAAATGATAATTGCATGACTCAGAATCTGTCATCTGGTGGATTCTGCCATTCCAGTCAATCACAGGATGAAGATGAAAAAATGACTTGCCATCAGCCTTTTGACAAAAAGTGAAATAACAACAACAACAACAATAATAATAATAATAATAATAATAATAATAATAATAATAATAATAATAATAAAAGATTGACAAATACCTGGACATTGCCAGAGAATTGAAAAAGCTGTAGAATATGAGGGTCAAAGTGATACTAATTGTAGTTAATGCCCTTGGAACGGTCCCAAAAACTTGGAAAAAAGACTGGAGGATCTGGAAATCAGAGGAAGAATTGGGGCCATCCAGACTACTGCATTACTGCAATCGGCTAGAATACTCAGAGGAGTCACGGAGACCTGTGGAGACTTGTTGTCACTCAGACTCCAGTGAAATACCATCAGCCATCGCTGGTGCGAAAACCTCAAAAGGAGTGAAATAATAAAAATAATAATAATCATAGCCAGAAGACCAGATCTAGTATTAATCAACAAAAAAAAAAAAAAAAGAGAACTTGTCAACTGGTAGATTTTGCAGTTCCAGCAGATCACAGATTGAAAATGAAAGCAAATGAAAAGATAAACAAATACCAGGACCTTGCTAGAGAATTGAAAAATCTGTGGATTATGAAGGTGAAGGTGATAGTTGAAGCACTTGAAATGGTTCCCAAAAGATTAGAGAACTGACAAAAGGAACTGGAAATCAGAGGAAGAATTGAGACCATCCAGAAAACAGCATTGAATACTTGGAAGAGTCCTGGAGACCTGAGAAGTCTTGTCTCTCAGACGTTTGTGAAATGCCATCAGCTTGGTGGGGAAAACTCACAAATAATTGCACAAACCAGAATTGTATACTTGGTTCTGTCCAGAGAGCTGAAAAGGAGTGGAACATGAAAGTAAAGGTCATACATATTGTAACTGGTGACCTTGGAACATACCCCAAATGTTTGGAAAAAAGACCAAAGGAACTGGAAATGAGAGGAAAAATGGAGCCCATCCAGGAAACAGCATTGCTAAGATCAGCTAGAATACTCAGAAGAGTTATGCAGACCTGAGAAAACTTGCTGTCATTCAGAATTCATTGTTGGTGTGAAAACTCACAATGATAATAATAATAATAATAATAATAATAATAATAATAATAATAATCTTGTTATCTCGTGGATTTTATCATCCCAGACCAATCACAGAGTGAAAATGAAAGCGAGCGAAAAGATCAACAAATACTTGGACCTTGCCAGAGAACTGAGAAAACTATGGAACATGGGGGTGAATGTCATGCCAATTGTAATTGGGGTCCTTGGAAGGATCCCCTGGATCTGGAAAATAGTATGGATCAATTGGAAATCAGAGGAAGAATTGAGACCATCCAGACTACAGCATTGTTGAGATTGGCTGGAATACTCAGAAGAGTCCTGGAGACCTGAAGTGACTTGCTGTCACTCAGCCTTCAGTGAACCACCGCTATGGCAGATGTGAAAAACTTGAATGGAGTGAAGTAATAATATTCTTATGCAATGTGTGTGTATATGGTTCTGTATGTGTGTATATATGGTTTTATATATATATATATATATATATATATATATATATATATATTATAGTGTGTACAGAAATAACCTACTCGAGTTTCACCATATGTATCTTCAGTGTTAAATCCACGGAATCAATCAAGATATTGATTAATTACAGCTAACTGTGGAAGTTCATGTTGTAATTATCCTTTTACACATATATATATATATATATATATATTATATATATATATATATATATATATATATAAGGTGTTGTTTGGGAGTCTCCGTATATTACTAGTAAGTATATATATTTAAGATTTATTTATGTATTTTTATCCGTTTTTTGGAAGTACACAAATCCGGTTTGGGCATTATTGTGAATCATTAATGTGCTATATTATGATAATATAGTTATCATAATATATTCATCTGGGAATAAATATCAGAAAACCGGTTTGTTGTTTTTTAGTTTCTTTTATTTAGTAGTAGTGGTGAATTTTCTGCTATTTATTCCCAGATGAATATATTATGATATCTACATTATCATAATATAGCACATTAATGCTTCACACTAATGCCTAAACCGATTTGTTTACTTGCAAAAAACGGATACAGATACATACATACATATATATATATATATTATATATATTATATATATATATATATATATATATATATTTAGTAAATGAAGAAAAACTCTAAACTTGCTTCATTACAATAATTTATTTCAACCGTATTAATACGGCATCTTCAGGTAATCACAAGAACATGACTCTTAAGAGTAAGAGTCATGTTCTTGTGATTACCTGAAGATGCCGTATTAATACGGTTGAAATAAATTATTGTAATGAAGCAAGTTTAGAGTTTTTCTTCATTTACTAAATATCTTGCTCTGTCCTTCTACTCACTGGTATTAGGTACATTGAGCTCTCATTATGGTCTACCTGCATCAGCTTGGTTAAACCACACATGGAAAGACCCTAACTACGAAAAAAACTATATATATATATATATATATATATATATATATATAGTGTGTGTGAACAAAAAGTATTAAGACAATCAGGAATATTTCTTGTATGCTGTTTATTCTCAACTAGTTTCGACCTTAGGTCATCTTCAGGAGAAAATTTCTTATTTGAAGAAATTGTTGATAGATTATTAGAAAGGGAGCATTATAGAAGAATTATAAAAGTTCAAGTGTTTTTGTGGGTTTAACATGCTGTTAAAATCCGGGTAGACGAGTGTGTTTAATAGTAGCATGTCCATTTGTTCCGTGAAGAGCCTCTATGAGGTAGGTTATTTTTTTAGATGCTCTTATATATGTGAGGGAGAGGTTCATGGGAGTTGTGTGTATGACTGTATGTGTATACATATATATGTATGTGTGTGTTTACATATATGTGTGTGAATGTGAGTGTGTGTATGTATCTCGGTACTGTGCGCGTGAATTCTAGATTTTTAATTGGGTCAATAGTGGCTTGTTTGATACATGGTGGTCAGTATTTGTTTATTTAGGTGACACAGCCACCCTCATAGGTGTAGACAGTTTTATATATAGTAGAGAGAGAGAGAGAGAGAGAGAGAGAGAGAGAGAGTGTGTGTGTGTGTGTGTGTTCGTGTGTGTGGAATATTCCATTACACATTTTATTGCAGAGAAATACAATAAGACAGACAAAAAATAGTGAGGTATGCTACTAATCCTCGAAGCCAGTCCAGCTTAATACCGTGCCCACTATAAATATAGTCAGACACAGACATCGGTGAGACAGATAGAGTGTGGATTATTCCATTACAACAAAAACAAAACTATATAGGCCGGAATTTAAACTTAAAGTGTATACATATATATATATATGTATGTTTACATATACGTGTGTGGATGTGAGCGTGTGCCTATATATATATATATATATATCTATATATAATGGAGATAGACTGCATTTTTGTCTGAAGCCGAAACTATATTACTACTCAAGTCACAATTCCCTTAATTATTTACGTCAAATTCTCCATGATTTCATTCTTTTAAACCTTCAGTTATTAATAAAAATTGTTTTACATTATTAATACTGTTGATCATATCTACGTACTAATAACATGCAATTGTATTTATATATACAACAAAATAGCGATTTACAGTTTGAACGAGAAGGCTAATTTGCATATTGATATTTAAAATATTATTTTAATAAATATGTGCTTGGTATTATTGATTTCTAATTGTTTTGGTTTTATCTTAAGAAATATAAACAAAAATCTCGTGGATAAATCTTAAAAGAAATTTATTTACAAGAAGAAATAACTGTAATATTATCCTTTACTTCCTATTTTAACTAAATAGTTGAATTTGGAAAATTTACCAATGAAAGAGGGGAGTAACGGAAAATGATGGAATAGTTACTTTCAAAGTTGTTCTATTTTTCAATCATACCCCCTCTGTTCCAAATTTTTTATCTGCATTCTTATTCAGTTTCATTAGCCTTTCTAATTTAATATGATATTTTATTATATCAAAACTTAAATACTTGCACCCGGAGGGTGCATATATTTACTAGTATATATATATATATATATATTAAATGCAGTTTTAGCAGATTTGAATTCAGAGATTTCTTAGACTGGTTCCATAGCCAAGGTTAAAAAGCCCAGTCTGTCCAACTATTTACCCATAGCTGGAGGAAGAATAGTTGGATTCATATTTTTGCCAAGTTTATTAACATTATGTGAAATATAAACTGTATCATCCCCATGTCTATTTCCTACAATGATCACCTCTCTTTTTAATTACAAACTGCCCTTCACATGGTGTAATGGTTAGCAATCTAAGTAAGCAGAACATTGTTAGTATAATTTATTGTCCCCGGGGGCTCAATACTTCTATTTAAGAGCAAAATAATCTAACTTTGATAAATTACAGGTGTGAATTTCACCACGATTGCTTCTGTTTTTAACAATAAACTACACTCCAAATGGTTTAATGTTTAGCAATGTAGGTGAGGAGAAAATTTGTTAGTTACTTATATTTTCAGTGGCTGCCCACTACTTCTATTTGTGTGCCAAAATAAGCTAACTTTGATAAATTATAAGATAGAATTTACAGTTGTTTAGAAATACAAACTTGTAAAAAATAGCAACTCAGATATACCAGAGATGCTGATAGGTATGCGTTCCTGACGCATAAAAATCTAAAATTGTTGTGGGGGTTGTTAAGGGTCACAAATAAAGACAAACGACTGGTAAAAGTTGATACAATTGTATTGAACAAAGAAAGTAGAATTTACAGAAGGAAAGTGAAGTTACGTCCGACAATACAGTCTAGAACTGAATCGTGTCGCTTGTTCCCCAAGCTACAATTGTCTTTGCTACTTATACTACTTATAGTAGTAGTAGTATTATTCCATTATGTAAATAGGTTATATAACATAAAACAAAAATGATGCAGAAAAATCATATTCCCAGGGTTTTCTTTTCTTCCCCCACCATTTCCAGTTAAATGTAAATAAATTTCAATATTTTCTTCGAAATGAATTACACCTACCTTAAAGAGAATATAAGGTAGGGGTTAGATAGCTTTAGTTGTTCCTAGATAATAAAAAAAATCTACAATTTATAAATGAATTTTAGGAGGGACCCATCAAATTTCCCAGGGACTCATATAAATCATATCCGTGCATCCAGCATGCACTAAATTAAAAAGCTATCCGCATCACTGTATACTCCCTGTACACAGAGGATTACCCAAGGGTAGTTTTTCCCACATACTTTCCGGGAAACTCAAGGACATTGGAGACAATTTGGTAGGATTTTCTCACAAAATGAGTGTTGGCATATAAGGAAAAGCAAAGTTACAATACATATTTACCAACCCCTCCACATCAGTAGGATGTGACACAAGGTCAATTTTTTACGCGGAGTTTAACAGGTTTGAATTCAGAGTTTTCCTTCTCCTAGACCGGTTGCCTAACCAAAGTTAAAGGGCCCAGTCTGCCCTAGTATTTACCCATAGCTGGATGGAGAGTAGGATTTATACCTTTCCCAAGGGTATCAGCACTAAGTGGAATGCAATTACCACGTCCAGGATTTGAACTCGGGGAGACGAGTCCATTTCCCATGACTTTAACCATTACACCACGCACTTCCACGCAAAGTTACAATACATTTATGCAAATATATATTTATTATTTATATTTTTGCTTGAAGGCAATTACAATGCGTATATAGCATAACATTCGATAATTATAGAAGATAATAATGACAAGTGAATTTCGGTAAAGAATTATTTTGTGTGTAGAACATAAAATAAACCAACATCCAAAAATTTTAAATAGCTGATGGTAGGTGTGGCGCTCCACCTCAGACGCTAAAATAATCTCCTTGGTCTAGCGCAAGTGAAAAGGGGATAGATTCCCTCGCTGATTGGCTGATACCGACTTTAGGCCGCCCCGACGACTGTACTTTACTTGTAACTTATATACACATGCATATGATTAGACATTTATAATGAATATTTATAGATCTTAATACATTTAAACTGTGAAATTTCTTTATGTAAATGGTAATTGGGGAGATATAAACGTGAACATATTTACATATCTACTTTTGAAATATCTGTTTGAAATATATTTTTCAACTATATTGAGAGTAAAATGTTACACAAATACTACAGAGAAGTCTTTGCCATTCATATCTGAATAAAAACCATTATATTTTTAGCACAACATCATCCAATATTCTATTCTGATTTGTATTATATTATTTGTCAATAATTATATGTTAGAGATGGCTATTTTCTTTTCCACATTCTACTAATGATGGAGATACCATTTTTGTAGTGATAATAAATATAAACCCAATTAGTACAGCACAACATGTTATATACTGATCTTTTTACATACCAAATCAGATATAACGTTATATACCTTTCTTACTTCTTACTCTAGTCGTCTTCTCCTCTGGCCGGGTTTGCTTCTGATCGTCTATCATCTTGGTCTGGTATATCTTCTAAAGGTCTGGTCTTTCTTGTATGGGGATTTCGGGTCTGGTTTCTGTTAGGATCACTCCTTATCAGAAGCCCTGTGTTATTGTTAGTTTTTAGGTAATAAACACAAGACTTCGATTTACGTTGATGGTACTTTATTCCAAATCCCCGACCCAGACAATCTGCGCAGATGAGGCTTACATGTTGCTAGCTCGGATTCTAAGTTCTAACTGACTAACTGAGTTGCTTACTCCTTAAACCGGAAGAGGGCCTTCTATGGGGTTCCGGTTCTCACGATTCATCCCCAGAACGCAAGGTGAGATCGAGGTCAAGCGCCGTCACTCACCCTCAAGGCCATCAGCTGTACTAATCACTATTATGATTTCTACAATACCTTATAAAAGTATTAGGGTTCTACTAACTATGTAACAAACATATCTTATTCCTGAAACAACTAAATAGAAAAGAAGATATATAAAGAAATAGTGCATGCATGGTGTGATAGTGTGGGGCTTAATTTCGCATTTCGCCTGTGGAGTTGTCTGTCCGCTTGATGTCCCTGGTTCCCGCTAGGGGCCTCTTGAATTTAAGCGGTTGATTTGAATTTCTCTCTCTCTCTCTCTTTCCTCGCTACCAGACCACATGGGTTAGACAATTGTCATTCCCTTCTCGTTGGGGCTTCGGCCCTCAACGCAGGCTACTGGTCACTGTAAGGGATTTATACAGAATGGACTATTCTTAGTCTCATGTCTGTACATTTATATTACGTGTACTTTTATATTATCTTGTCAGTGACTTTTATGTATGTATGTTTATGTACACTCTTCTTCTTCCATTGTTTATGTATCTTGTTTATTCATGTGCTGTATTATATAAAATGTTTTGTCCCTCAACCTGTGTCGGAGTTGTATCTTCAAATATTCACTTTGAATCTTACAATAGATATTCCCAGGGGAAATGAACTTGACAACCCAATTCTTATCTTATTATAAATGGAGATTGTGTTTTTGTCTGTCTGTAACCGAAACTATGTTACTATTCAATTCAGTATCGCCTTAATTATTTACGTCATATTCACCATGATTTTATTTCTTATTTAAACCTCAATTATTAATAAAATTGATTTACATTATTAATACTGTTGACCATATCTACAGGTATTTGCCTCATACCCCACTTGTATGGACTGGGCACAATTAGAAAAATACAATACAATACAATGCAATACAAATTAGCGAGTTAATATTTGGTTGGACAAGTTTAATGTCATGTCCAAGACATTCATCTTTGGGGGGTCTTACCCCTCTTCATGGAATACAGTCGGTCTATTCTACGGCCCAAGCCGACAGGGCGAAATCATAAGTTTAATTTTGCCCCCCCCCCCAGATATCTTTTTTAAAAGTATTAAGTTTTATCTTATTCAATGGTTTTGTACCTATATGATTTTCCCAACCCTATTGCCCTTATGGCAAGCCCCAAACCCTTTTTATCATATGGGTGCTAGAAGGCGGTGGCTGCGGGTCTACATGTCCTGGGAATGACGTTAAACTCTATCTGATAGTGAGGTTCCAGCTTTGGAGGTTTGGGGAATGTGGAGCACTCCTTCATCACCATTGCTCCCTGGTCCACTCTGACCCAGAGTGGTAGTACCTGTTAGGGTCCCATCTATGGGTTAAATAGAAAAATGTATTTATAAAAAATTGTATTATCCATTAAGAATTGATTTATTTCAAAACTTTATCGGCATTAAATGACCCACTGAGGTTGATATGCCGTAAAACAAAACAAACAAACAAACAAATCAATGGTTTTGTGAACAGATCCGCAATATTCTTTTCCAATTCTATATACTGCAAGAGTATAGACCCCTTTTTAATTTCATCCCTTATAAATTGATATTCTATATCAATATCAATATACACACACCTTATAACAGAATTTTCTCAACAATGGAGTGAACGTGACAGGTCGGATCCTAAATCATCAAAATGTCGCCATTTCTGATCTTCTGTTAGGATTAAGTGACCCAGAAGACTACATACACACTGGTTGCCAAATTCTTCAGTTTGGTTTGCGTGAACAAGTTTTTATGTCTCATTGGTCTCTCGGCATATTTTCTTGCCAAAGAAGATGCTAGAAAGATAATCTCACAGACATGTGTCTAACCATTTCGTCTTATTTTCCTTCTTTAACCAATAAATAATTCTGCCCTAAAGTCATTTTACTACTAGGTTGGAGGCCCTGGTGAAATGGTTAGAGTCGTAAGAAATGGACTCGTCAACCCGAGTTCAAATCCTGGATGGAGCTACAGTTCCTATAGCACTAATACACTTGGATAGGTATGAATCCAACAACTCTCCCTCCTGCTATGGGTATGGCCTGATAGGCAAGGAGAAGGAAAACTCTGAATTAAAACCTGTAAAACTCCTCTTGGAGTGGTCACTGCTAGAATAGGATCAGTCCTAATTAGTGATCTATTTCACTAATACAATTAAATCATCTTACCTACTTGTGTATTTGTATTAAACAAAATATTTTTTTACTAGTTTACATTGCAGTGAGAGTAGGATTCATGCCTTTCCCAAGGGTATTAGCGATAAGTGATATGCAATTACCACATCCAGGATTTTGAACTCGGGGCGACGAGTCCCTTTCCCATGTCTTTAACCATATCACCACGCGCCTCAGATACATTTGCCCAGGTCATGAAGGTGACAAACAACAGTGGCCTGAGATTTCAAGCTTGCCTCTAATTACTATTGTCAGATTTGCCTCTATGATTTGTAGTACAGCCTCAGAATATATATATATATATATATATAATATATATATTATATATATATATATACCAACCTCTCCGTGGGAGCAGGATGTGACACAAGGTCACTTTTTAACTGGTTTGAATTCAGAGATTTCCTTCTCCTAGGCCAGTTGCCTAACCAAGGTTAAAGAGCCCAGTCTTCCCTACTATCTATCCATAGCTGGAGGGATTCATACCTTTCCGAAGCGTATTAGCGCTAAGTAAAATGCAATTACCACATCCAGGATTTGAACTCGGGGGACGGGTTCATTTCCCATGACATTAACCATAACAATACGTGTTTCCACACTTTACAATGACCACATCCAGGATTTGAACTCGGGGCGACGAGTCCATTTCCCATGACTTTAACCATTACATCACAATCTCAGGAATACGGTTTTATGCTTACCTGATCATCGAGGCTTTTGCAACCTGACTTCTGGATAAACTTACCGAGGGAACGTGAGGATTTGAGCATCTGAAAGTATTACTGGTCTGAAGATAAGTATACCATGATTATTCTTATATGACACATCATCACTCCGTTGCAAATGAGAGTTGCCACGTTAGAATATGACGTCACAATACAAAGTTTTCAACCCACAGCATCCTTGTGTAATTCTCATCTAGTTTTTCCTCCAAGCGTTTCATTAGAGTCGAAGTGTGTGCATCCATACAGTAGTACTGATTTGTGTCAGGTCACTCAATGTGCTACTAGTACGATATATATATATATATATATATATATATATATATATATTATATATATATATAGGTTAACTTAAACAGTATTATACTTTATTCGGTTCGATCAAGTATATAAATAATACAAGTTTACATGAAAGAAAAAGAGAAAAAGAAAAAAGAAAACGAAAGGATATAGCCCTATATCATATATATATATATATATATATATATATATATATATATATATATATATATAATCCAAAAGTCTAGAGAAGAAATCTTCCTTACGACACAAGAGTTTATTTAAAGCTCCCTGAAATAGACTATAATGCTAATCCTCTAAGTCTTTTGTTATTTCTTATATATATATATATATATATATATATATATATATATATATATATATATATATATATATATATATATATAATATAGTAATACAGTGTGCTATATCTATAAGTAAATAGTATTCAATACTCTGGATAGAGCATATATATCTAAGTTACAGTGATATTCACACAAAGTATATATATATATATATATTATATATATATATATATATATATATAGATAGATAGATATGGATACAGATACAGTAATAGATATAGATATAGATATATATGTAGATTGATAGATAGATATAGATATAGATACATATAAATGCGCGAAAATACTTGTTGATTAATGGAGCAAGAAAACAAGAACAAGAAAGGTTTCATTTAATGAAAAGTGATTCCTTGATAAAGAAACTCAGAATGTAAACCATCGCAGCTATGAAGTCACCTTCGAGAGATTGTTGGATTTAAATTTTGAAAATTAAAGAAACAAATGTGACTTCAATATTCTTTACTGTATACTTTCCACCTCATACTAAAAATAGGGGAATTATTTTCTGTATATTAGTCGTGCTGTAATCCACCACTTAAACCTATATATATTTCCCAACCTTTCCACACGAGCAGGATGTGACACATGGTCAATTTCTTAAGCGGGGTTTAACAGGTTTGAATTCAGAGTTTTCCTTCTCCTAGACCGGTTGCTTAACCAAGGTTAAAGAGCCCAGTCTGCCCTACTATTTATCCATAGCTGGAGGAGAGTAGGATTCATACCTTTCCCAAGGGTATTAGCGCTAAGTGATATGCAGTTATCACGTCCAGGATTTGAACTCGGGGCTACGAGTTCATTTCCCATTACTTTAACCATTACACCAAGCGCTTCCACTTAAACCTATAGACTCAGCGAGGTCATGTTGTTTAAACCCCAGCCAATCAACAGCCCGAATACGTGGTTAGTTAACTATTCAATTATTGATATTGACAGCCATTCATTTGCACGTGAATCGACATGGACGAATGGACCTGTAACACTAAGGGACACTAACTAACAATCAAACGATCATTCCCAACACTGAGGAACACCAAGGAGCAACCAAAGGTTTATTGACTAAGTGTTATAGGTGACACACCCTATAAGACCAATGGAATGCGTCAACAGCTTACTATAAATAAACAGGGATAATTGTGGCTTAGGAGCTAAGCCAATGCAAGCCAATAACTCTGTTCGTCGGACGTAATTTCCACATCTCTCTATTGTATTGTCTACTTTCTGCTAATACATTTTCTACTTTTCGCTACCCGTTGTTTTGTTCTTATTTGACCCCTTAAAACCTCACAACACTAAGAATCGCGTTCCGCTTAACACAAGGGATCTCCACTGGAGAGTGCTCTTGCTTGAAGTCTAAGGATAGCCACAAAAATCGTAACAGAAATAAAGATCAAATATAATTTTTACAATGGTCAGGGAAGGAAAAAATGGCAAGGGAATTCCGCTGGCGAGTTCTCTTGCTTGAAGTCTAAGATGGCCACAAAAATCGTAACAAAAATAAAGATCAAATATTATTTTTACAATGATCAAGGAAGGACAAATGAATACTGGTATTATTCTTAGTATTTTTGTTATCAATAATGAAAAGCAATGGGTGCCTATGGACTCTAATATAAGAGTTTACAGGGACTTAGCTGTATTGCGAGAATGTCAGAGAGAAAAATCAATAAAATTTTTCATTTGGTTGGGTTCATTCAAAATGATGAATTGGTTTCCATTAATGAAATCAGAAAATATGTAGCACCCAACAGTGAATGCATCACAAATCAAACTCAAATTCAAGATGGAAACTTGACTGATTTTGAATCATAAACAAAAACTCGACAATTTCTGTTACATTCACCACAGTGCCAACCTGACTGATCATAAGGGAAGTTATTGTAAAGGAAACAGGAAATTATCTATGATATGTAGACAACTAGATGCATACAGAGGTAGACACGTAAGCACAACCATAAACATACATACAGACATATACATATATCTATATCTATTATCATAATGGAGATTGTGTGTTTTTCTGTCTGTAACCGAAACTATATCACTACTCAAGTCACAATTCCCTTAGTTATTGACATCACATTTTCAATGATTATATTTTTATATTAACCTCAATTATTAATAAAATTGTTTTACATTATTAATACTGTTAACCATATCTACTCACTAACGACATGCAATTATATTTATATATACTACAAAATAGCGGTTTACAGTGTGAACGGGAAGGTTAATTTGCATATTGATATTAAAAATGTGATTTTAATAAATATGTACTTAGTATTATTGATTTCTAACCGTTTGGTTTTATTTTAAGGAATATAAGCAAAAATCTCTTCAATGAATCTTAAATGAAATCCATTAACAAGAAAAAATAACTGTCATTTTATTCTTTACTTCCTCTTTTAACTAAATACTTAAATTAGAAAAAATAACAAGAAAGACGAGAGTGATGGAAGAGTAAGTTTCAGTTGTTCTATCTTTCGATTATACTCCCTCTGTTTCAAATCTTTTTATCTACATTCTTATTTAGATTCATTTGTCTTTCTAATTTAATATATTTTATTACATTAGAACTTAAATGCTTGCACTCAGAGTGTGCATATATTTGCAAGTATATATATATATATATATATATATATATATATATATATATATATATATATATATACATTCATATATGTAAGTGTGTGTTCATGTGTGCATGGATGTGTTTGTGAGTGTCAATGTGTAGGTATACATGCTATATATATATATTATATATATATAAAAGTAAAGTCGTCGGAGCGGCCTAACGTCGGTATCAGCCAGTCAGTGAGGGAGCCTATCCCCTTTTCAATAGCACTAGACCAAGGAGATTGTTTTGGCATCTGAGTTGGAGCGCCACACCTACCATCAGCTCCTTACTTTACCGCACAGATCCCTGTGTTACTCATACGCTGAGTTGGCGAGGACCGGCATCGAACTAGGAACCTTGTGGTTTCTAGCTGAACGCTCTACTGACTGAGTAAACCCGGCCCCTGGATGTACATATATATATAAGTATATCTATATATCAATGCTTGCACATTCAGTGACTAAGGATAGATGCTTAAATATCTATCAATTTGTCTCAATATCTCAATATGTTCATATCTCTCTCTCTCTCTCTCTCTCTATCTATCTATCTATCTATCTATCTATCTAACTTTCTTTATGTATATATATATATATATATATATATATACTTCTTGATATTTCCAAAGCTTAGCTTTGTATGGCACAAGGGCAGCAGAATTTAGTTAATAAAATTTCCTATTAATCTATCAATCTATCTATCTATCTATCTATCAGCATATTTAACTTTCCTTATGTGTATATGCCGGATCATATATATATATATCCATATATATTTTTTTCTTGGTATTTCCTAAGCTTAGCTTTGTATGGCACAAGGACAGCAGAATTTAGTTCATGAAATTTCCTTAACTTTGTATAGCACAAAGACAGTAGTATTTGTGCTTGATGTTGAAAATATTTTATTTGTATGGCACAAGGTCAGTAGAATATAAGTTATAAGCCCCCCCCCCAAAAAAAAAAAGCTTAGCTGTGTATGGCCAAAAGTCACTAGAATTTGATTCCTGATATTTCCTTAGCTTAGCCATGTATGGTACAAGGCCAACAGATTTAAATTCTCGATATTTCTAAAGCTTAAATTTTCATGGCATGAGGCCGGTAGAATTTGATACTTGATATTTCCTAGGTTTAGCTTTGTATACTGGATGAAACCTTTTCCCTTTAACTTCATGCAATCTCTTCTCCCCTCAGCTATAGGTAAATAGTAAACAGACCGGCTTCTCTAGACTCTGCCAGGCAACTAGACTAGGAGGAGGTAAACCGAATTCCATCCAGCTTTACTCTGCTTAGATTGGCGTTGTTGTATCATGAGCGTGGAGGAGGAGTTAGATAAATAGGTAATCTGAACATTAGATACATAAATCAGAGTAACCTCCGCTTGTTTGTTTCAATTTGAGGAAGCCGTATCTTTCGGTCGGCCATTTTCATTTCACGGTAAATCTACACTGAAAATACAATTTTTTTCGAATCAATACAACTGCATCTTTTAACACGAAAATATCATAAAATAAGTTCTTGATAACAATTAAGTGACGTCCTCCAGTGGAAGCCAGCACATAGGCACGCCAGTGTGGGCCGACCAGCAAAGACGTACATTGATCAGCTCTGTGCGGATACAGGATGCTGCATAGAGGACCTCCCGAGAATGATGAGTGATAAGGACGGATGGATAGAGATTGTCATGGATATCCGTGCTAACAGCGCAACATGATAATGATGTATATGTGTGTTAATTTTTCCAAAGTCACTTCAGGTCTTTTCGTTGGATACGCTTCATTTTTTTGTCATTTCCGTAATACCAATTACATATTTGATGTTCCAATGTCAGCATTAAAAACATTTGGCATGAATTATTACCATATTTCCTAATTCCCCTTCAGAAAACAGAATAGTTATTTTTAAAAATAAGAGTCAAAAGTTAATCATTTATGTAATCTATGTAATTTGAAATAGTAACATTAAGCTTTAATTAGAGATGAGTTCGATTATTCGTTGGTGTTTTCATCTTTCAATTATAAATTCCGACTACAAATTATTAAAGATTGAGGGGGGTTATAAAGGGACCCAAACTCAGTAATTCAGGGGCCCAAACTTCGTGGCAGATGAAGTGCCACTTCTGCAAGCTGAATCATTTCATATACAAATGAGAAGGATTTCAGGCTCTGTTGCTGCGTAGCACTAAATCGTATACGTTGCTGGTATACTGCGGTTATCGTCTCTAACCCTTAGACGATATATGTAGTAGTCGCTTAATGAAATAACACCTGAGTATAGAGGAGGTTTGACTTTATTTCTTCTTCTCGGCTGTACGTGGTGGGCGGCGAGAGTTGACAATGAAATGACCGAGGGTTGACAATGACTAGTAAGGCTGCTGTTGAGATCTAGCTATGTTGAGGTAAAGGGGTGGCTGGTGGCGTTTCACCGCCCTTGGCCGCGACAGACCGTGAGCGTCTGTTACTCCCTTCGCCGTCTCCTCCTGACTCTAACTACTGACTGTTCGTCCGGTCGAACCGTCTCGCCTTTTGTATATCTCAAAACGCCTACGCGCCTCCTTTGTTTGCGTTTTATCAACGATCAAATCTATTAACCCCTTTGTCATTTTTGTCGTCTTTTCTTTGCTTTGTTTAATCTAACCGGAAATTCCTATTTTCGTTTGTACAATATCCAACACTGTCACTTACCAAGAAAAAGAAGTTTCTTCTCAGCAACAATATGTGCTTTAGTTGTCTTAGGTTGCAAAGGTTTGTAAGATCACCTGCAATATTTGCAAGCAAAGTCATCCCACGCCACTTCATGAGGAACAGCCTAAGACCACAGGAGCTGAAACAAACAAGGACGAGAATGCATCTACTGCATTCTACTGCAAGAGAGCAAACAACTGCAATCGTACATCTATGATCATTAATACAAATGAGGTAATAATTTTAGTTTTAACAGGATATCATAGAATACAACTCGGCAATTAGTATTGGCCAATAAATATCATCTTCAACGGACCAGAAATGATTGTAAACAGTTGATTGGTTGGTTGGATTTTATGGTATGTCAATCATTATTGGGTTACTTTATTAATATCTGGCCATTAAATCTATGTTGTTGCCTGTGGTGTTCCTTCACATTTTGCTATTGTTGTCCGTAAATGGCTGAAACATCATTTTCCTGGGAGATGGATGGGTAGATGTGGTCCGCATTAGTGTCCGGCCAAAAGTCTTGATTTTATTTGGGGTTGGTTGAAGGAGCAATGAACAATTCAAAACTAAGTGATAACAAAGGTATTATATTGCCTGAGAAAACTTAATAGAAAACAATACAGACATGGCAAAAGATACAATAAAGAGTTTATACATAGCTCTATTTGATAAATCTCTTAAAAGGAAAACAATTTTATCACTAAGTTATAACAAGAATATTTTATTGCCTGAGAAAGCTTAATAGAAAACAATACAGACATGGCAAAAGAAGGTTAAATAACCCAATCTGTCCTACTATTTTTTACCACAGTTGTGAAGAGAACAGATGCATTTATGTCTTTGTCATAGGCATTAGCTCAAAGCAAAATTATTGTGTCGTTAAAAGGAATACAATCAGTCAATGTTGAAGCTGAGGACCTGTCAATACATTTGTAGATTTAAGATAGAGGGTTTTATTGCAGAGAGATATAATAAAACAGACAAGGAATAATGAGGTAGGGTAGTAATACTCGAAACCAGTCCAGCATAATGCTGTGCTCACTATAAATATATTCAGACCAAATTGGTGAGAGAGGGTGTGGAATATTCCATTATGCAGAAAGATACAATAAGGAACCGTGAGGTACGCTACTAATCCTCGAAGCCAGTCCAGCATAATGCCGTTTCACTATATTATATATAATATAATATATATATATATATAGTCAGACCACATGGGTGACAGAGAGAGAGAGTATGTATGTGTGTGTGTAATGTGTGTGTGTGTGTGTGTGTGTGTGTGTGAGTGTTGTTATGTGTGTGTGTGGAATACTCCATTACAACTTTTATTACAGAGATACAATAAGACAGACAAGAAATAGTGAGGTATGCTACTAATCCTCGAAGCCAGTCCAGCATAATGCCGTGCTCACTGTAAATATAGTCAGACCACATCGGTGAGAGAGAGAGTGTGTGGAATATTCCATTACAACAAAAACAAAACTATATAGGCCGGAATTTAAACTCAGTTCACCAATTTTTTTCTTGGAAACAAATCATAACAAAATTTCCCAGAAATTATGAAAAGACTAGCAGTAATAATATAAGCATTTTCAATATTACTTTTTATGGTAAAAAATATAGTAGCATACCTATTGTTTTGCTCCTCTAGTCCCCAAATTTTATTTGATTAATAATTTTTCTTGACTCACCTGAGCCAACTAGATATCTTATTATAATGGAGATTGTGTGTTTTTCTGTCTGTAACCGAAACTATATCACTACTCAAGTCATAATTCCCTTAGTTATTGGCATCACATGCTCAATGATTTTATTTTTATTTAAAGCTCAATTATTAATAAAATTGTTTTACATTATTAATACTATTAACCATATCTACATGCTAATAACATGCAATTGTATTTATATATACAACAAATAGCGGTTTACAGTGTGAATGGGAAGGCTAATTTGCATATTGACATTAAAAGTTTGATTTTAATAAATATGTGCTTAGTATTATTGATTTCTAACTGTTTGATTTTATTTTAATGAATATAAGCAAAAATCTCTTCAATGAATCTTAAATGAAATCCATTAACAAGAAGAAAATAACTGTCATTTTATTCTTTATTTCCTCTTTTAACTAAATACTTAAATTAGAAAAAATAACAATGAAAGACGAGTGATGGAAGAGTAAGTTTCAGTTGTTCTATTTTTCGATTATACCCCCCTCTGTTTTAAATCTTTTTATCTGCATTCTTATTTAGTTTTATTAGCCTTTCTAATCTAATCTAATATTTTATTACATTAAAACTTAAATACTTGCACCCGGAGGGTGCATATATTTGCTAGTCTATCTAATAATACATCTTTAGCTCACTATTCTAGCGTTATTCACTCCTAGTTGGAATTTTCCAATATTTCAGATAATTTCCATCGACCATTTCCTCTTTAAAATTACTTTTTACATAGATTTTCAATAGTTATCCAGTTTTTTTTATCCAAAAATTCAATAAACAAATATGTATTTATTGGAACTGGCCAACGTTTTAGCTTTTAGGAAATATTGATCTCACTATAAATGGCTTATAAAATGAGGACATTGACTCATGTACGACTTTATAACAAATTAACTCTATTCATGTCGCAGTCGCTTGAGTGTCCGGCTGGGAACGTCGAGGTTCCTGGTTCGATTCCGGGACTCACCAACTCAGCGTATGAGTAGCACATGGATATGCGTGGTAAAGTGAGGAGCTGATGGTAGGAGTGGCACTCCACTTCAGACGCCCAAACAATCTCCTTGGTCTAGCGCTAGTGAAAAGGGGATAGACTCCCTCGACGTTTGCCTGATACCGACTTTAGGACACCCCGACAACTTTACTTTAATTATGTCTCACGTTTTAAACTTTTAGACACGATGGTGCAATATTTCAACGATTTAACCTTTTAATTTCGTCATTTACCCTTTTGGGACCAGCTCGTTATTTGCACTCCATCACAGAACTAAGTCTTCATATCAAATATGTTAGATCATACAGTGGTTCTTACACACTTATACAAATAGCATCAAGTGCAATCCCTTTGCCTCGGGTATAAGGGATATCCTTTAACAGGGCTGACTATATTATAAATACTAGCAAATATATGCACCCTCCGGGTGCAAGTATTTTAGTTAAATTTTATAATAAAATATCGTATTAAATTAGAAAGGCTAATGAAACTGAATAAGAATGTTGATAAAAAAGATTTGGAACAGAGGGGGTATGATTGAAAAATAGAACAACTTGAAACTAACTCTTCCATCATTTTCCGTTACTCCCGTCTTTCATTGCTAATTTCCTAATTAACTGTTTAGTTAAAATAGGAAGTAAGAATAAAATTACTATTATTTCTTCTTGTTAAGGGATTTCTTTTAAGATTCATTGAAGAGATTTTTGCTTATTTCATTAATATAAACCAAACAGTTAGAAACAATAATACTAAGCATATATTTATTTAAATTACATTTTTAATATCAATATGTAAATTAGCCTTCCCGTTCACACTGTAAACGCTATTTTGTTGTATATATAAATTCAATTGCATATCATTACTATGTAGATATGGTTAACAGTATAAATAATGTAAAACAATTTTATTAATAATTGAGGTTAAAATAAGGATAAGTCATGGTGAATGTGACGTCAATTACTAAGGGAATTGTGACTTGAGTAGTGATTTAGTTTCGGTTACAGACAGAAAAACACACAATCTCCATTATAATAAGATATCCTTTGCCTTTCCTGGAAAAGGTGGTCATCTTGAAGAATCATATTTGGTTTAATATATCATTTCCTTGTACAATTTTGCCATGGCTGTATTTTTAAAAATTGTTTATTCATTAATATATCAACACTGAAAATGTCATTAAATTCGGTAAATTCCTTGATTTTTAGTATTTTTTTCTTTCGCCGGTGTGACATACTATGGTGGAATTTATGTCCATTAAGTAGGATTTAATCAATGATTCTTATATACAGGGTGATGTACACCTCTTGTGGTGTAATTGTTAGTAAGCTAGATTAGCAAACCATTATTAGTGAGTTCGATTCTCACAGGGTGGCCCATATTTCTTGCCTTGTTCCGCATCTAAGCTACGCTTAGTAAATAACTATATACAGGGTGATTGAAAAGTAATTATCTATTTTAAACCATTTCTCATTTTTTATATGCAGATACATTTTTTTCAGTTCTTTAATGCAAGTTCCTCAATATCTGGCCATTAATCTATATTTGTTTGCATGTGGTGCTCCTTCACATTTTGCTATTGTTGTTCGTAAATGGCTGAAACACCATTTTCCTGGGAGATGGATGGGTAGATGTGGTCGGCATTAGTGTCCGGCCAAAAGTCTTGATTTTATTTGGGGTTGGTTGAAGGGCGCAATGAACAATTCAAAACTAAGTGATAACAAAAGTATTATATTGCCTGAGCAAACTTAATAGAAGACAATACAGACATGGCAAAAGATACAATAAAGAGTTTATACATAGCTCTATTAGATAAATTTCTTAAAAGGAAAATAATTTTATCACTAAGTTATAACACGGATATTTTATTACCTGAGAAAGCTTAATAGAAGAGAATGCAGACATTATAGAAAATACAATAAAGAGATTATACATAGTTCTAAAAGAAAAAATCAATAATAGGAAATAGTGTTTTAGTAGATAAATCTTGATGCTGCTATTAAATGTGGAAAATTTAAACACTTACTGTTAAGATTGCTGCAGGGGTGTGTCAAGGTTCCCCTGTCCTGTAGACAATAGACGCAACTATCATGTGTTGAGGCGTAGAAGGTAAAAGGGACTTTTGATTTTTGGCATTTTACCTATATTATTACTGTTTGCGACTCAGGAATGTTCCCTGAAATAGTTGTGAGGTTCCAATTCTGGAGCTGTGGGTGTGTGGAGTACCTCCTTTATCGACATTACAACCACGTTCACTCTGACCCGGAGTGGTAGTACCTGTTAGGGTCACAAATATGGATTGAATAGAAAAAATGAATTTTTAAAAATGTGTTTAAAAAATTGAGTTTAAGACTAAAAAAATTTCAATATCCATCAAGAATGAATAAAACAATGTCTTCGGCATAAAATAACCCAATAATCATTGACATGCCATAAAATCCAACCAACCAACCAACCAACCGTTTACAATCATTTCTGATTCGTTGAAGATGATATTTATTGGCCAATACTAATTGCCGAGTTGTATTCTATGATATCCTGTTAAAACTAAAATGGTTTAAAATATAGAATTACTTTTCAATCACCCCGTATATAGTTATATACTAAGCGTAGCTTAGATGCGGGACAAGGCAAGAAATATGGGCCACCCTGTGAGAATCGAACTCACTAATAGTAGGACAGATTGGGTTCTTTAGCCTTGTTAGGTAACTTATCATTATTACTAACCAAGTTATACATATCTAGTTATTTACTAGGCTTACCTTAGATGTGGCACAAGGCCAGATGTATGGGACACCCAGTGAGAATCGAATTCACTAACAATAATCTGCTATAACACAACAGGAGGTGCCCATATCGGTGGGATATAGTTATTGACTAAGCATAGCTCAGATGCGACGCAAGGCCAGACTTATGGGACACTCAGTGAGAATCAAACTCACTAACAATAGTCTGCTGATCTAACTTGGTAACTATTATAGCACATGAGGTGCCCATGTCAGTGGGATATGGATGGAATTTTTGTTGTTTCTTATAATTCTGGGATGTATGGGACACCCAGTGAGAATCGAACTCACTAACAATATAATTCTGGGATAAATCAAAGATGGTTGATGAAGTTGTATGAAATCTGTGATTCATATTGAAGCCAGTGTATGTCATATGCCAACGAAAAACGCTTTTTGCATATTTGCTTATTCGCTTCAAGCTTTTTAAATTCAGTTAACTAAAGAAACAGAAAGGTATTTGGCTTCTACATTTGTAAAAAAGAAATATTTCCCGAATGCCTTCAGGTAATCGCAAAAATAGTGAAAAAAAAAAAAGAGAATTCTCTTAACTCTTTCTTTTCGTGCCACTCCTCTGTTTCCATTCATTGTACACATGCAGGAAAAGCAAAAAATAAAATATATATAGTAAAACAACATGCCAAGGCAATATAACCTATATATCTATGCACTCACACAGATACACATACACGCGTGCGGCCGCACACAGAGAGAGAGAGAGAGAGAGAGAGGAGAGAGAGAGAGAGAGAGAAAGAGAGTGAGTGAGAGAGATAGACACACACACACACGATAATTTATATAAATGCGTACCTGAGGCATGGTTGCACATGCACCAGGACACGCAGCAGAGAAGAGAGAGAGAGAGAGATGGGGAGAGAAGGGAGAGAGAGAGAGTAGAGACAGACAGACAGACAGACAGATAGACAGAGAGAGAGAGAGAGAGAGAGAGAGTGAGAGAGAGTGAGTGAGAGACACACACACACATTAATGTATATAAATGCGTACCTGAAGGCATAGTTGACATGCACACACACGCACACGCAGAGAGAGAGAGAGGGGGGAGAGAGGGAGGGGGGGAGAGAGAGAGACAGACAGAACAGATAGACAGAGAGAAAGAGAGAGAGAGAGAGGGAAGAGAGAGAGAGACCCCACTCACACTTATCTATATAAAAGCATAGATACATACATACCTGGAGGTATGGTTGCACACACACACACACACACACAGGCAGAAGAGAGAAGAGAGAGAGAGAGAGAGAGAGAGAGAGAGAAAGAGAGAGAGAAAGAGAGACAGACAGACCGACAGACAGACCGACAGAGAGAGAGAGAGACCACTCTCACTTATTTATATAAAAGCATAGATACATACATACATAACTGGGAGGCATGGTTGCACATCACACACACACAACAGGCAGAGAGTGTGTGTGTGTGTGTGTGGAGAGAGAGAGAGAGAGAGAGAGAGAGAGAAGGGAGAAGAGAGAGAGAGAGAGACCCCATACATATTTTTATATAAATGCTTACATACATACCTGGAGGTATGGTTGCATATCCATTATCGACATAGGTAATGGAATCGGTGACCCAAGTTCAAATACTGGATGAGGCTGTTTACGTTTCATTTAGTGCTAATATCCTTGGGGATGGCATTTATCTATATCTTTATTTCTGTAGGGCAGCCTGGAATCGATGAGGTAACCAATCTAGGAGAAAGAAAACTCTAAATTCTGGCCTGCTTAATTTTTTGCACATACATGCGTGTATAATATATATATATATATATATATATATATATATTCATATATATAATGTCGGTCAATTAGCATGGATATCCATGAGAATCTCTCTATCAATCATTGCCCCGGGAAGGTCCTCTGCGCAGCATACAGTATCCGCTCAGTTGGTCAATGTAGGTCCTTGCTGGGCGGCCCACATTAGCATGTTCATGTGTTGGTTTCGAGTGGAGAACGTCGCTTACGAGTTCGTCCTTGCTCCACCAACAGTGCCCAGCATGTCTTGCCCACCTCACTCGGATGGTTTGTGAGATAGTGGGTAGGTGGCCGTACAGCTGCTTCCTTGTGGGCTGATGTTTCCACGACTTTCTGGGTGTGGTCTTGAACAATATATATATACATATATATAATATATATATATATATATATATAATATGTATATAGATAGATAGATAGATAGATAGATACACACACATTCACATACACACACACATATATATGCGCGTACGTGTGTGTGTGTGTGTGCATGTGTGTAATCAAAAAGTTTCTAGACAATGTTTATATTTTTTGATTTTAATATTTCAAATCTAAATGAATGCATGCACAGCTAAGCAACTTATATGAAAAACAAAAGGAAGCGCGTGGTGTAATGGTTAAAGTCATGGGAAATGGACTCGTCATCCCGAGTTCAAATCCTAGACGTGAAAATTCCATTTTCACTTAGCGCTAATACCCTTGGGAAAGGTATGAATACTAATCTGTCCTTATGGATAAATAGTAGGGCAGACTGGACTCTTTAACCTTGGTTAGGCAACCAGCCTAGTAGAAGGAAAACTTTGAATTGAAACCTGTTGAACTCCGCTTAAGAAATTGACCTTGTGTCACATCCTGCTCGTGCGGAGGGGTTGGTAAATATATATATGAAAAACAAAAATAATATATATGTCTAGATTTTCTGCTGTTGAGAGGATTCTCACCATTTTTGATTAACAGTGTCGGCAAAACACAGGATTGTGCAAGTGCAACAGTGAAATATATTAATCTCATTAAAAAATATAATGGAAGAACGTCTTACCATATCAGTAGAAATAAAAAATTTCAGTTGTTTTGTCAACTGGCATAAATGGGATGAAGGCCAAGAGGACTATTTTAAAGAAAACTAGTGTTTCACTCATTGTTCATTTCTGTTTTGGTGAATACAGCTTCAGTTTCTATGTGGGTAATTCCATATTAAATCAGCCAGAAAAAATTAAATTGTAAATTATGCTCAAACAAGAACAACAACCACAGTGGGAAACATGTCAAACACCTTTGACTGTTAAACACTTATTCATGGAATGCAGATTTTTTTTCTCACATCAGAAACCGTTTTAATGCAAACAATATGTAAGATCTATTTGAAAATGTCAACATGGAGGATATTCTGTCCTTTTTGAGGGAAATAAAATTATACTATATAATATAAACATGAACCTAATCAATACCATAACAACATGATCCCCAATGATGCTAATCACATTGGTTAAAACCAATTACTAAAAAAAAGTGTAAATATAGATACCAACATATATTCTTCCTAATTACTTGTGGGAAGGGCGTGGTGTAATGGTTAAATCATGGAAATGGACTTTGTCCGCCCGAGTTCAAACCTGGACGTGATAATTGCATTTTCCCTTAGCGCTAATACTTTAGGGAAAATTTACAGATGACAATAATTTCTCTTATGTAAGAAAGTTATTCATAGTGCTTGATACGTGATTATACGAGTTACACATAGGCATGCTATGAAGGAAACATTGGAATCTAACCGCAGGTTATAGTTGAGGGCAATAGTACTAAAAGTAAGAGAAATATAAAAAATTTTGATACTCCTTTCTTACTTCTTACTTCTAGGCGTCTTTCTTCTGGTCGCTTTGGTTCTATCTTCTAACATCTTACTTGGTCTGGTCTAAAGCGTCTCGGATCTCCTAAAGGTCTGGTTTTCTATTGCTATGTTCCTGCTGGTTGGTCGTATGCTGATTTATTTTTTAGTCTTGTTACCAACACATTCACAACCACAAGAAACATATTCTTTACAAACTTTTATTTCTTAACTATACATTTCGTGTACAATCTGACTAACATAGCGCGCGGTGAGTTCCAGTTTTAGGCAGGACCTAAATAGTCGACTTCTCTGCCTGACGTCTAACTGAAAAACATGGGGACCAAACAGGTCTCACGTGACTTCACGTATTTTGGCGGGCTTCTGTAATTTCCATTGAAGGACCCGGCCATAGTATGATAAAGGGTCATCCCTCAGAATTACAGGGGACCGACAATATCTTGTGCAACCGCATAGATTATGTAACACTCCTTTCTTTGAATTTTTTCTGATTTTTTTTTTCCAGTTTGGATGATGTTTATGTTAGACAATCCCCAAAAGGTGAGTTTCTAATTCAAAAAATTGGCGTAGTTTTTGGTGATTTTAACTCTCCTAAATTGGTAGGGTTCACAAAAAATGGCGACTTTTTGTAATCTATTGTTTTTCTGTAAAATGGGTTCTAGAGCTTTCACTACAACTCAAAATTAGTATATAATACATTTTGCTTAAGGATTCCCAAAATGCTATCAAAAATGTCTTAAAGTCAACCAATTTTAAGTTTTCATGATTTCTGATTTTTTTCATAACAAGATCAATATCCCGAGTGGCACTGCATTTATGACAAAATTCTTTTCTATTATTAATTCACATATATTGAACATTATTTGTACCAAGAAATGAAACAAGGAAAGGGGAAAAATAATAATACAGAAAGAAAGAGGGAATAAACAAAAAGAGAAAGAAAGACAGGAAAGAAAGAAGGAAGAAAAAGAAAGAAAAAAAGAGGAAGGGAAGAAAGAAAAAAATAGAAGGGAAGAAAATGGAACTGAAGAAAAAAAGAACAGAAGAGAAAAGAAAAGAAAAGATCAATAGAAAGGAAAATGAAACCGAAAGAAAGAAAGAAAAAAGAAAAAAAAAAGTAAAAAAAGAAAAATGGAACAGAAAGAACGAAAGAAAGAAAAGAAAAGAAAAGAAAGATAGAAGAATAGAAAGGAAAATCGAAACAGTAAAGAAAGAAGAAAGAAAGAAAGAAAGAAAGAAAGAAAAATAAAGAAGAATAGAAAGAAAAATGGAAACAGAAAGAAAGAAAGAAAAGAAAGAAAGAAAAAAGAAATAAAAATAAAAAAGAAAAGAAAAGAAAAATGGAACAGAAAGAAGAAAGAAACAAACAAGAAACAAAGAAAGAAAAAGAAAAGAAAAGAAAGAAGAATAAAAAAGGAAATTGAATAGAAAAGAAAGAAAGAAAGAAAGAAAGAAAAAAGAAAATAGAAAAAAGAAAAAGAAAAAAGAAAAGAACGAAACAATGGAACAAAAGAAAGAAAGAAAGAAGAAGAAAGAAAAAAAAAGAAAAAAGGAAAAGAAAAAAGAAAAAGAAAGAAAATGAACAGAAAGAAAGAAAGAATGAAGAAAAAAAAATAGAAAATAGAAAAAGAAAAAAGAAAAAGAAAAAGAAAGAAAAATGGAACAGAAAGAAAGAAAGGAAGAAAGAAAAAAAGAAAAAAGAAAAAGAAAAGAAAGAAAAAAAGAAAATGAAAGAAAATAGGTAAGAAAAAAAAATGAAAAACAAAAGGAAAAAAAGAAAGAAAGAAAGAAAGAAAGAAAGAAAGAAGAAAGGAAAGAAAAGGACAAGAAAGGACAATTAAACTGAAATAGTTTTCGAGTTATGTAAAATGATGTTGGTCGTGCAGTGATCCATTGGAGAGTAAACCATTTGACAATCATTTATGTTTTGTTTCCAGATTTGAGCTTCCTCTATTTGAAAAAAAAAATGAAATTCAATGAGGAATAACATTTCCAGACTTCAAGATGAGAAATATTAAATATACACATTTTATATATATATATATATATATAATATATATATATATATAATATATACTGAAAATTCTTCAATTTTTTATTCTCCTCTCTAAAGCAAATCAATATTTCCAAAGACAAAAATACATGCCTAAGAGATTGTAATTGTAGTGCAAAGAAGATTTACAATAAAACAGCAAAAAATGACAAAAAAAAAAAAAATCAACATTTTAATACAAAAAAATTGTTAAGAAATAAAATATGGTGATACCAAGCAAAAACAAAGATTTTAAAAATACACACATTTTTAAAGTATGAACTTTTGGTTTTTAAAATCTTCTCTTCTTGCCAAATATATAAAACTTATATTTCTGATATCATGTGTTTTGTCTTGATATTATTTGGATTATTCGGGCTATTGTTTTCATCTCTTATTGCTATCTGTATAACGTTTTCAGCCGATGTGCCCTCTGGCGTTCTTCAGGTATTTCCTGTCGGGCCTCAAGAACCTTCTCAAACATCGGCGAACTTTCCTTTCCGACGTCAGGAACCTTCTTGTCATAATCGGGGAAAACTATGATATAATAGATAGTGTTTAGATAGTCCACAACATTCACATACACACACACATATATATGCGCGTACGTGTGTGTGTGTGTGTGCATGTGTGAATCAAAAAGTTTTCTAGACAATGTTATAATTTTTGATTTAATATTCAAAATCTAAATGAATGCATGCACAGCTAAGCAACTTAATAATGAAAACAAAAGGAAGCGCGTGGTGTAAGGTTAAAGTCATGGGAAATGACTCGTCATCCCGAGTTCAAATCCTAGACGTGAAAATTCCATTTTACTTAGCGCTAATACCCTGGGAAAGGTATGAATACTAATCTGTCCTTATGGATAAATAGTAGGGCAGACTGGAACTCTTTAAACCTGGTTAGGCAAACCAGCCTAGTAGAAGAAACTTTGAATTGAAAACCTGTTGAACCTCCGCTAAGAAAATTGACTTGTGTCACATCCTGCTCGTGCGGAGGGGTTGGTAAATATATATATGAAAAACAAAAAATAATATATATGTCTAGATTTCTGCTGTTGAGAGGATTCTCACCAATTTTTGATTAACAGTTCGGCAAAACACAGGATTGTGCAAGTGCAACAGTGAAATATATTAATCTCATTAAAAAAATATAATGGAAGAACGTCTTACCATATCAGTAGAAAAAAAAAAATTTCAGTGTTTTGTCAACTGGCATAAATGGGATGAAGGCCAAGAGACTATTTTAAAAAGAAAACTAGTGTTTTACTCATTGTTCTTTCTGTTTTGGGCTGAATACAGCTTCAGTTTCTATGTGGGAATTCCATATTAAATCAGCCAGAAAAAATTAAAATTGTAAATTATGGCTCAAAACAAGAAACAACCACAGTGGGAAAACATGTCAAACACCTTTGACCTTTTAAACACCTTATTCATGGAATGCAGATTTTTTTTCCTCACATCAGAAACCGTTTAAAGCAAACAATAGTAAGATCTATTTGAAAATGTCAACATGGAGGATATTCTGTCCTTTTTGAGGGAAATAAAATTATACTATATAATATAAACATGAACCTAATCAATACCATACAACATGATCCCCAATGATGCTATCACATTGTTAAAACCAATTACTAAAAAGTGTAAATATAGATACACAACATATATTACTTCCTAATTACTTGTGGGAAGGGCGTGGTGTAATGGTTAAAGTCATGGGAAATGGACTTGTCGCCCCGAGTTCAAATCCTGGACGTGATAATTGCATTTCCCTTAGCGCTAATACTTTAGGGAAAATATTACAGATGACAATAATTTCTCTTATGTAAGAAAGTTATTCATAGTGCTTGATACGTGTTTATACGAGTTACACATAGGCATGCTATGAAAGGAAACATTGGAATCTAACCACGAGGTTATAGTTGAGGGCAATAGTACTAAAAGTAAGAAAGAAATAAAAATTTTGCATACCCTTTCTTACTTCTTACTCTAGGCTAGCGTTATTTTCTTCTGGTCGGCTTTGTTCTTATCTTCTAACATCTTGACTTGGTCTGGTCTAGCGTCTCGGATCTCCTAAGGTCTGGTTTTCTATTGCTATGTTCCTGCTGGTTGGTCGCCTGGATTTATTTTAGTCTTGTTACCAACACATTCATCAACCACAAGAACATATTACTTATACAAACTTTTATTTCCTTAACTATACATTTCGTGTATCTGACTAACATAGCGCGCGTGAGTTCCAGTTTTAGGCAGGACCTAAAATAGTCGACTTCTCTGCCTGACGTCTAACTGAAAACTGGGGACCAAACAGGTCTCACGTGACTTCACGTATTTTGGCGGGCTTCTGTAATTTTCCATTGAAGGACCCGGCCATAGTATGAAAAGGGTCATCCCCTCAGAATTACAGGGGACCGACAATAATCTTGTGCAACCGCATAGATTATGTAACACTACTTTCTTGAATTTTTCTGATTTTTTTTTTCCAGTTATGGATGATGTTTATGTTAGACAATCCCCCAAAAGGTGAGTTTCTAATTCAAAAAATTGGCGTAGTTTTGGTGATTTTTAACTCTCCTAATTTGGTAGGGTTCACAAAAAATGGCGACTTTTTGTAATCTATTGTTTTCTGTAAAATGGGTTCTAGAGCTTTCCTACAACTCAAAATTAGTATATAATAGCATTTTTGCCTAAGGATTCCCAAAATGCTATCAAAATGTCTTAAAGTCAACCAATTTTAAGTTATTCATGATTTCTGATTTTTTCATAACAAGATCAATATCCCGATGTGGCACTGCATTTATGACAAAATTCTTTTCTATTATTAATTCACATATATTGAACATTATTTGTACCAAGAATGAAACAAGGAAAGGGGAAAATAAATAAATACAGAAAGAAAGGAGGGAATAAACAAAAAGAGAAAGAAAGACAGGAAAGAAAGAAGGAAGGAAAAAGAAAAGAAAAAAAAAGGAGGAATGGAAGAAAGAAAAAAAATAGAAGGGAAGAAAAATGGAACTGAAAGAAAAAAAGAACAGAAGAGAAAAGAAAAGAAAGATCAATAGAAAGGAAAATGAAACCGAAAGAAAGAAAGAAAAAAGAAAAAAAAAAGTAAAAAAGAAAAATGGAACAGAAAGAACGAAAGAAAGAAAAAAAAGAAAAGAAAAAGATAGAAGAATAGAAAGGAAAATCGAACAGAAAGAAAGAAAGAAAGAAAGAAAGAAAGAAAGAAAGAAAAATAAAGAAGAATAGAAAGAAAAATGGAACAGAAAGAAAGAAAGAAAGAAAGAAAGAAAAAAAGGAAAATAAAAATAAAAAAGAAAAAGAAAAGAAAAATGGAACAGAAAGAAAGAAAGAAACAAACAAACAAACAAGAAAAGAAAAAGAAAAAGAAAAAGAAAGAAAGAATAAAAGGAAAATTGAATAGAAAGAAAGAAAGAAAGAAGAAAAGAAAAAGAAAAGAAAAAGAAAAAGAAAAAAAGAAAAAAGAACGAACAATGGAACAGAAAGAAAGAAAGAAAGAAAGAAAGAAAGAAAAAAAAAGAAAAAGGAAAAAAAAGAAAAAGAAAGAAAAAAATGGAACAGAAGAAAGAAAGAATGAAGAAAAAAAAATAGAAAATAGAAAAAAGAAAAAGAAAAAGAAAAAGAAAGAAAAATGGAACAGAAAGAAAGAAAGGAAGAAAGAAAAAAAAGAAAAAAAAAGAAAAAAGAAAAAGAAAGAAAAAAGAAAATGAAAGAAAAATAGTAAGAAAAAAAAATGAAAACAAAAGGAAAAAAAGAAAGAAAGAAAGAAAGAAAGAAAGAAAGAAAGAAAAGGAAAGAAAAGGACAAGAAAGGACAATTAAACTGAAAATAGTTTTCGAGGTTATGTAAATGATGTTGGTCGTGCAGTGATCCATTGGAGAGTAAACCATTTGACAATCATTTATGTTTTGTTTCCAGATTTGAGCTTCCTCTAATTTGAAAAAAAAAAATGAAATTCAATGAGGAATAACATTTCCAGACTTCAAGATGAGAAATATTAAATATACACATTTTATATATATATATATATATATATATATATATATATATATATACTGAAAATTCTTCAATTTTTTATTCTCCTCTCTAAGCAAATCAATATTTCCAAAGACAAAAATACATGCCTAAGAGATTGTAATTGTAGTGCAAAGAAGATTTACAATAAAACAGTAAAAAATGACAAAAAAAAAAAAAATCAACAATTTTTAAATACAAAAAAATTGTTAAGAAAATAAATATGGTGATACCAAGCAAAAAACAAAGATTTAAAAATACACACATTTTTAAAGTATGAACTTTGGTTTTAAAAATCTTCTCTTCTTGCCAAATATATAAAACTTATATTTCTGATATCATGTGTTTTGTCTTGATATTATTTGGATTATTCGGGCTATTGTTTTCATCTCTATTGCTATCTGTATAACGTTTCAGCCGATGTGCCCTCTGGCGTTCTTCAGGTATTTCCTGTCGGGCTCAAGAACCTTCTCAAACTCGGGAACTTTCTTTCCGAACTCAGGAACCTTCTTGTCATAATCGGGAAACTTCTTGTCGTATTCGGGAGCCATCACGGAACTTCGAACCCAAAACATTATTCAATCCACGGGTTTATCCTGTTCTCATTCTGCTAACCATAGCTGGGTAGAGGTGTTGAGCTGTATTAATTATCATTCTATGTTAATATTGCCCTTGACCAGGATTGAACCTGAAGCCTAGATATAACTGTCACTTAGATCTGCCTTAAACCACCGCCTTTATCCACTATGCTATGTGTCCAACTGGACATTAAAGATGAGGACAATAGTCTGAATGATCCAAATCTTATTATAATGGAGATTGTGTGTTTTTCTGTCTGTAACCGAAACTATATTACTACTCAAGTCACAATTTCCTTAGTTATTGACATCACATTCTCCATGATATTAATTTTATTTAAATCTCAATTATTAATAAAATTTTTGTACATTATTAATACTATTAACCATATCTACATATCAACAACATGCAATTGTATTTATATATACAACAAAATAGCGGTTTATAGTGTGAACGGGAAGGCTAATTTGCATATTGATATTAAAAATGTGATTTTATTAAATATGTGCTTAGTATTATTGATTTTAACTGTTTGGTTTTATTTTAATGAATATAAGGAAAAATCTCCTCAATGAATCTTAAATGAAATCCATTAACAAGAAAAAATAACTGTCATTTTATTCGTTACTTCCTCTTTTAACTAAATACTTAGATTAGAAAAAATGACAATGAAAGACATGGGTGAAGGAAGAGTAAGTTTCAGTTGTTATATTTTTCTATTATACCCCCTCTGTTTCAAATCATTTTATCTGCATTCTTATTTAGTTTCATTAGCGTTTCTAATTTAATACAATATTTTATTTAATTAAAACTTAAATACTTGCACCCGTAGGGTGCATATATTTGCTAGTAATACTAATTACCAAACCTCATCTCAAAAATTCAGAGAAATGTGTTTGTATGATAGTCAACTTTTATCCACTCCACTATTGGAGAGTTCTCTAATGATAAATATTAATATAAAGATTTTGCGTATATAAGGAGAAAAGAAAATTGCATCAATAGCCATGAAATGTAATTCTTGTCCATTAGAAAATCAGACTTGAAGAAGCAAAAGTAGCTGAAATAAAATTATTTTTGATAAACTAAGGCTTTCATACAATTATATATCCGTAGATGGGTTTCTAGGTAAGTTGGTGTTAGGATGATTCTAAGTTGGCCATTTCTTCCAAGGGTGGAATGTTGTGGAGTTGTTCGGATTCAAATTGAGAGCTCGATGTTCAATATAATTGAACAGGGCAATATAATTGCTAAAGAAAAAGGATTAAAATTATAACGAAAAAATGGCCAATTTTTAAGCCTTTTTCTTTACCAAAATATATATATATTATGATAACTAGCAAATATATGCACCCTCCGGGTGCAAGGATTTAAGTTTTAATATAATAAAATATCATATTAAATTAGAAAGACTAATGAAACTGAATAAGTATTCAGATAAAAATATTTGGAACAGAGGGGGTATGATTGAAAAATAGAACAATTTTGAAACTAACTCTTCCATCATTTTCCATTACTCCCGTCTTTCATTGGTAAATTTTCCTAATTGAACTATTTAGTTAAAATAGGAAGTAAAGAATAATATTACAGTTATTTCTTCTTGTTAATGGATTTCTTTTTAGATTTATCCCCCGAGATTTTTGCTTATATTCATTAATATAAAACCAAACAATTAGAAATCAATAATACTAAACATATATTTATTAAAATCAAATTTTTAAGATCAATATGCAAATTAGCCTTCCCGTTCACACTGTAAACCGCTATTTTGTTGTATATATAAATACAATTGAATGTTATTAGTATGTAGGTATGGTCAACAGTCTTAATGATGTAAAACAATTTTATTAATAATTGAGGTTTAAATAAAAATAAAATCATGGAGAATGTGATATCAATAACAAAGGGAATTGTGACTTGTATAGTAATATAGTTTCGGTTACAGATATACAAACCCACAATTTCCATTATAATAAGAGATATTAATATTAATGTTAATAAGAGTAGATGACTGGAAAAAGTGATTATTCCGTCATGAAACTGAAGTTGGAATTTTTATAACACTCGCTTTTTAAAAAAATGTATATATATATATATATATATATATATATATATATATATATATAAGTGCATTTTGGCATCACTTTTTTATTTAAACATATTTCGTTAAACTGTACTGACGATTCTTGTTGGACGAGTTTTTGTTCGATCCTTTCTAATTTTCTGGCCATCTTTTTAATGTCAGGGTGAAACTGGTGTAGCAATCCACTAAAGGTTTCATTACGAGCGCTTTCGGCATGTCCATCTGCCATCTTCAGGTATAAAACTGATGGACTGTTTCAGGTATCTCGTTTTAAAACAACGAGCAGTAACGTAGGAATTGGTAGTGGGAGGTTGTAAGAATTGGTAGTGGGAGGTAGTAGGAATTGATAGTAGGTTCAAACAATGATAGCAGTAGAGACTTTTGTAGGTGGTCCGAAGGATATTGTTATCATTTTTGTTACCTTCCAATTTTCAATTCTAAAATGAAATGCGGTGCCGATATTGACGTTTGTATATTGTCAGAATTTTGCTGGCAATATGATTGATACATGGGAAATATATAGTTTGTTTATTATTTTAAATATATCCAAACACCAACATAATCCTGATAATTTCTATCAAACTCTGACAGTTATTTTGCTCCATATGGTGCTTATTCAATGGCTGTACGTAAAAGTGCCAAATCTTAACTGATGTTGTAACTTCGCTTGTGAGCAAAAAACAAACTTCATTCTTGGTACAAATAATGTTCAATATATGTAGAATAATAATTTATAGGAAAAAGAAAATTATATGTAATGCCACATTGTGATTTTTTCACTTATTCATCTTGCATTGAAAAAATCAGAAATCATTAATAATGTAAAAGGGGTTAACTTTATGCCTGTTTTGATAAACATTTATGGATTCTTCGGGCTTAAAAGCTTCTATAAACAATTTTTAGGAGTAGGGGAGCTCTAGAACACATTTTATAGACAAAAATAGATTACAAAATGTCGTCATTTTTCTCGCCCTTCCTCAATTTTTTCGAGTTTAAAATCGACATAACTCGGCGAATATTTCGAATTGGAAGCTCAAATTTGGGGGATTGTCTAACTTTAACCTAGTCTACGTCTGTACACAATTTCAGAAAAATTGAAGGGGTGGGTGACTATTTTATTTTTTTCCTTTATGATTTGACATGGAATTGCCCATATATATATTATATATATATATATATATATATATATAATATATATATATATATGCATATATATGTATATATAAAAAGTGTTGTTATGGGCCCAACCGGAGAAAATTAATATTCTATAAAAAAGAAGGTCCGCAAATTGGATTACGTTTTTCTTTTTAATTTTATCATTATTTTACATTTGCAAATATTTATCACTCTTCACACACACACACACACACACACACACACACTTATATATATATATATATATTGTTACATAATCTATGCGGTTACATAAGATTATTATCAACCCCCTGTATTTCTAAAGGGATGGCCCTTTTCATATACAACTCGCCTTGGCTTGATGATAAGCGACTAATATGCTGCTTTGAAACTAATGGTAACAAACACCTTTTAATTGATAGTATATTATAACAACGCACGCATATAAGTGTAAAGGAACAAAAGTGTGTTCAAGTGAGTCGTTTTTACAGTTGTTCAACTTACATGTGTAATGTTACATAATCTATGCGGTTGCATAAGATTATTGTCAATCCCTGTATTTCTAAAGGGATGGCCTTTTCATATCACGGGCGGGACTTTCCATGGAATAGTACAGAAAGCCCTCGAAATACGTGAAGTCACGTGGGACCTGGTTGGGTCCTCAGTTTTCAGTTGGACGTCAGGCAGTGAAGATGTATTGCTTTAACTGTAACTCACACTGCATACGCTCGCTATGTTAGTCAGATATTTAGTTACATGAAATGTTTAGTTAAGGAAATAAAAGCTTACGAAAATAACATGGTCTTGTGGTTGGTGAATGTCTTGGTAACAAGACTGATAAAGAAGAAGAAATGAGTAAGTGCGACCGACCACCAAGACGAAGTCAAGACGCTAGAAGAGATGTTAGAAGAAGATGTAAGATAGAAAGTAAGTAATGAAAAGGGTTTACAACAATATGTGTGTGTGTGTGTGTGTGTGTGTGTGTGTGTGTGTGTGCAGTGTGATAAATATTGGTAAACCACATAAACAAATGATCTACCAGGCAGAGATTAATGGTTCTTATCAGATATACATGGGCCCTGAAAACCCGCTATTTATCTTCGAATTATCTTGTAGCTGCCTATGGACCCCCAAGAGCCAGGAGAGAGGAATATTTTTCACCGGCCATAAATTAGATATAGAAACTCGTGTTGTATACCCTTTTCATTACTTACTTCTATTCTTCTTCTTCTGTTCTTCTATCTTAGGTTCTTCTTCTAGCGTATTTTCTATCTAACGTCTTTCTTCTTGGGTACTTCGTCTTGGTGGTCGGTCGTACTTGACTCATTTCTTCTTCTAGATCAGTGTTGTTACCAAGACATTCACCAACCACAAAACTGTGTTATTTTCTTAAGCTTTTATCTACTTAACTATACATTTCATGTTTCAACTAAATATCTGACTAACATAGCGCGTGTATGCAGAGTGAGTTCCAGTTAAGCTGGACATCTTCTCTGCCTGACGTCCAACTGAAAACTGAGGACCCAACCAGGTCTCACGTGACTTCACGTATTTCACGGGCTTTCTGTAACATTCCATGGAAAGTCCCGCCCGTGATATGAAAAGGGCAATCCCTTTAGAAATACAGGGGATAGACAATAATCTTATGCAACCGCATAGATTATGTAACTCTCGATCCAATTAGGAAATGTATTATATCAGAAATGATAAATTAAATATTAAATGCTAAAGTTTTGGCAGAAATCGAGTAACTCTCAAGATTCCTTCAATCAGCATTTTAAATGCCAAAATTTTCTTGCATATATATTTTTTCTTTTTCCTTTTTTTTTTTTCATTGACATCGGTAACTCTGTTAGTAACAATGATAGGTAGTTAGTATCTTTCGTGAATACCGTGCACGAAGAAAGCTGCAGACAGGTAGGAGGAGAAGCCAATTGAATGCGTCAGGCCAAGTCAGATGTATGCCAAAAACAAGTGACCCGGGGTCAACAAGTCAGACAGAATTGAAACAGATTTGATTGGGTCACTGTGAGCACACAAGTCAATCAACATTAGAAAAAGTAGATAAGTAAGAAGAAGTGGATGGAATGTGTGCATCTATCTTGATTTGGCTATCTAACTTCTACTCAGGTATAGACTTATACTAAGATACTATTAATCTCTCTTTCTTCACACACACACACACACACACACACACACACATATATATATATATATATATATATATGTGTGTGTGTGCGTGTGTGTGTGTGTGGTATAATGAACAATTTGAAAAAAACACAGGTTTAAATAAAATGAGTGGTAAGTTTATTAGCCAACGCTGCAGTGTTTCAATCTGTTTAGTAGATCTTCTTCAGGGCTTTTGTTTTAAGTAAAATAAATTTATCACAGATAATAAGGAGATTGTGAGAGTCTTTTGCTGATCAATCCACCTAAAAATACTGAGTGAAAAATTAGCGTTCTTAGATTGTTTGAAATTATGAAATGCAGAGACAAACGGTTCTGAAGCTGACATAAAACATTCTGAGTTGTGTGGTGTGTGTGTGTGTGTGTGTGTGTGTGTGTGTGTGTGGTGTGTTGTGAGAGAAGAGAGAGAGTGTGTGTGTGTGTGTAAGAAAAATCAATCTCTGTATGTACATCTCAGCCTATTAGTCCTCATCAGCCGAAATGTACATACAGAGATTAATTTTTCTTGATTTGTTTAGCCTTACATTTAAAATAGGTATGCCCGCCTAATTAATTAATTATTAATTAATTTACTTTCAAAATTAGGGACGACTTCAATTAAGCACATATTCTCCCAAAAATTGTCGGCTAAAAAAAAAAAAGAAAAAAAGCCATATCGTAAACACATCGCTGTATATTCACTTCTCATATATATATATATATATATATATATATATATATATATATATATATTATTTAAGAGTAAGGAAATAAATCCGATAAATATAGATAAAATGGTATGAAAAACACATATGTTGTTGAATTGAATTCATTTTTACATTTGCATTGCTAATATTGTCCATATTTCAATTTCATCAAAAAATCTTCATCAGAGCCTAATTACAATTGTTTTAAGATGTTTTAAGCCGGATTCTTCAAGAGAGAAACAGAGAAATATATATATGTATGCATATATAGGTATGAAGTGGTCAAACAATGTGTTTGAAATGGCGAAGGCCGACAATTTTTTGGAAGATTATGTGCTTAATTAAAGTCATACCTAATTTGTTAATTAATTAATTATAATTAAATGAATTAGGCGTGCATATAGGTTTAAATGTAAAGCGCAAACAATATGTATGTGTATATGTGTATGCATAAATGTATGTGCGTCTACCCATCTTCATGGATATATTTGATACATGATATAATAATGATATATAATAATGAGTCTTTCTACTCCATATATATGTACGTGTGTGTGTGTGTGTGTGTGTGTGTGTGGGCATGTCAACCCTTGTTGGGTCATTTTATGCTGAATATGTTTTGTTTTATTCATTCTTGAAGGGTTATCAATTTTTTTTTATGAAGTAAATTTTTTCAGAATTCATTTTGTACTATCTAACCTATAGATAGGACCCTAAGAGGTACTACCATATATGTATTTATATCATATCTAATATACATATCTGTGTGTGTTGGTGCATAAATGTATGTGCGTCTACCCATACCATGTATATCTATAATATATGATATATTTCGAAATGAACAAGTTTTTTGATAAGTATCATCATCATCATCATCATGTCGCGCTTTCAACGCGGATATCCATGACAATCTCTCTCCATCCGTCCCTATCGCTCATCATTCTCAGGAGGTCCTCTATGCAGCATCCCGCATCCGCACAGAGCTGATCAACGTACGTTTTTGTTGGTCGGCCCACACTGGCTTGTCCATGTGCTGGCTTCCACAGGAGGACGTCGCTTATGAGTTCGTCCTTGCTTCTCCAGCAGTGTCCCGCGTGTCTTGTCCGTCTTACTCGGATGGTTTGGGTGATATGTGGTAGGTGGCCATACAGCTGTTTTCTCGTAGGGTGCTGTTTCCACGTCTTGTTCATGATCACCCGCAGCATTCTTGTGCAGCTCCCATCTAGTTTATTCTCTAGTCGCTCAGTTAGGGTCCAGGTGGTGCAGCCATACAGCAGTACTGACACGACAACGGCCTGGAAAAACTGTCTCTTTAGCTTGTCTGTGAGATAGATAATCTATTTATAACGGCCCATGCCTTTCCTATGCGTGCATTAACGTCGTTTTCTGTGGAGGGGATGTTACTGCCTAAGTATCTAAATTGTTCTACAGAGTTTAGGAGTTTGCCATCGATGGTGGAGATAAAAGTATACTTAAAAAAAAACGGGGTCAATGTGTTATAGGGATGGTTGGTGAGAGATTGTCATGGATATTCGTGCTGCTGGTGCGACATGATTATAATGATGATGATTATATAACTATGTATAATTCTTAAAAATGAGCCAAAACGGCCATGTGCTAATACTCTTGGGAAAGGTATGCATCCAACTATTCTCCCTTCAGCTATAGGTAAATAGTTGGTTAGACTGGGCTTTTTAGCCTTGGTTATACATCTGGTCAGGGAGAAAGAAAACTCTGAATTCAAGCCTGTTAAACTCGGCTTAAGAAATTGACATTGTGTTACATGCATGAATTATTTCCATTCTTATATCAAGTCATCTGGTAGGAAGCACGTGGTGTAATGGTTAAAGTCATGGGAAATGGACACGTCGCCCCGAGTTCAAATCCTGGACGTGGCAATTGCATTTCACTTAGCGCTAATACCCTTGGGAAAGGTATGAATCCTACTCTCCTTCCAGCTATGGGTAAATAGTAGGGCAGACTGGGCCCTTTAACCTTGGTTAGGCAACCGGTCTAGGAGAAAAAAACTCTGAATTCAAACCTGTTAAACTCCGCTTAAGAAATTGACCTTGTGTCGCATCCTGCTCGTACGGAGGGGTTGGTAAATATATATATATATATAAAGTCATCTGAAAAATATTTGTTTAATTTTTTAGAGATGACTTTTTGTCAGGTTTATTTAACTTTTAAATTCATTATATATCAGTTATATATGTGGAGACGTGTCGTGTAATGGTTACTGTCATAGGAAATTGCTTGACACGATGAGACGAATTCAAATCCTAGATAAGGCTACATGCATTTGCGAAAGGTATGAATCCAACTATTCTCCCTCCACCTATGGGTAAATAGTAGGTCAGACTGGGCTCTTTAATTTGGGTTTTTAGTCTTTGTACAGTAACTGGTCTGGAGAATGGATAATTCTGAATCCCAATCAAATTTACTTCAGTTAAAAAAAATACTTTGTGCCTATGGTGAATGCATTTAGAGAATACATACATGTGGGTGGTCAAAATGACGGCTCAGACAGTGTTTAAATACTTTTCAAAAAGTGCTTGACTCTGAATGGTAAGAGCGATATCCTAAATATTTAAAATTATTAATATTCAGAACATCTATCTATGTAACTTATGTATGTACACTATATATATATATATATATTTATTTATTTATTTATTTATAATTAATAATACAATTTAAAAGTCGGTCCTACCATTGGCATCACTGTTTTTTTCTTAATGCTTTCGTCATTCACCGGCATCACTATTTTTAAAAGCAAAAGTCAACGCCTCTGGCGACGAATAACACCGAAAAAGTGTTATTCAGAAACCAATGGTAGGACCGACTTTTAAATTGTATTATTAATTATAAATAAATAAATAAATAAATAAATAAAGCTCTTACATAAGTAATTGAGCCCTCTATAATCAATTCTCCAGCAATAATAATAATTTAACCTATATATATATATATATATATATATATATATATATATATATATATATATATATATATATATATATATTACACCATTTCTGTCATTTTCAAAGGAACCGTTTCGTTTACCAGATGAATGCTTTCAGCCGGAAACCATTGGTTGTAATATCGTTCCGAAATAAATAAATAAATAAAAGCTAAAACTTTTATTTGTTACTTCATTGAACTATATATATATATATATATATATATATATATATATATATACTAGCAAATATATGCACCTCCGGGTGCAAGTATTTAAGTTTTTATGTAATAAAATATCGTATTAAATTAGAAAGGCTAATGAAACTAAATAAGAATGCATATAAAAAGATTTGAAACAGGAGGAGGGTATAATCGAAAAATGGAACAACTGAAACTTACTCTTCCATCACTCTCGTATTTCATTTTTATTTTTTCTAATTTAAGTATTTAGTTAAAATAGGAAGTAAAGAATAAAAATGACAGTTATTTTTTTCTTGTTAATGGATTTCATTTAAAATTTATTGAAGAGATTTTTGCTCATATACATTAAGATAAAACCAAACAATTAGAAATTAATAATACCAAGCACATATTTATTAAAATCACATTTTTAATATCAATATGCAAATTAACCTTCCCGTTCACACTGTAAACCGCTATTTTGTTGTATATATAAATACAATTGCATGTTATTAGTATGCAGATATGGTTAACGGTATTAATAATGTAAAACAATGTTATTAATAACTGAGGTTTAAATAAAAATAAAATCATTGAGAATGTGATGTCAATAACTAAGGGAATTATGACTTGAGTCGTAATATAGTTTCGGTTACAGACAAAAACACACAATCTCCATTATAATAAGATATATATATATATATATATATATATATATATATATATATATATATATATATATATATATATTAAGATTAAGGAAATGAATCCTGTTTGAAAAACAGAATTTGTCTATTTTTGAATTTGAAATATGTCTTCTTCTTTCAAAAACTGTTACACTAAAGATATACAGTTGTGTCGTTGGCTGGAGACGCGTGGCGGATGTGCTGATGACGAAACGATCACATGACTTGCACGCTTTTTCGAACATCAATGTTTTTCGTTTTGAATTTGAATTATTTTCTGCTTCTCTCTCGATGAATCCGGATTAAAAACAAGCTCTGAAGATGATTTTTGTAAATCGAAATATTGTTCAATATTAGTTATGAATATGATATAAAATATTTTCTATTTTAACAGCATTGTGTATTTTCATATCCTTTTATCTATACTTATATCTATATATATAAAAGAAAGTTTGGTGTGTACGTGTCGACTTATAACTCAGAAACGAGATGTTATTCAAATTCGAAATCTCACATACACCTTGCCAACCTTATAACTAAGAAACACACCAAATTTGGTTATTGATTTTTACTGATTAAAGGATATAATTAATTAGTTAAACCAAAATCAAATGAATTTAACTTTTTTTTAATAATATCTTAAATGTAAACAAAAAGAAAAAGAAAAATTCCTAAAATAAACATTTTTACTACACAAATTATTGGACATTTTTTTTTTATTTGATAAATCATGTTCCTTTTATTTTCTCCCTTACTCCTGTTTTCTCCTCACTCACTCTTTGGTGTTCCTAATTTTATTTTTAGTCCGGTCATGGACCGGGTACTTTTGCTAGTATATATATATATGTATATAAATATATATATATAATATATATATATATATATATGTGTGTGTGTGTGTGTGTGTGTGTGTGTGTGTGTGTGTGTGTGTATAATATATATTATCTATACTAGCAAATATATGCACCCTCCGGGTGCAAGTATTTAAGTTTTAATGTAATAAAATATTGTATTAAATTAGAAAGGCTAATGAAACTAAATAAGAATACAGATAAAAAGATTTGAAACAGGGAGTATAATAAAAGATTTGAAACAGAGGGAGTATAATAAAAAATGGAACAACTGAAACTTACTCTTCCATCACTCTCGTCTTTCATTGTTATTTTTCTGATTTAAGTATTTAGTTATAAGAGGCAGTAAAGAATAAAATGACAGTTATTTTATCTTGTTAATGGATTTCATTTAAGATTCATTGAAGAGATTTTTGCTTATATTCATTAAAATAAAACCAAACAGTTAGAAATCAATAATACTAAGCTCATATTTATTAAATTCGATTTTTTTATATTAATATGCAAATTAGCCTTCCCGTTCACACTGTAAACCGCTATTTTGTTGTATATATAAATATAATTGCATGTTGTTAGTATGTAGACATAGTTAACAGTATTAATAATGTAAGACAATTTTATTAATAATTGAGATTTAGGTAAAAATAAAATCATGGAGAATGTGATGTCAATAACTAAGAGAATTGTGACTTGAGTAGGAATATAGTTTCGGTTACAGACAGAAAAACACACAATCTCCATTATAATAAGATTTATACATAACAAATCGCTTATCTATACTTATATATAGATTAATAAAAATTATTTTTCTATAAATTTGTTTTATATCTTTTATTTTTATGTATGTACTTGTTAAGTTGTTCATCTTCATTCTTCTTCTTTGTACATACCTACAGACAGACATACAGAATCCTTCACACACATGTGTGTGTGTGAGTGTGTCTGTGTCTGTCTGTCTGTGTGTGTGTGTGTGTGTGTCTATGAAATAAACTGAAGTGAACGACCATGAGAACTAATTGATGTGTTTATCTACTATTAGGTGTGGCCTTATGTCCCCTTGGAATGATGATGCTGCTGCTGCTGATGATGATGAGTGGGAGGAGGAGGAGGAGGTAGGGGAGGAGGGTGAGAATGAAAATGAGGATGACTGGAAGTAACTATGTTAACTTATAATTGTAATAGATTAACAAAGACTCTCAAAAATAAAAAAAAAAGAAACTGCCGTCCATTTTCCAAAAGTAAAGACTAATTAGATATATAATTTTAATTAAGTTAACATGTTCCAGATTTCTATATTACAACTCCATTATAGTCCGTTGAAAACGTTGATTTCAAATGTGAATTGAATCAAGTAATTATATTAATCTAATTACTGTAATTTTTAACAGATTGAAACAATTTTAATTCATCACTTTAAATTCTGAACTCGGTTCCTTTCAGCAAATTGACTTAATGTAAACAAATGAACTTTAATCTTTGGTCAATGAAAATACCAAAAGGTGTTACCTAACAGTTATTCGCACTTGTTGAATTTTTAACCTTTCATTTTTGTAAAGTTTATCTAACATTATCGTGAGGTATATTTACAGCAAGGTTATTGTATTAGATATAGGTCTATAGCTTCTTTTTTAAATGGGAAAAATTATAAAAATTCTGACCTATTTGATATCTATATATGTAGAAGAAAGGAGGTGTATGGTTTCATATCTATATATCTAGAAGGAAGGAGTTGCGTGGTGTATTGGTTTGAGTCGTATGAAATGGACTCGTCGATCCGAGTTCAAATCCTGGACGAAGCTGTTTGCATTTCACATAGTGCTAATACTCTTGTTAAAGGTATGAATCAAACTACTCTCCCTCCAGCTATGGGTAAATAGTAGGGCGAATTGGGCTCTTTAACCATGGCTAGGTAACCAGTCTAGGAGAAGGAAATCTCTGAATTGAAAACTGTTAAATTCTGCTTAAGAAATAGACCTTGTGTCATATCCTGCTCGTGCGGAGGGTTTGGCAAATATATATATGTAGAAGAATGATTTAGAATGCCTGTATGAAGGTATATCTGTTTGTACAAATACATTATACTATGTGGGACGTAGAAATGTCTGGGTTGGTATCCAGGCATGTAGCAAGACCACTTGAGGTCTTGCAGTCCTGACGCATTTGTTTCTCACTCTGTCTCTCTGACTATGATTACCCAGAAATGGAGCGAGTTCCATGCACACACTATCCACTTAAAACATCTTCTTCAGTACAGGTATTTTGTACAAAGATGTAATAAAGAAATTTACATATTTTTCTACGTTATTCGGACTATTGTCCCCTTCTTCATTGTTATTTGTACAACGTTTCGGCCGATATGCTCTCCGGCCTTTTTCAGGTATTTCTTGTCGGACTCGGGAACCTGTCGATCGGGATGTGACTGTGGCACATGATTATGTTGGGCAACATGGCCCTTGTTCTGGGGGGGGGGGAGCTGCTGGTGCTGTTGTCAAGGAGTAGTACCGTTGTTGTAGGAGCCATTCCTAGAACGGGCGACGATGAAGTGGTCGACCCGACACAGCGAGAAGGTCCTGGGGACATCATCTTCTTCCACTACATCATCCCCAGACATTCAAATATCGCCTTTTAATGTTGGCGTTTGTTTATCAAATAATACTTATGAAAGCTTTTTTTCTAGTGATACTTAATAAACAAACAGCAACATAAACAGGCGATGTTTGATATTCATTTAATTATAGATATATTTCATATTTATTTAACAATGGAAACATTTTAAACGTTGTAAGAATTAATTGTGTGTTAATTCATAGCTAACACCCAAACTCTTATAATGCATTAACCATTATTAGATTATCCTAAAGAGGGTAACCTAACACAGAATATTCGGTAGGAAAAAAGACAAATCACTTTATACAATATAACATTTAATCATACAACATACAAAGAGGGAACCAAGTTGCCGTCCCAAACCACAAAAGAGTCACAAGGTGTTCGAGGAACATTAAAAAAAACCAAAAAAAAAACAAAGGGGTGGAAAACACTATTTTTCAGGACGTCGTGGAACAAAGCACTGCTGAGTATTAGAAAAGACAATATCTTTTGCTTCAAATCTCGTGTTGATAAAAGAAAGAAATTTTAGGGTTCGCCCAGTCATGTGACCAAAACTGAGAGGTGGCGTGGGAGAGCTCCTCACTCAAAGTAAAATGGGAAACAATTCTTTGTTTCCCAACAAATTTGACCATTAATTTTCAAATAGTAATAAATCCACCTCACATCTCTTATTTTTCACATCTATTTATTTATTACCTTTCTTCATATTGTCGAATTCATTTCCATTTCTCCGTAATTAGAATTATTAGAATTAGATAACTAATTAGGACTGAGCCTATTCTAGTAATGACCACCCCAAGCGACTTTAACAGGTTTGAATTCAGAGATCTCCTTTTCATAGACTGGTTGCCTTAGCAAGAATAAAGATCCCAGTCTGTCCTACTATTTACCCATAGCTGGAAGGGGTAGTTAGATGCAGAGTTAGCACTACCTTTCAAGAGATTAGCAAGTAAGGCTTTACAGTACACGATTACTATTACACCACACATCCTATATATATATATATATATATATTATATATATATATATATATATATATATATATATATATATATATATATATATATATGAAATAATATTTAGAAAAAACAAACACATGATGTAAAATTCGCTGACAGAATTCTGTTTCGACCCTTTATTGAAGTGGTCTTCATCAAGAGCGAGTTGTGTATGATAGAGAGAACGGTGAAAGTGGACCGTTATGAGACGAAAGGGTCGAAACAGAATACTGTCAGCGAATTTTACATCATGTGTTTGTTTTTTCTAAATATTTATTTCACACTGTCGGATTCACTTCCATTCAATTTTCTATATATATATATATATATATATATATATATATATATGATAAAGGTAATGGCGTACCGGGAAAAATATTGAGTTGCTCTCAATATTGATGGTTGATACAATTATTCATCGGATAAGATTAGATTGGTTGCCTAACCATGGTTAAAGAGCCCAGTCTGCCGTACTATTTACCCATAGGTGGAGGGGAGTAGTTGTATTCATACCTTTCTCAAGGGTATTAGCGCTATATGAACTGTAGCTTCGTCCAGGATTTGAACTCGAGTCGACGAGTCCATTTGCAACGACTCTAACCATTACACCGCACCCGTCCGTCCAACCTCATAACATTGTTAGATTGGTAAATCTTTTTTATCTGATCTGTAATATTTTTACATCTTTGCGCACTTGGCTACATTCTTGAGGAATTGTTGAGAGTTAAGCCCACTTTGAACAGCTTTCAAGATGAGCATGCTAACCACTGCCCCGCAACAAGTATGTCCACTTTTGTTGGACTTGGCCTCCCTAGCTCAAGGCTGCATTTCTTGAGCACTTAGCATTGAATGTTTTCTCTTTCATTGGCTTCCGAGAGCAACAAACTAACCAGAATGCACCAATGAATACCCCTCCTCAATAAAGCTAATCATTACTTAAAAAGTCTATTGAAAACCCAGGCAATTCTAGGTATCCTTGCGCGTATTGTATAAATGAACAGTTGACTCCCTGCGGTTATGTGGACATAAACATTTAAATTACTTACCCAGTGCCCCAGAATACACTTCTGTCAATTGGCAAGTGCATTATTTGGTCTGTGCGCTTTTATAGGACTCCACCTATTTTTTTTTACTGTTTATTTGATGTACACTGTATATGTAGGTATAGGTACTAGCGAGATAAAGCTAAAAAGAAGAAAAAATGTATGTATATATGTTTGTAAGCCAGTAGGATCTTGGTATTCAATTCCCAAGATAAGATCTCTCTCTCTCTCTCTCTCTCTCTCTCTCTCTCTCTCTCTCTCTCTCCCTCTCTCTCCTTCTCTCTCTCTCATTCTCTTCTCTCTCTCTCTTTACTTCTCCCTCACTGACTCTTTCTTTCTCTTTTTACTCACTGCTTTTCAGCTTCTATTCCTTCTCTTTCTCTTTTTCTTTCTTTTGATCCTCTCTCTCTCTCTCTCTCTCTCTCTCTCTCTCTCTCTCCTTCTCTTCTCTCTTCTCTTTCTTACCCTCACTGACTCTTTTTTCTTTTTACTGCTTTTCAGCTTCTATTCCTTTCTCTTTCTCTTTTTCTTTCTTTGCTCTCTCTCCCTCCCCTCCCCTCCCTCCCCACTCTCTCTCTCTCTCTCTCTCTCTCTCTCTCCTCTCTCTCTTTATTCACTGCCTCTCAGCTTTTATTTCTTTTTCTTTCTCTTTTTCTTTCCCTCTTCCTTTTTCAGCTTCTTTCTTTATTCATCTCTTTTGGCCACATTGTCTCATATGGTCTTTTGAAATTTTATTTTCTTTTTCTTTTTTATTGCTTTCTTTCTTTCTCTTTCTTTCTCTCTCTGTCTCTCGTTCTTTCTTTCTATCCCTTCCCTCTCTCCTTCTTTCTCCCCTCTCTCTCTCTCTCTATTTCTAATCACTAACTGTCAGCTTCTATTTCTTTCTCTTTCTCTTTTTCAGTTTCTTTCTTTATTCTCTTTTTTTGGCCACATTGTCTCCTATGCTCTTTCTTTTTTATTGATTTTTTCTCTTTCTTTCTCTCTCCCTTTCTTTCTCTCTCTTTCCCTCTCTCTGTCTTTCTTTCTCTCTCTTTTTACTTACTAATTGCGAGCTTCTATTTCTCTTTCTCTTTTTCTTTCTCTCTTCCCTTTTCAGTTTCTCTCTTTATTCTCTTCTTTTGGCCACATTATCTTTTTTTTAAAATTTCTTCTTTGTTTATTGCTTTCTTCCTTTCTTTCTTTCTCTTTCTTTCTCTTTCTTTCTCTTTCTTTTTTCTTTTGTGTTTTTCTATTTATTTTCCTTTTTAGATATTTTTCTGTTGTTAATTTCTCTCTCTTTTAATTTTTTATTTTTTTCTCTTTCTTTTTTCTCTTCTTTTGCTTCTTGCTTTTTTTCTCAGATGCTTTTTCTCTTCCTTTTCCTTTTTCTTGTTTTCCCTCTTCTTTTTTCTTTTCTTTTCTCTTTCTTTTGCTTTTTAGATATTTTTCCTGTTTTTGCTTTCTTTCACTTTCTTTTACATCTTTTACTTTATTCTCTCTTTTTGCTTTTTTCTCTTTCTTTTTTCATTTTTTAAAACTTTTTTTCGCTTTCTTTTTCTTTTTTCAAAACTTTTTTCTCTTCTCATTTTTTCTCTTTTCTTTTTTTCAACTTTTTTTCTTTTCTCTTCTTTTTTTTCTTTTTTTCAAACATTTTTTCTCTTTCATTTTTTTCTCTTTCTTTTTTTTTTTTTTCCTTTTTTTCTTTTTTAAAAACTTTTTTCTCTTTCTTTTTTCTTTTTTCAAAACATTTTTTCTCTTTCATTTTTCTCTTTCTTTTTTCTCTTTCTTTTTCTCTTTTTAAAAACTTTTTTCTCTTTCTTTTTCCTTTTTTTCAAAACATTTTTTCTCTTTTCGTTTTTCTCTTTCTTTTTGTCTTTCTTTTTTCTCTTTCCTTTTTTTCTTTTTAAAAACTTTTTTCTCTTTCTTTTTTCTTTTTCCTCTTTCTTTTCTCTCTTTCTTTTTTTCTCTTTCTTTTTTTTTCTTTTTTTCGCTTTTTAAAAACTTTTTCTTTCTTTTTCTCTTTTTTAAAACATTTTTCTCTTTCTTTTTTTCTCTTTTTAAAACATTTTTCTCTTTCTCTTTTTTCTCTTTCTTTTTTTCTCTTTCTTTTTCTCTTTTTTTTTTTCTCTTCTCTTTTTCTCTTTTTGAAACTTTTTTCTCTTTCTTTTTTCTTTTTTCTCTTTTTTTCTCTTTCCTTTTTTTCCTCTTTCTTTTTTCTTTTTTTAAACTTTTTCTTTCTTTTTTCTCTTTTTTAAAACTTTTTTCTTTCTTTTTTCTCTTTAAAAACCTTTTTTCTTTCTTTTTCTTTAAAAAAAAAACTTTTCTCTTTCTTTCTTTTTTCCTCTTTTTTAAAACTTTTTTCTCTTTCTTTTGTTCTTTTTTTTTCTTTTTTCTCTTTCTTTTTCTTTTCTTTTGCCTTTTCTCTTTCTTTTTATTACTTTTCTTTTTTTCTTTCTTTTTTCTCTTCTATCTCTTTTTTCTTTCTTTTTTCTTTCTTTTTTCTTTTCTTTGTCTATTTTCTTCATCTCATCTGACAACATTTTTTCATGATTTCTACTTCTTTTTTAAAAACTTTGTCCCCCGTTCTCTCTTCACTTAATCTTTCCTTCTTCTTTTTCTTCTCTCTTTCACCCAATTCTGCTTCTCTCCGTTTCATTCATTGCTTCACTTTCTCGCCATCTTTCTCTTCTCTTTTCTCTCTTAACTTTCCTCACCTTCTCTGGTTCTCTTACTACGACTATTTTATTATTTTCCAATATTTTATCCCTTTCTTCTTTTCGTTTAATTTGTTTTTTTTTTTTTTGTTTTTTTTTTGTTTTAAGTGCATATCAACCTTTGTGGGTTATTTTTAATGTCGAAGCCCAAGTCCTTAATAGAGAAACAGTAGCAGTATTTTAAACCTAAATAGTGAGGTAGGGATGAAATAGTGGTGCATATCTTTCCTCATCATAATTAAGTCTGAAGTTTAAATTGTAATAAGTGTGACATTGAAGTTTTCCAAAATTCACCATACGAATTTCTTGTTGTTACGCTCGGCCTGTTCCTAACAGTGGAGAAATGCACTCGGTTCTCACTATAAAAATAGTGAGACTCCGAGTGGAAAGGAGGCTGTTCCCGTTAACGACAGCTGTCGTAGCATGTACCATTAATTGTAAAAATAACGTTGTGTCTTATTTTATCCCCACTCGACTTGAACTTCTTTTTTGTTGGAACTATAAACATCCACAATACAATTTCACAATACAGTTTGTTATACCCACTTTTTCATCGTTAAAAATTCATTCATGTTGATACTTTATCGAACTTAGTTGTGTCTTATTTTATTCTCTTTTCTCTTTTCCGCAACGCATTCACTCTCCCTCACCTCTCTCTTCTCTTTCCTTTAGTCCTCCAAAACGCATACACTCTCCCAACCATCACTCTCTCCCCCTCTCTCCCTTCTTTCTCTTAATTCCACCACACTCTCTCCCCCTCTCTCCTCTTCTCTTATTCCCCGAACCATCACTCTCCTCACCCTTCTCTTCTCTTTCGTCTGCATTATTCATTCCCAACCGATCACTCTCTCCCTGCTCATCTCTCTTTCTCTTATTCCCAACCATCAGACAGTAGCTTGTTTATATGCCAATATTTTTCTCATTGATTCTCTATTCATTCTATATTGCATATTATATATAATATATATATATATATATATATATATATATATATATATATATATGTATATACATATATACATATTTATATATTTATTTATTTATTTTAGAAATACTTCATACATCCATCAATCTATCCATATGATCACATACACACATATCTGCTCAATAGCTGTGATAGACTGTTAAATATATAATATATATATATATATATATATATATATATATATATATATATATATATATATATATATATATATAGGTTAGGAGGTAGATTAGAAGGCCATCACAATGCAGTTTGGAATAAATAAAAAATAATAATACGGTAACAATGGTGGTGTGTGTTGACCTGTATTTTTTTTATTATTTCTTGAAATTTCGAGGTAATACCTCTTTATCAAAAGAATTGAACTGAAGCAGTACAGCTATGGCATTTCTTCCTAAATGAATTTTTTTTTTTGAAATGACGTTATTTTTGAAATAACTGTATTCCCGTGTGAGCGTGAATGCGTTATTTTTATTTTTATTTTTTTTTGTACGTGTGCGTATGTTGTAATGCGCGTGACATTGAAAATGCGTGTTGGCTGTGACGTTAAGACTGTATCCTAGCGCGGGATTTTGTACGTGGGTATGTGCGAATGAAAAAGTGTATTTGTGTTTTGTGACGTTTCCTGTTGGATTTTACATCAATTTAATCATTTAATATTATTAATATTATTATATTATTATATTATCATATTTATTTGCTTATTTACTTATTTATATCTAATTCAATTTATCTTTTTATATTTTATAAATTTTTAAATATATATATATATATATATATATATATATATACATATATATATATATATATTTAATTTATTTATTTATTTAATTTATTTTCCTTAACAACTAGTGTGCAATGGCTTGTGTGTTTGTATGTGTGGGCGAGATGTTGGGCTATAGATTTATATATATATATAAGGAATAGAGAATGAAAAAATGAGAAAAGTATTGGCATGAAAAGGTGCTCAATGCTAATAAAGCAGAGCAGCTTTATAATTAATGGTAATATTATGGGCTTACACTCATAACTTGAAGTTTCATGGTAATCCAATCATCAGATAAGTTCAATGGTTGAGATCTTAAAAAACAGTTTTTTAAAAACTGGTTTTTAAAATCTCAACCATTTCACGACTGGTTTTTAAGATCTCAACCATTGAACTCATCTTATGATTGGATTACCATGAAACTTCAATTTATGAGTGTAAACCCATAATATTACCATTATATATATATATATATTATATATATATATATATATATATATATATATAATTTACTACTTAAAAATACTAAATCAGTAAAATATAGTGCTCTCCGCACAATATCATAATCAATATCACAATATTTCAACTATGAAAAAAACTTAAACAGGATAAAATTATACAGTGATAAAACTCATAGTTGATTTACATAAGCCCAATCTACTTTTGTACTTGTATTGAGACGATAGGGACATGGAACTTAGTATTTTTGAGTTTTTAACCTGCTTTTATATATATATACATAATATATATATATATATATATATATATATATATATATATATTCGATTCGAGTTGGAATTCCTAGACGAATGAATCCATATATTCTCCCTCCAGCTATGGGTTAAATAGTAAAGTAGACTGGGCTCTTCAGCCTAGAGTAGGTAAGCAGTCTAGGAGAGGGATAACTCTGAATTCAAAATTCCTGAGATCGGTCGTTGATTGTGTTTGTGGCAACCCTTGATGCACAAATTCTTTCCTATCGACTGTGCCAAAAAGTGTGGATGGTCCAACACAAGCCTTCACCACTATAAACAAATCACTGTGTGGACGTTCATTGTATGAACACTCATACGTCGAAATCGACTGGAGAGTCCATCATATATATATATATATATATATGTATATATATATATATATATTATTACAGTGTGTACGGAAATAACCTACTCAAGTTTCACCATAATATCTTCAGGGTTAATTTCCACTGAATAAATCAAGATCTTTGAAGATACTTATGGAGAAACTAGTAGGTTATTTCCGTACACACTGTAATACTAATATCGCTCTACTAACATATTGAGCACTTTATATTTTTTTATAACACTGATTTATTCGATTTATAATTGTATCAACCAAATGTTGGGATTAACCCAATATCTTTCACCGGTAAGTCATTCTCTTTATTTTTATATATATATATATATATATATAATATATATTATATATTATATATATATAAAGGGTGGCTTACCGGTGAATATGGGCACGATCGTTGGAGGTGCACAGGATCCAGGGGTTAAGTCCGTGATAAAACAAATACAAAGTGCTCAATACAAAGTAGAGCAAATTTATTGAAGAAATGGATACAACAGAAACCTGCTCGAGTTTCATCGCTAGAATCATCAGGGTTAAATCCACTGGGTTAATCGAGTTACCGATTAATTGCAGCTGATCACACGTATGTTCATTGAATAAGATTTATCGTTAAATCTTATATATATATATATATATATATATATATATATATATATATATATATATATATATATATATATATATATATATATATGAAGATTGAAAGAGAGGTAGTTGATGAACACCTGCAAGGTAAATCTAACAATTATTTGGAGTCAAAACAAAACAAGACTAATCTGTCATTTCTAGATGTTTCATTTTGTGTAAAGTGTCAGCATTGTAATAAATAGTTGCACTGTCTTGTCCTCCCACATTATGTCATAATTTATTTTCTGTAACTTGATATTAATAGTTATCATAATAATGTTTGGTATCCTATAAGATACAAACGTTTTAAAAAGGTGATATCTTTTTTACCATTTACAGTCATCTTATGAGTTCTATTATTTTCATTCATAATCACATTTTATTTCATTCAGAAAAAATACACCAAGAAAAATAAATATATAATTATAACACTATGATAGGTTGGCTGGCAATATTAAATTAAATACTTGATAATAATTAGGATAATTTGTTAAATGTTTAAGTACTTTTGTAATGTAGTTTAAAAACAAGAAAAACCGAAATCTTATTATAATGGAGATTGTACGTTTTTCTCTCTGTAACCGAAACTATATTACTACTCAAGTCACAATTCCCTTTGTTATTTACATCACATTCTCCATGATTTTATTTTTATTTAAACCTCAATTATTAATAAAATTGTTTTACATTATTAATACTGTTAACCATATCTACATACTAATAACATGCAATTGTATTTATAGATACAACAAAATAGCGGTTTACAGTGTGAACGGGAATGCTAATTTGCATATTGAAATTAAAAATGTGATTTTAATAAATATGTGCTAAGTATTATTGATTTCTAACTGTTTGGTTTTATTTTAATGAATATGAGCAAAAATCTCTTCAATGAATCTTAAATGAAATCCATTAAGAAGAAAAAATAACTGTCATTTTATTCTTTACTTCCTCTTTTCACTAAATACTTAAATTAGAAAAGATAACAATGAAAGACGAGAGTGGTGGAAGAGTAAGTTTCAGTTGTTCTATTTTTTTTATTATACCCTCCTCTGTTTCAAATCTTTTTAACTGCATTCTTATTTAGTTTCATTAACCTTTCTAATTTAATATAATATTTTATTACATTAAAACTTAAATACTTGCACCCGGAGTGTGCATATATTTGCTAGTAATAATAATAATATTAGAAATCACTAATTGTTTACATACAGTGACTCTGGATTCTTCCAATAGTCAAAAAACAAAGATTTGTGGCATAAAAAGCAAATTCCTAAAACAACGGAATTTGAAAAGAATTCAAATTTTTTTATTTAAATAGATAAAACAGTTTATTGTGGGTCGTCAGGTCAATGACAAAGAAGAAAATACAAAAGGCAAATTCCTGAAACAATAGATTTGATCAGGATGTCCAATTCTTGATTTAAATAAGTGAAACAATGGTTCACTTTGGGTTTCAATTGAAAAACAAAATGATAATTGATCTCGGGTTGACAAAAAAATAAATAAATTCCTGAAAACTTTGAAATTTTCTCAAGAATTCCAACATTTTATAAATAGTATAATAATTGGCACTTGGAAAAAACTAAAGAAAAATAACAACTAAGACTGGCACAAGGCCATTTATTCAAATAATCAATATTATCGAGTGGCTTACCCATCAAAGAGAAGTGGGAAGTTTTTTTTTATTCCTCCCCAATGTTTACGCTGCGAGGCCATTGTTCCGGCGCTTCTATTGGGTGGCTAATCAGAGACGTATGTTCGGGGGGGGGGATTCTGGAACCCATCAAAAGAAGGCCCAAAGCTGGAACAACAGACAGTTAGCCGGGGTCAGGCATGCAGAGATCGAGAGCTTGCTACAGCTCGGGGCCCTTGACACAACTTTGTCAATATACTCTGCCACTCGGTAGCGATTTGACCATTTAACAATAGACATCTAGCTGTAGATCGCCAGTCAACTAAAGAAAAGAAACTAACTTTGTCATTTACGCTTCTTTGTCGTAATACAAGATATCCATCATTGTATGATTAATAAAGGTATATTTTTTGTACATAAAACATTAATAAGCGTTCGTGGTTATTTGTTTTGTTGACCCGTTGAGAGCTTTAGATAATTTGGTCATCATCCGACCCAGCCGAGTGGAGAAAGCACGAAACCAACTCTCTTTCAGCCTCCCTGTTGATTAGCAAACAACAAAAGAACTGGAGTTCCGAACGGGCAGGTTCGAGCATCTCTTAACTGAGCCGCATCACTACATCTCCAATAAAACGAGTGTGATACGGTGCCGGAGCATCGTTCCATAAATTTAAACCGTGCCCCAGCAAAGGATTATATTATATTATAAAACATTCACTAACCTCCTTTGTGATTACACTTTGTGTGCATGTAAGTAGTAGCAGATAAAAAATCATGTTCACAGCAAAGGTCATGTGTCTAAATATGCTAATATAGGCTAAAGACCTGGTTTAATTGGTCTCATCTTGCTAAAACTAAAGTTTAACTGTTTGCTTAAGAATAATCTATGAGCCAGCTGCTACAGGTGCGGTAGTCTTCTGACAGCAGTCACTAAAAGGAGGGAGTTTTTCCCTATTCTTACTTGTGCCCTCAACGCCAGTGCACTTCAAATAGACAAATGCCCAAGAAGCGATTAATCAGAATAATTGGTGAGGACATCTCATGTCATATGAAATAGCCAAGTCTTTATCTCAGCTCCTAATATGTAATGCCAAAGGACTGAGTAGTTATTTGAGACTCAGGTGTGCAGAATTATTGAACAACTTGATTAGTCCCAAATTCCACTTATAACATTATTTGCTTGCAATAATTGCAACAAATTGGCAATAATTTGTAGTTGGGTAAATATCTGTAGTAGCAGTAGGAATAGTAGCTGTAGTAGTATTGCTAATACAACTGAAAGTACAGTTGTATTAGCAATACTACTACAGCCACTATTACTACTGATACTACAGATATTTACCCAAATACAAATTATTGCTTCAAAAGGAATGAATGAATGAAGGTTCATATAATTTTTAATGACAATTTGGTTGTTTTTTTTTGTTTTTTTTGTTGGTATGTTTTTGGGTCATTTAATGCTGAGTCATTTTTATATCAGGTTATTTACCGTACCTATTGTTCCTTAAATGGTCACCTATATAAATACTGAACAAGCTCAATGCTGCTTAACAACAGTATTCAGGAATAGATGAAGGTTCATATAATTTCTAATGACAATTTGGTATATTTTACGGCATCTTAACCCTTTTGGGTCATTTAATGCTGAGTCATTTTTTATATCAGGTTATTTATCGTACCTATTGTTCCTTAAATGGTCACCTATATAAATACTGAACAAGCTCATTGCTGCTTAACAGCAGTATTCACGAATAAATGAAGGTTCATATAATTTCTAATGACAATTTGGTATATTTTACGGCATCTTAACCCTTTTTGGGTCATTTAATGCTGAGTCATTTTTTATATCAGGTTATTTACAGTACCTGTTCCTTAAATGGTCACCCATATAAGTACTGAACAAGGTCATTGCTGCTTAACTGCAGTATTCACGAATAAATGAAGGTTCATATAATTTCTAATGACAATTTGGTATATTTTACGGCATCTTAACCCTTTTTGGGTCATTTAATGCTGAGTCATTTTTTATATCAGGTTATTTACAGTACCTATTGTTCCTTAAATGGTCACCCATCTACGTACTGAACAAGGTCATTGCTGCTTTACTGCAGTGTTCTTGCAGGAACCAGTGCTTTCAATATGACTTGACTATAAATATGACAATTTAAAAATGTTGGTATGTTTTACGGCATCTTAACCCTTTTTGGGTCATTTAATGCTGAGTCATTTTTTATATGAGGTATTTACAGTACCTATTGTTCCTTAAATGGTCACCCATCTAAGTACTGAACAAGGCCATTGCTGCTTAACTGCAGTATTCATGAATAAATGAAGGTTCATATAGTTTTTAATGACAATTTGGTTGTTTTCTGTTGGATGGTTGGTGTTTTTTGTTTTGTTTTACGGCATCTTAACCCTTTTTGGGTCATTTAATGCTGAATCGAGTCATTTTATTATCAGGTTATTTATATTACCTGCTATTCCTTAAATGGCCACTATCTAAGTACCAAACAAGCTCAATGCTGCTTAACTGCAGTATTCTTGCAGGAACCAGTGCTTTCGATATGATTTGACTGTAAGTATGACAATTTGAAAAATCACATTTACTTATTTTTGCAGAAGGCTAGCATCCTCAAAATGTAAATGGTTTTATTACCAAAAGTAAATCTACATTATAGGTGGGTTGATATTCTTCTGACATCCCACTAAGCCAGATTAACACTGGGTCTTTTTAACATGGGGTGACATACTCAAAATCGAAGCTCATCTGATGGCCAGTGAAAGAAAAAAGGTGTGGTCCTGTTGGCATTCTTCTTTTGGGTTGCCTCAGGCACCTGGTATTAAACATGACCCTGCCCCTTTTAGGTAAGAGGGCATATCCTTGCCTGGAGGGATAGCCCCTTGGGAGGCGATTAATTATACTTCACTCATCCGAGAGGAACTGAAACTTCCTATACCAGGTGAGTATGAGAATCTACGTTCAACGGAAAAAAATAGTGTCTGACTTGTAGGCATAAAATAACCCTAGACACATTGACATGCTGGTAAAATTAATCAATGGACTAATTAAAAGATTTATCAATCAAAATAAGTTAGCATATATTCACTTAAAAACAGAAATCAATTATGTAAGAAAGATCAAAACAATCAATGGATCTGTGAGACTAATTTTTTTCTTATGCCTCCTCTACCCAGGCAATGCGAGGTAGCCGATTCTAGTACATTGCTGTTTAACTTCGGGGATCGAACGGGAACCGATGGTTTCAGTGTGACTTAACCGCATTGCCACTTTACCTGGTATCCTATCTATTCAGCCTTTTGGTGTCATTCCACTTTTTTAAAAAAAATTTTTGTGTTGCCTGTGTAAAAAAAAAATACCGTTAATATGCTATCATCACTTTGGTTAGTATTATTTTCAGGAATCTTTGTTATTCGGGCATTTTCTAATTATCAACTAATGAGTAAATGGATAATTGTCAAATCTCTTGAGAGAAATTAGATTTTAATGTCTGCAGTTGACTCAGGCATTGTCATTATTAATATCTCTTCATTAAAACCGTTTTCTAATGACAATAGACAAGGCAAAAAGATTTAAAGAAAAAGCAGTGAAAAAATTAGCGATTGTTATTCTGTTGTTTTTTTTTTAGTTTTTTTTTTGTTCTTTTTATGGGGTAAATTTATCAAAGTGGCTAGAAATGGACAGATTAATTCCGACAGGAAAATTTTATGAGGCAAAGGAAAAAAAAATAAGAATAAGAATGTGAAAAGTTATGTGTGAGTGTGTGTATGCTTTCGTGTTTGTATGTATAAAAGACTCTGGTACATATCTTGCCGCATTCTTCATTTATGTTCATCCTTGTGCAAATTAATTTAAAAAAACGCTTTAATTTCCGTTCTTTCACCACGAGTTCAGTTTTAAACCCACTGAGTAACAGGGTGAATTAGATTTATATTTGCCTAATATTAAATCAATTGCAGCTGTGTACAGTAATAGGGGCCGGGTTAGCTCAGTCGGTAGAGCGTTCGGCTAGAAACCACAAGGTTCCTAGTTCGATACTGGTCCTCGCCAACTCAGCGTATAAGTAGCAAAGGAATATGTGCGGTAAAGTAAGGAACTGACGGTAGGTATGGCGCTCAACCTCAGATGCTAAAACAATTCCCTTGGTCTAGCGCTATTGAAAAGGGGATAGACTCCTTCGCTGACTGGCTGATACCGACTTTAGGCTGCCCGAAGATTTTACTTTTTTACAGTAATATGAATCTATTTTTGGGAAGTATTGTTTGGCTTTGAAAAATATTGTGCTATCCCTAATTGCATCAGATTTTTATCTCGTCCAGACACTATTGTCTCAACTGTTAATTAGTTGTCCTACGGCCATTGTCTGTGATGAATGTTATTCCAAAGAAGCATGCAAAAATTGTAACACTGCATGTACACGCTAGCTAATCAGTTTCAAGTTTGTTTCCAAATTTGTTTCTGCTGTAGATTTGAATTACTTTAAAACTGATAAAATTTAGGATTGATTTCAATCGGGAAAGGGTTACATGAGAAACTATTTGAGAATATCAGTCATCATAAAGAAAAAACTCATGTCTTTCAAAAAATCCTTTTCAAAACAGCTCGGCTGAAAGTAACATAAAATATACTCATTAGCGAACATTTTTGTATAATTAGTCTTAATGCAACCACGCTTGAAGTGATTTGAGGATACAAATTTTAAAAGTTTTCTCTTAAGTTTGCAGGCAAAAAAGGAATTTATATATATATATATATATATATATATATATATATATATATATATATATGTGTGTGTGTGTGTGTGTCAGAAAAAAACGTAGCGTTCAACCGTTTTTATATCTTTAATTTAACTAAGGAATTACATCGACTTAGTTAAACGTAGGGTAGGGTCCTGATGAAATCATTTCAATTTGATTGAAACCATGGTAGACTATTACATTTTCCTCTAATACTATTATTATTACAATTACTGCTCTATGTTTTTAATATATTGAGCACTTTTGGATTATTTACTGATGCCATTGAAACAGAAAAATGAAAGCAGCAATTGGATACTATACATATAATATATATATATATATATATATATATATATATATATATACAATACAGAATACTATATCTATAAATAAATAATGCTCAATATCATAGATAGAGCATGTATATCTAAATAAGGGTAGCATAGAAAAATTTACGTTGATACCCCAGTAAACACCAAACAAATTTGCATTAATACCCATTAAACACCAAACAAATTTTTATTAATATCCCAGTAAACGCCAAACAAATGTGCATTAATATTCCAGTGAACACCAAACAAATTTGCATTAATACCCCAGTAAACACCAAACAGATTTTTATTAATATCCCAGTAAACTTCAAAGAAATGTTGCTTGGGATGTTTTATTTCATTTTCTTTTTAAATGTTCAAACGTATAAACCTTGCACCAAACAAACAACTACTACAACTAATAATCCCTCTGAAGATGCCAGTGACATAATTGAATGCACTTGGCTAAACAATTTGGGACAATTTCTCTAAGATCTGAATCAAGAAGACTTGATTGTCTGCTCTTGAAAATCTAAATTAAAATTCATATTGGTTAAGAAAGTGTGACCTATTCACAATTATACACAATTTCAATTTCAATACAATACAATACACATTTCAATTAATTTAACGGTGCAAAAATGTAAACATTGTTATTTGTTCATAATTTTCATTATTTCCATTAGCTGAAAATTTAAAAAAACAAAAACATCAGGAGTTTTTTTAACCTTTCCATTTTCGGTTGAACAAAATTTTTTCAAGATAATATTATCTTGAAAATTTTTTGCTCAACCGAAAAAAGAAAGGTTAAAAAACTCCTGGTGTTTTTTAATGCAAATTAATGCAAAATTTGTAATGCTGTCGGCCACAGAAGTATTAGAAGAGAAGTAGTACTCGCCAGATTGCGTATTGGGCACACCCACATTACCCATTCGTACCTGTTAAAAGGGGAGGATGCCCTACTGTGCCCAACATGCAAAGTACAACTTACAACCAAGCATATCCTTCTAAATTGTAACAGACTTAAACATATCCGCGCAAATTACTATCAAGCAAGAAACCTGAAAGACATCTTTAAGAATACAAACCCTGAAAACATTTTAAATTTTATTAAAAAAAGCAACCTTTTCAACAAGATATAACAGAACATAACCAATTATCTCCATAGAACCACTACTTTAAAGACTGAAATCCAAAATAACCTTTTTGGCATTAAATGACCCACAGAGGTTGATATGCCGTTAAGGTGGGGGGTAGATTTCATATATAGAAAATCGGTGGTAGCTAGTAGTTAGTTTTATTCTTGTTGGTCTCCCTTAAGATGCTTTTTTTGTCTATATTCTTAAGAAAGACATAAAAAAATGTAAAAAGTAAGTAAAGTCGTCGGGGCAGCCTAATGACGGTATCAGCCAATCAGCGAGGGAGTATATCCCCTTTTCACTAGCGCTAGACGAAGGAGATTATTCTAGTGTCTGATGTGGAGCGCCACACCTACCTTCAGCTCCTTACTTTACCGCATAGATCCCTGTCCTACTCATACGCTGACTTGGCGAGGACAGGTATCGAACTAGGAACCTTTGGTTTCTAGCCGAACGCTCTACCGACTGAGCTAACCCGGCCCCTATTAGTGGACACCGCTGCAAATAATCTAATCTGAGACAAATAGCAATCTATTTCAACCGGTTACTCCATTGGGTTTAAAACTGAACTCATGGTGAAAGAAAGGAAATTAAAGCGTTTTTTTTTAAATTAATTTGCACAAGGGTGAACATAAATGAAGAATGCGGCAAGATGTTCACCAGAGTCTTTTATACATACACACACGAAAGCATACACGCACATACCCACGCACTCACACATAACTTTTCACATTCTTATTCTTATTTTTTTCCTTTGCCTCAGTTGGCGAGGACTGGTATCGAACTAGGAACCTTGTGGTTTCTAGCCGAACGCCGTACCGACAGAGCTAACCCGGCCCATCAATAAATGTAATTCACAATAATGCGTAATAAGGGATTTTTAAAAAAATAGATTTCTTTTTCTTCTTCTCATATGTTTTATAAATAACTGGCCAAAATACTTTAAATAACAATAAACTACTGTGTCTGCCAGAGTGTCATCAATGGCACCAGCCCTACAGCCAGCAAAGATTGTTTTTACAATTCCTTTCATCAAGTCGGACAGCTCACACACGATATAAACAAATCTGTTCTTCAACTTCAAGACAGAGCTTTTGAACTAAATCACTCAGTTGGATTAGATACTTAGATGTCAATTCAACTGAAGCTTGAACTGTGACTTTGGTCTGGTAGCTTGTCTTTTTGCATTGTCAGGAAAGCCGTCTTGAAACTCCTGGCTTCAGGGTGATCTTCTCTTCTGATGAGTCTTAGATAAGATGTTGTCACACGGCTTGACAAAATCTAGCATCGCTTCTTATGGTTTAAGGTTCAGAGAGCTTAAAGTCTTCAATCAATTTCGTATGTTCTTAATTGGTTTGTTTTGTTTTGTTTTGTTTGTTTTGTTTTGTTTTACGGCATATCAACCTCAGTGGGTGATTTAATGCCGATAAAGTTTTCAAATAAATCAATTCAAGGTAGACGCTATTTAGCCGCCGCTCTTGTGTCTGTAATTGTACTCTAGATTGATTTTTCTTTTTTCTCAATTTTTTTCTATTTATTTGGTTGGTTTTGTTTTACGGCATATCAACCTCAGCGGGTCATTGAATGCCAATAAAGTTTTCAAATAAATCAATTCTTAATTGATAATACAATTTTTTTATAAATACATTTTTCTATTTAACCCATAGATGGGACCCTAACAGGTACTACCACTCCGGGTCAGAGTGGACCAGGGAGCAATGGTGATGAAGGGGTGCTCCACATTCCCCAAACCTCCAAAACTGGAACCTCACCATCAGATAGAGTTTAACGTCATTCCCAGGACATGTAGACTCGCATCCACCGCCTTCTAGTACCCATATGATAAAAAGGGGTTGGTGCTTGCCATAAGGGCAATAGGTTGGGAAAATCATATAGGTGCTAGGGCTTGACGTGACCAGCCGATTGATCGGAGGGGGCCTCTCCGACCGCCCATCTAGCCCAAGATAGGGCCAAAGTGGAGTATTGCATGTCATGAACTGCTCATCCACCTGGGCTCTATCCTTAAGCATCACGGGTCGCCACCCACGGCCAACAGGTGGCCCCATTGGGGGAGTTTACCCCTCTGCAGAGGTGCAGTCGGTGCATTTTAACGCCCCAGCCGACAGGGCGGGGTATGTTCTTGAATAAGTTTATTCATTTATTAATTTATGTTTTTTGACGACATTCTGTTTAGCGTTTTTGTTAAATCTTAAATGATAATCAGTTCTACACACCTGACTGAGACTATATAAATTAATTACGTACTTATTTAATGTTTAAATAATATTGTTAGGCAACCAGTATGAGAGAAAGAAAACTCTGCATTAAAACATGTTTAGGAATTGATCTTATGTCACATCCTACTCATGCGGAGGTGTTGGTAAATATCCATACCAAGAGTGATCACTAATAGGGATGTATCATGGGAGAGAGTCATGGGGATCCATGCTGTTGAAATGCCTCGATAATGATAATGTTTGGGTTTTCAGCTCAATTTTGTAATTTCTACTAAAAGTTGGGTAATACCCTGTCAAGTCATCCACTCCAATTTTTCTGAAATTTTGTCCAAAAAGGGAAAAAATTCAAAATCATCAATAACTTAAAATTGGTTGACTTCAATACTTTTTTGATAGCACTTTTTGATTTCATGGGCAAAAATGCATTTATAATCCAATTTTTAGTAGTAGGGAAGCTCTAGAACTCATTTTACATACAAAAATAGATTACAAAAAGGCGCCATTTTTCGCCAACACCAGCAAATTTGGAGAGCTAAAAATTGACATAACTAAGTTTAGTAATTTCTACAAAAAGGTATCAGAGCTAAATGAAAAATTCCTCATCATAGGTTTTAAGGTTTGTAATTCCTTAATTACCAAAAACATAAAGAGCAGAAATATACATACCAAGAGTGATCACTGATAGGGATGGATCGTGGGAGAGAGTCATAGGGATCCATGCTGTTGAAATGTATCGATAATGATAATGGTTGGGTTTTCAGCTAAGTTTTGGAATTTCTACTAAAAGTTAGCAGTATAACTAAACACCGCAGAGCTAAATGAAAAATTCATCCTCATAGTTTGTAGCTGTAGCAAATTTTACAAGTGATGAAAATCAATCTTTACAGTATTAATATGGCAGACAACTGACGGAATTAGATTCTCTTAGAGTTTTCAAGTATAAATTCTATTTATTCCTTGCTCCAATGATTCATTTGATGAATGTCCAGAATAGATACTAATATCACTTTTACCATTTGGGCATTGCAAATGACCATGATAGAAATTTGGTGGGTAGGACCTGCCCAAAAGTTTGGTTAGTCTTCCAGAAGTTTACAACCAGCTTGATTATAATGTTGGTATTATTAGATGAAGACATAATATTCTTATCAGACAAGAAACTTTGCTTTTCATAGTTTCTACAAATTGGCTTCCTGTTGATTCTAAATAATAGATTGCATTTCTTTGTCTTTAACATGATTCAGCCATCGTCCAGTTTCAATATTTTCTTTGTAAATCTTTTTTAACTCTTTCCAAATGGACCTGTGTCTTGATTTTCTAAAAAAAAAAAAATGCTTATTTAAAATTGAAACACAACTTTCATATCTTTTAAGTTTTGTTTACTTTCTTAATCCTCAGTGAGTTTAATAGTCGGGATTAATGTTTTTGTTATGCTATTAGTTTTTTATTATTGAAAAAAAAAATTTTTTTTAAATTTTTAACAAACATTTTAAAGATTATTTAAGCAACAATATTGAGTGGAATCGATCCAGTCACTTTATCAACCTCCTTTATCTGCGTTTACTGTTATCACAACAATAAACAACCTGTTTATTATTAACTGAAAGAAAGGAAAATAGAAAGGAGTTAACAGAAAGGTAGGATTTTCAGTGAGCAGTAAGTAGCATTGCTGACCGTTTGAACCCGGATAAAGCCAGGTTTTACGATAAACATCCTAGATGTCACTAAGAGATTGGTGTTTCTTTCAACTCTTGTGAGATCTTGAATCTCTTGATTTATATTAAAGAGAATAATAATAAGAATTGTTATTGGTCTTGATTATAAAGGGATTTCTTACTGCAGTGGCATTGCAACAATGAAGAATGTTGGTAGAGACAAAGACGAGAGGAAGAGATGACAACAGGCTCACAAGAAAGGCAAAAATCATAAACGTGGTCACAGAAAAAATGGTAATCTGAACATTAACTACATAAATGAGAGTAACCTCCACTTGTTTCTTTCACTTTGAGGAAACTATCTGTTTTGGTCGCCCATTTTCATTTCACTGTAAATCTACATTGAAAACATATATTCATCATTGTATCCCCTTGTAGAATGGTAAGACCCATTTCATAAAGGGGGTGGTCTGGATCTGGACTTTTTTTCAATATGAATAATTTTGATGTTTCAACTACTATATCCTCCGGCCTTCCTCAGGTAATATTTGTCTTATACCCCACTTGTATGGACTGGGCACAAGCCTCATTTTAATGTGGGCCCACCCATAAGCCGAAGCTCATAGGTGGGATAGAACAAAAATTGCATCGATCCCCTCAGCATTCCCCCTCAAGGGGGTGCCTCAGGCGCTGGGCAATAAACCCAGCCCTGCCCCTTTAAATCAAGGGAGGTATTGCCTGGGGTCGACGCTATTATTTGTATTTTACTGGTCCAGTGGCCGAAGCACACTGGACCCCTGCTCCGAAGGACGAGTATGCAAGGTCAGGAGACCCTACACAAGGTGTTCCCTGTGTATTCCAACATAGTAATGACCCAACCTGAAAAATCATTTTGAATAGTTTGACGAAGAATGTATTAACCAAAAAGAAAGTTTAGCTTGCGAAAAGACGGCAGACTCGCTTCTTTTTGCCCCCCTCTATTCCCCCCCTTCTATATTGCTTTTCATAGTTTCTACAAATTGGCTCTCTATGGAGAGTCCAGTTTCAATATTTTCTTTGTAAATCTTTTTGACTCTGTCCAAATGGACCAGTATCTTGATTTTCTAAAAAAAAATTGCTTATTTAAAAATGAAACACAACTTTCATATCTTTTAAGTTTTTTTTTACTTTCTTAATGCTCAGAATAAACACCTTGTACTTATTTATTATTAGTTTTATTCATCAAATGGTTTGGTTTGGTTTGGTTTGTTTTACGGCATATCAACCTCAGTGGGTCATTTAATGCCAATAAAGTTTTGAAATAAATCAATTCTTAATGGATAATACAATTTTTTTATAAATACATTTTTCTATTTAACCCATAGATGGGACCCTAACAGGTACTACCACTCCGGCTCACAGTGGATCAGGGATCAATGGTGATGAAGGGGTGCTCCACATTCCCCAAACCTCCAAAACTGGAACCTCACCATCAGCTAGAGTTTAACGTCATTCCCAGGACATGTAGACCCGCAGCCACCGCTTTCTAGCACCCATATGATAAAAAGGGGTTGGGGCTTGCCATAAAGGCAATAGGGTTGAGAAAATCATATAGGTACTAGGGCTTGACGTGACCAGCCGATTGATCGGAGGAGGCCTCTCCGACCGTCTAGCCCAAGATAGGGCCAAAGTGGAGTATTGCATGTCATGAACTGCTCATCCACCTAGGCTCTATCCTTAAGCATCACGGGTCGCCACCCACGGCCAACAGGTGGCCCCATTGGGGGAGTCTTACCCCTCTGCAGAGGTGCAGTCGGTGTATTCTAACGCCCCAGCCGACAGGGCGGTATTCATCAAATCATCATCATCATCATGTCGCGCTATCAGCACGGATATCCATGACAATCTCTCGCCAACCTTTCCTATCATTCATTTTCCCAGGGAGGTCCTCTGTGCAGCAACCTGCATCTTTGCTTAGTTGGTCAATGTAGGTCCTTGCTGGGCGGCCCACACTAGCATGTCAGGAGAACATCACTTATGAGCTCATCCTTGTTTCTCCAGCAGTGCCCTGCATGTCTTGTCCGTCTCACTCGAATTGTTTGTGAGATGGGGGGCAGGTGGCCATATAGCTGTTTCCTCGTGGGGTGCTGCTTCCACGATTTATTCAGGACTGCACGCAGCATTCTTGTGCAGCTCCCATCCAGCTTATTCTCAAGGCGCCTCGTTAGGGTCCATGTGGTGCATCCGTACAGCAACACTGATACAACCACCGCCTGGAAGAATTGTCGCTTTAGCTTGTCAGTGAGATCGGATGTTTAACAAAAGCAGCTTATTTTAATTATCATCTATTTATATATTTGTTTGTTTATTTTTATTTTTTTTTATTTAGTGCATGCTATTTGTCATAAAATTGTTTGTTACCCAAATGATAGGATAAATATCAGTTGTGCGTTGACTGAGAGAGAGAGAGAGAGAGAGAGAGAGAGAGAGAGAGAGAGAGAGAGAGAGAGAGAGAGAGAGCAAATTCATCTTCTGGGGGTCATCTGCTGAAAATCATCATCTATTTATCTTCCAAAGGGATGTGTCTTTCCCAAGAGTCTTAGGGCAAAGTGAACGTAACCAGCCTCAGCTAAAATTCAAATTCCCCTGTAAAGGTTACCAATAGTTGTAACAGCTTTTTACTGTTGACAATACAATTGTTGTTATTTTTTTTTGTGGGATTCTGCTTCTATGATTTGTTCAAGACAGCACGCAACATCCTTGTGTAGCTCCCCTTTAATCTTTTCTCTAAGCACTTTGTTAGGGTCTGAGTGGTGCAGCCATACAGTAGCACTTATACAGCTATGGCTTGGAAGAATTAAAGCTTTATCTTATCAGAGAGATCAAATTTCCATGTTATGCATAATTCGTCTATAGTAGTCCATGCCTAAGCTATGTGTGCATTGCTTTCTATAGAATACAGAAGCACTCGTTGTTTTTTATAAATCCCATTTGATAATCAGTGTTGTGTTTTGATGTTTTTAAATCCCAAATGTAGCTAGCTAACGTTGTTGCATTTTTTCGTTTAATATTAGAGAAAGTGTGTTTGTGGTTTGTGAATCTAGTTTTAAATTCAGATTTCGTGCATCCTACATGGCATTTGGTAGTGTCCGGTTTCTGGGTAGATGTTACTGATGTTAGGTAAATTACTCCTTTGCTAAGACACTTTCCTCTTACCGGACACATGCTTGGATCTCGGCAGTTGCAGCTTTTTTGTTTGCTTCCTTCCTTATTTTTATTTTTATTATTTACTTGGTTGTTAAATATCCTGTTACTATGTTTTTTTTTAATTATACTGTCTATTCCATCCATACAGGAAAAGCTAATCTTTAAGTTGTTCTTATTAAAGATTTTGTGTAGCGTGTGATTACTTGGGAAGTGTTTCGTTATTAAATTTATAGATATCTTTCCGATTTTTTGTTGCAACCTGTAAGTTAAATGGTGGGTTATACCACAGAATTATTCTATTCCTGTTTATATTCCCATTTAATTTCTCATTAAAGACACAACGGTCAAAACATCCATGATAAAATGGGAAATTATAAAAAATCCCCTGAAGAGTGGTAAAACCCATTTCATAAAGGAAGGTTCTGGATTTGGACTTTTTTCAATATGAATAATTTTGATGTTTCGACTGCTGTATCCTCCGGCCTTCCTCCGGCCTTCCTCTGTGTATTCCAGCATAGTAATGACTCAGCCTGAAAAATCACTTTCAATAGTTTGACTGTTGATCAAACAGGCACTAAGGAAGTTTTGAAGATCTCATTCAAATAATTTATACATTTTGGGGGCTAATAATTGAGAATATATATATATTTACCAACCTCTCCGAAAGAGCAGGATGTGACACAATGTCAATTTCTTAAGTGGAGTCCAACAGGTTTGAATTCAGTTTTTCTTCTCCTAGACCGGTCGCCTAACCAAGGTTAAAGAGCCCAGTCTGTCCTACTATTTATCCATAGCTGGAGGGAGAGTAGGATTCATACCTTTCCCAAGGGTATTAGCGCTAAGTGAAATGCAATTACCACATCCAGGATTCGAACTCGGGGGGACGAGTCCATTTCCCATGACTTTAACCATTACACCACGCGCTTCCAAGAATAGAGAATATCGAGGGCCGGGTTAACTCAGTCGATAGAGTGTTCGGCTAGAAACCACAAGGTTCCTAGTTCGATACCGGCCCTCGCCAACTCAGCGTATGAGTAGCACAAGGATCTGTGCGGTAAAGTAAGGAGCTGGCAATACCTGCCCCCTTGATTTAAAGGGGCAGGGCTGGGTTTATTTCCCAGCGCCTGAGGCGCCCCCCTTGAGGGGGGAGGGCCGATGGGATCGACGCAATTTTTGTTCTTTCTCACCCATGAGCTTCGGCTTGTGGGTGGGCCCACATTAAAACGAGGCCTTGTGTCCAGTCCATACAAGTGGGTATGAGACAAATACTCACCAGCTTTGTGCGTATTCTGGATGCTGTGCAAAAGACCTACCAGTAGGGATAAGAGATAGTGATAGATGGGGAGAGAGAGAGAGAGAGAGAGAGAGAGAGAGAGAGAGAGAGAGAGAGAGAGTTACTCTTTTATAAGTTTTCAATTAAATGCTTGATAAATCAATAAAATGACTGAATTTACGGCTTTAAGGCCTCAGGTAGATAGGAATCTTGGAAGCAGTGCCCCAAAAAGCATCTGTAAAGCCACTTATCTCCTATCACACAAGTAAGCGAACAAGGATAAAGTCATAAGTGACATTCTCCTGTGGACACCTACATGTGGACACAGTGTAGGCCGACCAGCAGAAAACTACATCAACCAGCTTTGTGCGTATTCTGGATGCTGTGCAAAAGACCTCCCAGTAGGGATAAGAGATAGTGATGTATGTAGAAAGAGAGAGAAAGAGAGAGAGAGAGAGAGAGAGAGAGAGAGAGAGAGAGAGAGAGAATGAGAGAGAGAGAGAGAGAGAGAGTTACTCTTTTATAAGTTTTCAATTAAATGCTTGAGAAATCAATAAAATGACTGAATTTACTGCTTTAAGGCCTCAGGTAGATAAAAATTTATGACCCCCTTGTCAGCAAAACCTTTGCTCATAAAAAATAAGCACAACATCTAGCTCTCATTTTTTTATGTAATCTTTTTATTGTCCATTGTTATGAATGTAGCCCATATGTTTCAGAGATGCTTTACACGTCACTAAAGTAGGATTATGTTGACAGTTTCCTATAAAACAGAACTAAGAAATTGTAGGGGAAAAGGGAGATAAAAAATACAAGCCAACTAAATCATTCAAAGCTCTTTTAGTTCAGATGAAATCGCTGCACCTGAAGATTGATGATGACTCATAAATGCCATGACTATTTTTTGAAACCTGATCAAATTTGGTATGAGAGCACGTTTCAAAATCCTTCAACGAATATCAATCTCACTGCAAATTCATAATTCAACCTGAGCCTATCAGTTGGGGATGCAGAATATGCCAACGTTTAACTCTTTGCCTAATTTAAACCACTTACTGTCTCTTGTTGACAGTTAAAAATCACCATGTGAACACGCTTTTGTTTTGTCAGTTTGATAGTAAACTTTGAAAAAATAATACAAGTATAAAACACCAAGAAAATATGGGTACAATCCTGGGGGAAATCTGGTAGACAAAGAGTTAAACTTGACGATCAGTTTGGCTTCAGTTTGCTCATGATTTAAAACACTTCAGGCATCAATTTGACAGGAGATTTTAGTGTTACAATTTATGGGTGTAATTAGTTTTTAGATTCAGCCCGGCTGTCAAAGAGTTTAGACGTGCTCTTAGGCTGGTCTCCCAGCGCGGTGAATAAGAATTATGGGCTAGATAAGATAAAAGCTTGATCAAGCAAGAACAATAGACTTGTTAGTTCATTTAATTGAAAACAAGTAAAGACCAAAATCAAAGCCCTTAGTAAAAGAAGTTAGATAGAAGAATCCAACTAGATGAAATGTCGGCCAGAGATGAAGAAGAGGAAATAGAAGACAGGAACATGGCAACTGGAAGAGTAAAGATGTGAACAAGTTATAAAGACCACTCCTCTCCAAGTAAATCTCTCTCTCTCTCTCTCTCTCTTTCTCTCTCTCTCTCTCTCTCTCTCTCTCTCTCTCTTGTGTCTCTCTATCATCCAAGAACTCTCTCACTCACTGTTTGTATAACTGATGTTAGATGTGGCTATGTAACATTAGTAGGTCAGTCAGCTGGCTGGCTGGCTGGCTAGCTGGTTGGTTGGTTGGTTGGTTGATTGGTCGGTTTTGACAGATGTTTCCCCACCGGATGCACTTTTAAGTTAGGTAAACAAGTAAATACTTCATACTTAGTAATAATGTTTTAGAAGTCAGTGTATCAATAAAGTTCACAATCATTTTAGATAGGTAAACACTTTTCTTTTAAGATAAAAAGAATGCTGGGACTTACCCTGTCACACTGACCCATAGTGTGTTGGCATGAAAATAGATTGATCTTAGTCTGGCACAAACGACTTCTCACATCCCTGACATCAAAGAATGTATTCAATTGAGTCCCAGACTTTTTCCCAGCAGTATTCCTCAACATGACAGGATTATAAAAAAAATCAGACATATAAGAATTTTACAGAGAAAATATACATAGAATATATAAAATGAAACAGGAAAACAAATTATTTAAAACTTTCAGAAATAAAGTTTTGTTGAATTATTCTGCATATAAAGTGTGCTAAAATACACCACTTAAATTAAGTGAAGTCACATGGTTTAAACCATAACCAATTAACAGCCTGAATGCGTGGCTGGTTGACTACTTAATCACTGATGCTGAAAGACGTCCATTTGCAATAATTGTCGAAGGACTTACAATCAGAGGATCACCAAGGAACAACGAAAGGATTCTTTATCAAAGATCGCGTTCTGGTTAATACAAAGAATCTCTGCTGGACAAGTACTATTGCTTGAATCCGAAAAGATGGCTACTAAAATCGTAACAAGTTAAAAAATATAGGATGTGAAATATTCTAAAATATTTCAATAGATTTATATAGAAATATGCAATAAAGGATAGAAAGAAAAAATGAATGTGGCTGGGTATTAAATGAACGAAGAGATGTTACATAATTATTAGATACCTAATATTTATGGCAATAGTGTAGAAATCAAAATGGCCGTTATAAGCTAGGCCTTGAAGGATGAGTGACAAGGCTTGACCTCAGTCCTAACCTTCCGGTGGATACCGTGAGAACCGGTAGAAAGGACCCTCTCTTCCGGTTTAGATAGTAAGTAAGTTTCAGTCAGTTAGAAGGTAGGGAGCCGAGCTTGTAGGATGTGAGTCTCACCTGCACAGATGTCTGGATTGGGGATTGAAAATAAAGTAACATCAAATTAAATCGAAGTCTTGTGTTTATTACCTAAAAACTAACAATGACACAGGGCTTCTGATAAGAAGAAATCCCTAACAGAAACCAGACCCGAAGTCCCCAAGAAAGTCCAGACCTTAGAAGAGACCAGACCAAGATAGACGATCAGAATAGCAAAGCCGGCCAGAAGAAAATACTACCAGAAGTAAGAAGTAAGAAAAGGGTATACAACAGAGACAATGAAAGAGAAGAAGGTAAAAGAAAGAAAAAAAGAAAGAAAAAAAGAAGGAGAAGTGCTGCAAAGTTACTAATTACAATGAAAAATCAAGTCTTGAAGAAGAAGAAAAAAAAATTAAAAAAGAAAGAAAGAAAAGAGAACTGCTATATAATCCCCCATGACATTGAAAAGTTTAGGCCAAGAAGAAAGAAAGAACATTTTGCTTATATACACAAAGGAAAAAGAAGGAAAGAAAGAAAGAAAGAAGATATGTTGGAATATTTATGTATATAAGCGGTGCTGCAACCACCATTTAAATTTATAGACTAAGCGAGATCACATTGTTTAAACATCAGCTAATCAACAGCCCGAGCACGTGGTTGGTTAACTAATTAATCGAGTGAAAGGGAAAAAATACCGGTGAATATTAAATAAATCAATTAAAAATTTGTATTAAAAAATAGTGAGTTTTAATTTTGTCTACTTTAAACTGCTCACAGCGGCTCTCCCACTACTCTGATATCACACCCAAGCAAACTACAACTCATCATTATTTCATTATAACAGAGCAGGACTCATATTACAATAATGATCGAACTTTATTTGAATAGAATAAGTTCTGGTGTGAATAGATTGTTATCTTTGAAATATCCTATCATATAGGTAAAAAAATATAAAAAATTTGATTCAGCTGTGAGGGAAATTTGGTAGGCAAAAAGTTAAAAATTGCTTTATTACTAGTTACCTTGAAACCATATAACTATTTGAAATTATTGGTGTTTCTTGTAGCTTCAGAACTAATGATATTAAAAAATGATGTTGGATTCCTAATAAAATATGAAATATTTAATAATTTGAATAAATAAATTATGCTAAATTTCAGCAAAAAATAATTTTTATGCTAATATAGGCTGCATTAATGAGATTTTCGATTTGGACACTAACTCATCATCATCATCATCAAGTTTGATATCCATAACTATGCCTTCCCTATCATTCAATATGATCAATGTAACATTAGCATCAACACGTCGCTTACGATTATGCGCATCATACATGCTTTTATTTCGCAGCATTCTGGTTTCTAGATGTCCACAGTGTGCTGGCTTGTGATCGGATTTCCATATGACTGATAAAACCAATTCGAGTGCTTCACAGAAATAGAATTCTCAGAGGGAGACTGCATTTTAATAAACAAGATTTCAAAACACACTAATTGTAGAAGACTCATTTTTTATTATACATCCTAATAACATGATGATGATCATCATCATCATCATGTGAGCACAGATCCCTGACAGCACTGATTCCCATGACTCACACTCGCCATCCATCCCTATTAGTCACCACTCCTTTCAAGTCCTCTTCAAGATATCCAGTATTTATTTTTTGCCTAGATTTTTCAATAAATTTCATTTGCATAATTAATTTATTTAAATTATTAAATATTTCCGATTTTATTAGGAGTCCAACATCTTATTTTAATATCATTAGGTTTGGTTTGTTTTGTTTTACGGCATATCAACTCAGTGGGTGATTTAATGCCGATAAAGTTTTGAAATAAATCAATTCTTAATGGATAATACAATTTTTTATAAATACATTTTTCTATTTAACCCATAGATGGGACCCTAACAGGTACTACCACTCCGGGTCAGAGTGGACCAGGGAGCAATGGTGATGAAGGGGTGTTCCACATTCCCCAAACCTCCAAAACTGGAACCTCACCATCAGATAGAGTTTAATGTCATTCCCAGGACATGTAGACCCGCAGCCACCGCTTTCTAGCACCCATTTGATAAAAAGGGGTTGGGGCTTGCCATAAGGGCAATAGGGTTGGGAACATTATATAGGTGCTAGGGCTTGACGTGACCAGCCGATTGATCGGACCTCTCCGATCGCCCGTCTAGCCCAAGATAAGGCATAAGTGGAGTATTACATGTCATGAACTGCTCATCCACCTGGGCTCTATCCTTAAGCATCACGGGTCGCCACCCACGGCCAACAGGTGGCCCCATTGGGGGAGTCTTACCCCTCTGCAGAGGTGCAGTCGGTGCATTCTAACGCCCCAGCCGACAGGGTGGTTAATATCATTAGTGGAGTATTCTTTGTCATGGACTGCTCATCCACCAGGATTCCGCCCTAAAGCATCAGGGGTTGCTACGCACGGGCAACAGGTGGTCCCATTGTGGGGGTCTTACCCCTCTGCAGAGATGCAGTCGGTGAATTCTAAAGCCCCAGCCAAGCGGGCTAGGTTTAAGTTGGAAGATTATTATTAGCTACATGCTTCCTGTACTTGAATTTTACCTATAACTAAAACTATTTTAGTCCTCAAGTGAGGGGGTGTTTGCTGTGTAATGGTTATCATCATAGGAAATAGAGACGGAAAACCAAGTTTTAATCTTCGACAAAGCTGTTTGTATTTCACATAGCACCAAAATCCTTGGGAAAGGTATGAATCCAACCATTCTCCCTCCAGCTATGGGTAAATAGTAGAACTAACTGAGTTTTTAACCTTGGTTTGGTAACCAGACGAGGAAAAGGAAAACTATTAATTCCTGTTAAACTCTGCTAAAAATTAATGCTGCTTATGTGGAGGGGTTTAGTAAATAGATATATTCTAGTTTCCAGCGTCTCATTATCAGTAGTTTTTATTTGTGGTATTAACTCTTTCTTGATTGATTTTATTTTTAAATGTTTCCAGTTTTATTGTAACTCAATTTCAAATTAGATTCATCGGCTATCAGCTCAAATTAACACCTATGCTATAAACATTCCAGGAAAATTATGCTCAGATAATTAGGCTGTTTGAAAAATAATTACCAATTATACAATTAGATATATAATGGAATGGACATTATTTTCTAAACAATCTATTATTTGATACAGGTATATTTACTCCTGAATATATATCTTATTATAATGGAGATTGTGTGCTTTTCTGTCTGTAACCGAAACTATATTACTACTCATATCACTATTCTCTTAGTTATTGACATCACATTTTCCATGATTGTATTTTTATTTAAACCTCAATTATTAATAAAATTGTTTTGCATTATTAATACTGTTAACCATGTCTAGATACTGACAACATGCAATTATATTTATATATACAACTAAATAGTGGTTTTTAATATCAATATGCAAATTAGCCTTCCCATTCACACTGAATGGGAAGGCTAATTTGCATATTGATATTAAAAATGTGATTTTATTAAATATATGCTTAGTATTATTATATATATATATATATATATATATATATATATATATATATATATATATAGAGAGAGAGAGAGAGAGAGATAGATAGATAGATAGATAGAGAGAGAGTGAGATAGATAGATAGATGACATTGACAAAACATATTGTAATTACAAGTGCATCAAGGATAAATTTGTAATAAACTATAATAAATAAGAGTTATCATCATGATCAAATGTATCTACTAGGGTGAGTCAAATGTTTTGCAATATTTTGGTAACTTTAGGCACAATTTGGCATCTCCTAATTCTTTTGTCAAGTTTGTGAAGTTGAAAAAACCCACTGGGCTGTGAAATGAAAAGCTCTCCTGATACTCTTAGAGTGCTACTTAGCAGATTTGTATCTATGTCTTGGAGAATGATCTTGAAATCCATGGTTCTTTGTTTACCCGATCTTGCCAGATCTTTGATTTTTTCGAAGTCATACTCAAATTTCTTGAACGATCTAATTTTCAGATTTTAGATATCTATTTTCTTCTCAAATATTTCATTTTTAGAACGTATTCTTCTATTCACACATTCAGTTGTGTACCCCAAAAATAAGAGGGAGGGTAGGTCAAAATTAAGTTTGGTTTGGTTTGTTTTGTTTTACGGCATATCAACCTCAGTGGGTCATTTAATGCCGATAAAGTTTTGAAATAAATCAATTCTTAATGGATAATACATTTTTTTATAAATACATTTTTCTATTTAACCCATAGATGGGACCCTAACAGGTACTACTACTCCGAGTAAGAGTGGACCAGGGAGTAATGGTGATGAATGGGGTGCTCCATATTCCCCAAACCTCCAAAACTGCAACCTCACCATCAGAGTTTAACGTCATTCCCAGGACATGTAGACCCGCAGCCACCGCCTTCTAGCACCCATATGATAAAAAGAGGTTGGGACTTGCCATAAGGGCAATAGGGTTGGGAAAATCATATAGGTGCTAGGGCTTGACGTGACCAGCCGACCGCCCGTCTAGCCCAAGATAGGGCCAAAGTGGAGTATTGCATGTCATGAACTGCTCATCCACCTGGGCTCTATCCTTAAGCATTACGGGTCGCTTTACCAAGCGCCTAACCCAGGTGATGTGGTTGCCAGACCGAGAGAAAGAGAGTGATTTTCTCCCGGGCTGCTGTTTAAATACAACAGCCACCTGTGAATGAAAACATGCTGTAAGGGAAGAAAACCATTTTGGACTCATGTCCATCCGAACAGGGTCGGACAATTGCTACAGTTGTTTCTACAATGTTATCACCTTGTTCAAGGATTAGACGATTGGTGAGACTTTTATTTGTTTCGGAAAAAAAACTTTCAAACGAATAAAACTCACACCAAATATACAAAAACTTATTGCCTACATAATCTTAACTTTTCTTGTACAAGTCAATAATATTTTTCAAATGTCACTCTTTACCGAATATTATTTATTCTCTAACCGTAACTGTAACTATATTTCTCCAACCGTAAGCGTCTCAAAAATTTGAAATCTTTTTTTCAAGCATTTTAAAATTCTTTGTATTCTGACCGTTTTAATTTCAAATATCAAACAGTTTGCCCTAACCCTAACCCTAACCCCCGAAGTAATCTAATCCTAACCCTAATACTAATCCTAACACTAACCCTAACACTGACCTAACACTAACTCTAGCGTCTCGAAGGTTTCGAGTATTTCCGTGAAATGTTAATGAAATGTAATGCTTTTTAAAAGTAATCTAATGATATTATCTCTTGCGCGCTCTTCTGCATTAGTATTTAAAAAGTTTTTGATAGCAGACTATCTGGTTAAATTAAAGAAAATGTTGCTAAAAATCGTCTCCAGCTGTACACACAAACACAACTAAGTATACATATAGTCCATACATTGCCATTGACATTGCAAGTAAAAAAAAGAGAGAGAATAACAATAAGTATCTGAAAAGAGAGAGAGGCGGGGGGGGGGTAGAGGAAAGACAAATAAGTCAGTATTCAGTGAAAAAAAAAGGGAAAAAAAGAAAAAGAAATCTAATGAGAACAGTGAGGTGAAGTGGGAGGAGTTGAATTAAGAGTAAAGTGTTTCAGCAGCAGCAGCAAGGAAAAAAACCTACTGAATTCTTTCTTTCAGCTTAATGGAACTTAATTCTCTTTTCTTTGTATATGTTTCCAAATTTGACTCTCTTGCATTATTATCTGTGCTGGGTTCCAATCACATATAGTTGTCTGGTTGGATGTTTTCTTTTATGGCATATCAACCCCTTTTGGGTCATTTAATGTTGAATCAAGAAATTTTGATGTTCAGTTACTTAGAGTTTTTTTTCTGTCACATACAGATTTAAGCAATTCCCATAAATGTCAGTACATCAACTACCATGATTCTACTAACAAGAGTCGCTACCTTCCACCGCCTAAAGACCTTTGGTGACATGATATACATGTTACAACTTAGTAAAATCACACTACCACAATCAGAATCAAAAATAGTCTGCTTGGTTGTCAGAGTATTGCAATTAGAACAGCAATCAGTTAATTTCAAAGTATAACACTAGTACACGGGAATTACTATAGTCATCAAATTCATTAGTACATGCCTTTCTACAGGCAATTAATATTATTAGATTCATTTGTAGACAACTAATTCTTAATAAAAAAACATACCTTCAAGTAACTATTCTTAATATAAATAATTTGCATGGTTATATGGTACTAAGTATTCCTTATGAATAAAATAATTTTTGAAACAGATTTATTTGACCTATAGACGGTACTCTAACAGGTACTACCACTCCAGACTAGAGTGGACATAAGAGTAATTGTAATAAAAGGATGACTCAAAACTCCCCCAATCTCCAGAACTAGAGCCTCACCATAAGATGCAGTTAAGCTGCATGTCACACCCAGGATACTCCTCCTTGTGATATTATTTTTATGATATACTGTATTCTACTGCTGTAGTCTAAGTCTTAGAAAAAGACTCTAGGAATAGAATATCAGAAGAAGAATCAAGACTATGCAGACCAAAGTTCAGTCAGAATACTATTCAGTGTCACGCAAACCTGAGGAGATTTGCTGTCACTTAGACTCCAGTGAAAATTGAAATTGCCAGGATAGAAACTCACTATACGTGAAGCAATAATTGACTTGATTTAATAGTAGATTGATAGCTTTCTAAGTAAACAAATTCATTGCGTTAGACAGCCAGGTTTGGCTAGTTAATCAAGAAAGGGTTAATAACATTTATTGATACTCCAGAGTTGAATTACAGAAAAGGTAATAAACATGACCTTTTCTTTTGCATCAGAAAATATGGATAATAAGTAATTATATGTAAAGGATATATTCTTAAATAGGTTTGTATATTAACACATGTTCTGGTAATTGGCAAACGAGTTGTTGATTTTATGCAATCTCCATTTTATTACACATATATTTATGCAATAAATTATGCGTAAAATAGGAGAAAACTTTTTTTTAATGTAAATCTGCATCATATGGCGTAACCGTGTCTCTAAAGACAACTTTGTCCTCCCACTCCCATTTAATTTTGAGAAAATCTATCATGACAAACAAATTGATTAATGGCAGCATTAAAAGAATAGAGTGTCTACTTGAGAGATTTTATGTATTTTTCTACTGTAAAGTTTCAGTCTTAGTAAAATTCTACAAACATAATGTAAAGTTTCTTTCCTTTTTTTTTATCCCTTTACTGTCATATATAAAAGTTTGGAAAAGTTTGGCAAAATGATAAACAAATATTTTCTCATAACATAAACATGGTTTAACCTTATCTCTTAATGCAGAGGTTCCTGACCCGGGGTGCTTGCACACCCTTGGGGTGCAAGTTTCATTCCGAGGGGTGCGAGAAGCGTCCGTTCAATTTTAGATTATTTTTTCTTTTAGTATTATTTGTATTATCCAATGTTCTTTCCTATCTATTATCTTAACTTCATTCCATAAGGGCAGATGGTTTCCCTTTTCATTTCATATATGGTCAGCTATACACGACTTTTCTATTTCACCTCGAACCACTGCTTTATGGGGCTCTTCTTTCTTTTTTTTCTTTTCTAAATAATATTATTTATATTTTCGTTTCTTTATTTCAGATTATTATTATTATTTAGAGAATTAAATATATATGATCTTTTAATAAAACTGTAGAATGGATTCTGATATAATGAATATGTAAATACCTTGGTACCCCCTCACTATAATCTGATTGGACAGTGTCATGTATAAATAGTCGACACTGTGTTGGTGGTACTGGCACCTTATGCCTACAAGCTAACTTTACTCGCTAGACGACACCATGACTGCACGACAGACGGATTGCTATTTCTATGTACCAATTACTACTGCGATAATATACCAAATACGAACTTCAGAATATATCCCTTAACCCGGATATATCAGATTCACATTGTATATTTTTAAACAAAAGTATAACTTTTTAGGAGTGCGAGGTCAGATCAAAACTCTTCTAAGGGTGCGGAAATAGAAAAACGTTGGGAACCACTATTTTAAAGGTATTTTGTAGTCATTAATCCATTCAGATGAACCCCTCATACCCCAGTAAAGGGTTAAATAGTACAACTACTGTTTATCCACAAGGATTCCTTTGGTGTTAAATAACCCATGATGTTTTATATTGGCATACCAAATACTACTGGTCCTTCTGGAATGGGTTAAAAACCTATTTCGGATATTAGTTGAGAGTAAACTTGCTCTTTTATTTGTGCCGTGTCAGTATAACTAGAATAACGTCTCTGAAAATAACGTAAAAAACAGAAAACAGAGTTAAATGTAAACAAACAAACAGAAATGAAAAGAATGAATAACCAAAAGAGCGTAGATGTTCAAATCGGAAGAAGGCATGACTACGAAAAGTGCGTAGGTATTTTGACAGGAAGAATCATGGCTGCGAAAAAAACTACATAGATATCCAGAATGCTATATAACCTGTCTGAATGTTGAGCAATTCTGGATCTGACTGAAGGTAACCCCCTTTAAGCCCTGCCTATGAAATCCTAATATCATTCACCCATACTCTCCAATAAGTAAACTACTTGTATTGGATCTCCCATCGCAGCGATCCAACCATAAGCCACTGGCAGTATCTCTCGCACGTGTAACAGAAGGGCTCAGATTACAATAATGATATGACTTTATTTCAATAGAATAAGTTCTAAAGTGAATAGATAATGAACTTTTAAATAACCCATCATACAGGTAAAAGAATACTAAGAAAATTTGGAACAGCCGGGGGGTGGGGGTTGTATTTTTAGTAGGCAAAGAGTTAATAAAGTTTGGAAAAATTCATTGTCAGTGGTAATTAATTAAGATTTCAAAGTTCCTCAAATTTCTAAAGTTTAATTTGAAATTTGTTTTGAGTTTTATTAAAACAAAGGTAGTTCAGAGGACAAAAATATAAACTATATTTTATACAAGTGTTTGTTGTTCTTTATCATGTTCAGTTGCAGTCTACAAAAACCAAAATCCTTAAAATATCTTTATAAGAAATCCATTATTAGTGCTGATAGCCCACATTCTGTAATGTTTAAACAGTCAAATACTTTTAGAATTGTATTAAACGTACCATAAACATTTAAGCTGAATATCCTTAATAAAAAACAAACGGAAATGGTATTTTTCTTTTATTGATACTGTTTGACTGATCGTCTATGGCAAATAGAATATCTAATAAAATATTAACAAATATGCCTATCAGCAAAGTCATAACTGTGAGCATTAAAAGCTTTTAGGCCTATTTATGGTTTTTATTGACAAAAGAGCTCGAAATGCTTCTTGTATATTTTGGTCAACACTAGAATTTGCTAATAATAAATCTACTTTTTTCCTCCTCCCCAATGTTTTTAATATTTTATTCTTTATCATGGCCTATAGCAATAAATGTGGTACACACACACACACACACACACTCACACACCCACACTCACACACACAGGCATATGTATGTATGTATGTATGTATGTATGTATAAACATGTAAGTCTCAGTAAAGTTGATATCATAAGTGGTTCAAGGGTGCTTTTATGCTTTCACT
>CM042143.1:15558625-15573625 GCA_023376005.1 Doryteuthis pealeii
GGTGGCAAACTCCGGAACGATATATGTAGCCAACTCAAGCCCCAGCAGCAGTCGTCATTAGTAGATAAAGAAGGCACAACAGACACGTAAGTTGGACAGTAACAAGGGGCTTGCATTTATTTCCAGGCTCGTGTCGTGGGCTCTGTTTCGGAGAAGAGGAAAGACAGAGAGAAAGAAGGAGAGGACACTATTAAATTACTCTACCTTCTAACATGCTGCCAACTATATCGCTGTCCCAACACTAGGGACCAGCAGCCCCGTCTGAACCCTGCCACGGCCGGAAGTGAAAAAAGGGCGATTTTCTTCTTTCTCGTTCCTCGTCATCACGTCACTTCGGCTTCCGGTCAACACCCGGAACTTCCAGTTTTAGCTTTCAATCCATCTCCCGGGGTCATTCCTCGGTCAAATTACCGGCAACCCGTTGTGTGTCCACTCCTCCTTTTCCCCTCTCGCTCTCTAGCAGAACGCACACAGCTTTATTTTTATTCTCGAATTCTGCTAGACCCTAATAATTACGCTACAATATCATTTAAAGTAAATAGCTGAGAATAATGCGAAAAGGCAAATGAGACCGACTAAATCGTCCAAAATGAAATGCAAAACATGTAGATTCTGATTATCTGATGTTTCTTATCCATCGAATTCTTATTTCTTATGAGTGTCATTCCTTTTTTTTAATGTCTGTTGAGAACGAATGCTTGAACCCTGCCTTGTATATGTATCCAATATTGTCTGTTTGTCTTCCGGTGAATATTGCAACAATGTAGCCATGTCAAATTCAAAATAAAAACCGTCATATAGAAAAATTCATATACTTGGCTTTTATTTTTTTCTTTTCTATTTCTTTTTTTTTTCTTTTTTCTCAATTTTTTTCTTTTTTTTTTTTTGTTAATTTGGGCAAAAATAAATTATTACTGAAGATAAGAAGTCTGCGAGCCTCTGTCATCTTGTAATGACATTTCAAGATAGATTATAAAAAGTAGAAGCTCGTAGACTTCTTATCTTCAGTAATAATTTATTTTTCCTCAAACTAACGAAAGTCCTGATGAAGATCTATCGAAACAAATCAAAACACTGCAGCGTAGGTGAAATAACTTCGTTTATAAATAAATTCGTTTATAAACTTGTGTTTTTTTTCAATTTTTTACAATATTATATATATGAATATATATATATGTATCTCTCTCCATCCCCTCTCTCTCTCACTCTCTCTTTCTATCTATCTATCTATCTATCTATATGTATGTGTGTGTATGTGTGTGTGTGTGTGTGTGTGTGTGTGTGTGGAAAATGTTGAAAAAAACGAAATGTTCCAAAAGATAAATATTTATTCTCGATAGTAATGTCGACGATATAATTTTTCGGTATTTTCAACCTTCTTCAGGACACATGTTACTGTTTTGATGAGTGATGTGTATTCCTGTTGAGTATTAGTCGGTGTTATCTGGTGTAGCTGCTGTTAATCTGGGGTGGAGGTCTAATGGGGGGAGGAGTTGAGTTAGTGGGACAATAACACCCACTCCACTAAAGTGTAGGAAAAGATTTTAATTAAATGTTTGAATTAAGACCTGGCCATAGGAGCAGGTGAATTGATTCACGTTTAATGACCTCAATCTGACCCGACTTCCTGTTGTTACGCATACGGTGGGAATGGAGGCTTTTAGTTAGTAAGTGGGCGGCTAGACCTCACAATATAAAGACGGGCCGTTTTGCTCTCGCGCGCGGGTGAGAAAATCTATGTTTTAAAATCCTAAGTTTAAGTTTAAAGAAATGTGATCCCAAAAGCTATGTGTCTGGAGTTTGTGCCTAAAAACTACGACAGCCTTGGCATATCTTAAGAAGCCACAACGATAGCTACTCCAGACAACAGAAAGTAGCGACGAAGTAAATTTAATATGCGAGGTATAAACATGGATATACCTACATACAGAAATAAGCACAAAGTAGAAGATGGTCAGATGCAGTTTGGTCATACTGAGGATCCCTCTTATTTTGGGGGTTGGGGTATTATAGGGCATATGATCAATGTTTTCTAAGCTTATTTGACAGGCAAGTCAAATTCAAGGTGTAGCTTAAAGTTGGGGTCTTGTAGAAGATAGATATTTAGCTTATACTGAATATTTCAATTTGAGGATTAATCTTATGACGTAGAGGATTTCGGTTAACCAAGCCGAGTTGGACGAGAAGGCGATAAAGCGAAGCAATAAATAATGTATGAATTGTTTCAATGAAAGAGAATAAATAAAGAAACAATGAAAAGCGAAAAAGTAACAAGAAGTAAGAAAATAAGAATAATATTTAGAAAAAAAATTGGAAATAAAGAAAAGAAAAAAGTTTGGAAATAAAGAAAAAGAAAAAAAGAAGGAAGTACGAAAAAGGCAAAAGAAAGCAAAAAGGAATGAAAGAAAAAAGAAAGAAAGAAAAAAGAAAGAATGAAAGAAAAAAGAAGAAAGAAAGAAAGGAAGGAAGAAGAAAGAAAGGAATAGTGAAATTAAACATGTCAGAGACCAACCAAAGAAAATAAAGGATTGAAACAAAAAAAAGGAAACATAATTTCAGATATTAAAACATGGACGGTCGTGGCAGGGTGAGGTTGTTATTTAGAGCATCCCCCTAAAATAAAATATGATCAAAAATAATTAAAAACCGAAACTATGTAAGTTTTTTGTAGGTATATAATTTTATTAAGGAGTGAAAAAGCGTATACACTGTAAAAGAATGAGAGGAAAAAAATGAGAAAAAAACTCACGTCTTCACCCCCTTCTCACATTACGAAACATGTGAGGGGGTTCTGATACTTCTTCCACCACGCAAAACATTCAAGTTGAAAGGATGTTTTGTTTCGAATAATAATAGTTGATGGAAATACTTTTGGGGGGGTGCACAAAGTAGGCTGGTATTTGGAAATATATAGGGCCTCCAAAACACTAAGTTGAAGTTCGCTTCCAGCAACGAACTTCAACTTAGTGTTCTGGAGGCCCTATATAATTCCAAATACCAGCCTACTTTGTGCACCCAAAAAAGGATTTGTATCAACTATTATTATTTTTTCCCTCTCATTCCCCCTTGATTCGTTTGGTTATTATCCAATTTGTACGTCTTTTAACATCTGTCAAGTGAATTTCTCTGAAGGGATTGACCGAAAAAAAGGAAAAATAAAATAAAATTAAGACATAAGGGTTCCCTAGCTTTTCTGTTTTAGAAATTCAGTATTTTACAATGTATACGCTTTTTCGCTCCTTAATATATATATATATATATATATATATATATATATATATATATATATATATATATATATATATATATGCATCCTCTCTATTTCTCTATTTTCCTCTATGTCTTTATATTTATGCCTCCAAGAAAAATAGGAAGAAAATCTTTTCAGAAATGAATAACTGTATTAAACTTATACATTTTAACAGCTCTTCTATAAGAAAAAGTCTTTATGGATGACATATTAGACTTGCAGTTGGTTCATACGATAACATGGCTGAAATCTGACAAGGCAATAAATGTCAATTGATATAAACTAAGGTGATTATATAAATGATAGACAAGGCACTAATGTAATAACCAATTTTTTATTCATAATATTCACGGATAATAAAGTAATAAAAATTAACGAAAAGTGACATTGTAATAATGTTGATGTATTTTCTGTATATTGCTGTTTACAAACTGTGCTCCAACTACACGTCTGCCCAATAGGGTCACCTGGCCTCAACTGCATTAATCATATTCTCACTTTCCCAGTCACGGAACTCTCTAGACCAATAAGAGCCCCTCTATATAACTGGGTTCAATACCAATCTAACAAATACTTTAAACCCAACTGTAATTTTCGAGAGTGTTACAGTTAATTTTGGATTCTACCCTACACTTCATTACAAAAATGATTTGCTATGCCTACTCATCATGTAACACATGCAGTAGCAGTAACACGGTTACAGTTTGGTAGAATTCTCATTTCATTTTTCACCTTGTCAACTGGGGCTATAGAATACACCAACTGCGCCTCTTCAGAGTGATAAGACGCCCTCACCCGAATGGGGACACTAGTTGGCCATGGGTGATGACCCGTGATACTTAAGGACGGAATTCTTGTGGCTGGGCAGCCCATGACTTGAAGCACACCATTTTGGCCCTTACTTGGGCTAGACGGGCGCTTGGAGAAGCAGCTTCCGAACGACGAGCTGTTGCCATATAATTTTCTTGACCCTATTATTCTTATGGCAAATCCGCAAACCTTTTATCATATGTGCTAGAAGGCAGTGGCTGAGTGTCATAGTAGCTTGGATATTCGAACCTCACCACATCTGGTGGTTAGGTTCCAATTTTGGTGCTCTGGGGACTGTGGGGTACACATTCCTTGCCATTACATCCAGTACCACTCATGTCAGGAGTGGTAGTACCTATTACGGTCCCATATATGGGTTAGATAGATAAAAAAATTAGTTTTAAAAAGAACTGAATACCCAGCAAGAATGATGGTTCCCGATTACGACGAGAACGTTCCCGATTACGACAAGAAGTTTCCCGAGTCCGAGAAATTTCCCGAGTCCAGCATGAAATACTTGAAGAAGGCCGGAGGGCACATCGGTCGAAGCGTTATACAGATAGCAATGAAGATTATGACAATAGTCCGAATAATTCAAATAATACCAGCAAGAATGAATAAAACCAAAACTTCTTCGGCATAAAATAACCCGAGGTGTTGCAATGCTGTAAAATCCAACCAACCAAACCAAACCAAACCAAACCATCATTTTATCAGTAAGCGCGTGGTGTAATGGTCAAAGTCATAGGAAATGGACTCGTCGCCCCGAGTTCAAATCCTGGACGTGGTAATTACATTTCACTTAGCGCTAATACCCTTGGGAAAGGTATGAATTCTAATTTCCCTCCAGCTATGGGTAAATAGCAGGGCAGACTTGCCTCTTTAACCTTGGTTAGGCAACCGGTATAGGAGAAGGAAAACTCTGAATTCAAACCCGTTAAACACCGCTTAAAAAATTGACCTTGTGTCACATCCTGCTCGTGCGGAGGGGGTTGGTAAATATATATTTTATCAGTAACATTTCCTTCCTTTCTAACCATATGCTTTTATTTATCCTGTTATTTTGAGAAGGGATGCCTTAAATACTATTGTATTTGTTCAAATAATTATAAGCAGTGCTTTTTTATAATATTTACGAGCATTAGCTAATGTTAGAGACCTTGTTAAAGAAAGAACTTGCTGGAGTTTTTTTTTTGTATACCTGGTGACATGAGTATGGATAAAAGCAAGAGACAGCTTGGTTCATGTTTTGGCAGATAGAGACAGTTTCTTCTGTTCTGAAAATGACATCTTTAAGTGATCAGCTTATTGAATGTCTTATATATTTTTCACTAATTGTGTATGTGTCACAATATTAAGAACAGAATAATCATGCATGAGCACTTATTCTGCTCACATTCCTTTTGCCATAAACAAACAGATAAAAATCCACAATGTGTCTTTTCAAATATCAATCCTGTGAAAAAGCACAAATTCACGATATCTCTTATGTATAAAGTTGCGACAGAAATTGATAAGGTGCACTATAATGCAAAACACGACAGAACAGATTCATAGACTTTAGAATAAGCTTTATAATGTATATTATGAATACATGTATATATAAAATATATTCTGATAAGGGATATTATAAAAGCAAAAAAAAAAAAATAATTGTAAATATAAAATTGTCTTCGGTAAGATGCTATGAATAAATACATATGACACAAAGAGAAAGAAGAACTTCAATCGGGAAAAGCCAACAGATAACAGCTTTTGATTCCATATTCGCTATTTCTTGTTTTTTTCTCTTTTTTTACACTGATATTAGCTTTTGCTCCCTGTTTCATTCTTAAGGTATTCTTTTATCTTTATTTGTCTCTTTCATACCGGGCTTATTATATAATCCGACATAGATGCAACGCGTTTCGATGTGTTCCTTTTTATTAAAGTTACTACTAAAGACCATTACAGTTTGGTGTATTATCCTCAATTCAATCTGTGTGAATTTTGTCCATCATAAATGCTTACTGTGACTAACATATAAGAGGTTCTTTCACTGGCTATATTTATGACAAACACATCTGCAGTTTTAAAACACTGATTTGATGCAGAGAGAAAAAAATATGAAAGTATATTTTTGGTTCTTGTAAACAAGTCTGGCAAATATGGGAAAAGTGATTTGGCAAATGATAGAATTATGGGAAATAAACCAAATAGGGAAAGAATGATTGAATTGAAGAAAGAAGGAAGGCATGAAGGAAAAAGCAAAAGAAGGAAAGAAGGAAGGAATGAAAAAAGAAAGAAAAAGAATTCCAAAGGAAAAATGGTAACGAAGGAAATTCTAATAAAGAAGAAAAAACGAGAAACAAGACAAATAATTCAAGTAAAGAAAAGAAGAAAATAGAAAATATGTTAGGAAATGAAAAGAAAAATAAAATAATTTTTTTTAAAAAGTAAATTGAAGAAGGGCTTATAAAAAATAAAGAAAGTGAAGAAGATTTTTTTTAAAGCTATGAAAACAAACAGAAGAAAAGCAAGATAAAATGGTTGAAGAAAAATCAGAATATAAAAAAAATGAAAGAAAGATGGAAGGAAATAAAAAGAAAGAAAGAGAATTTCAACGTAAAATGGTAACGAAGGAGACGTTAACAGAGAAAGGGAAGAAGAAGCAAGACTGAAAATTTAAGTAGAGAAAAGAATAAATAGAGAATATATTAAAGAATTTAAAAAATGAAAATATAAAGAAGGACTTATACAAAAAGAAAGTAGAATAATTTTTTAAAAAAAGCCATGAAAACAGTAAAACGAAAAGAAACGGAAAATCTTTAAAAAATAAATAAATAAATAAATTCAAATATTTCCTTCTGCCAAGATTTTGTTGATAAAAAGTCGAAATAAAAAAAAACTAAAATCTAAATGAGGTCATCCGAATTAAAGCAATCATTTTTTTATTAATTTCAAAAATAGAAACATTTCGCTTTCTTTTCCTTTTAATCTCTCGCATTTTTCTGATTCAACTTTTAAAAAAATCTAATTCTTATTTTATCATTTCATCTTTAAAATAAACTATAAGATAAAATTATTCAAACATTTTGTTTGCTTACAGGCAAATAACAAACTTTGACTAGACAGTAGAAAAAGAAATCCTTAGCAATTTTCAATATGTCCAGAGGCTTTAAAGTCCATCTATAAAAATATAAATGTGTTTTTTATTTTATTTTTTACTTTAACTTAGTAAATCGTCCGTGTAATAAAACAAAGTTTTGCTTCCTTAACACACGAGGTGTTCATTTAAGAAGAAAAATGGTGAAATGATGTTTAAGAAGCGGAATGTATGAATAAAGAATATCTAAAATATATTCTTTTGGAAATAAAGTGAGTTCAAAAGATTAATTTGTAGAATAATTTACGTTCATATTAACCACGCAATGAATATAATAAAGATGGAAATATTTCTATAATAAACAATTATAACGTTCAAATTATTTCTATAATAAACAAATATAAAATTGAAAATATTTTTATAATAAACAAATATAAAGTTAAAATTATTTCTATAATAAACAAATATAAAGTTGAAAATATCTTATTATAATGGAGATTGTGGGTTTGTCTGTCTGTAACCGAAACTATATTACTATACAAGTCATAATTCCTTTAGTTATTTACATAATGTTCTCCATGATTTTATTTTTATTTAAACCTCAATTATTAATAAAATTGTTTTACAATACTTACACTGTTGACCATATCTACATTCTAATAACATGCAATTGTATTTATATATACAACAAAATAGAAGTTTACAGTATGAATGGGAAGGCTAATTTGCATATTGATCTTAAAAAATTGATTTTAATAAATATATGCTTAGTATTATTGATTTCTAATTGTTTGGTTTTATCTTATTGAATATGAGCAAAAATATCTTCAATAAATCTTAAAAGAAATCCCTTAACAAGAAGAAATAACTGTAATATTATTCTTTACTTCCTATTTTAACTAAACAGTTTAATTAGGAAAATTTACCAATGAAAGACGGGAGTAACGGAAAATGATGGAAGAGTTAGTTTCAATGTTGTTCTATTTTTCAATCATACCCCCTCTGTTCAAAATCTTTTTATCTGCATTCTTATTCAGTTTCATTAGCCTTTCTAATCTAATACCATATTTTATTATAAAATTTAACTAAAATACTTGCACCCGGAGGGTGCATATATTTGCTAGTTTCTATAATAGACAAAGAATAAAAAGAAAATTAAAGCTTGCAGAGTGGACTATTGTCAGTATCTGATGGATTGCTTTCTTGGGACCTCTTGTGTCTTCTTCATCTCTGTGTCTGTTCTTATTCTTATTAACGAATACAAACATTTATATTTTTGCAGACGTGTTATTTACCCCATGATAACCATCACGGATATCAGAAATAGCCATCTTAGAGACACGTTTGCCACTACAAAAAATAAAAATCATTAAACCATCTTTTCCTATTCTCATGAACAATCAGAGACCTGGTACAACGTCAACAAAAAGCCAATCCCTGTCGATTTACTTTTGCTATTTGTTCTATGATTAAACATTATCATTGCTTTTAATTTCTACACTAGAGTACATAATTTATAGGCTACCTAGCTTCTAACTAGCAAACTAATTGAATTATACTTTCCCAATCGTCGTGAGGTTACATGACTCTCCAAGCCAATGATGGCCTAGGTTCAGAGGACCAATACAACTCTAATTAATTGTAAAACTGGAGAAAATCTAAAATCTAAAGTTATTTCTTTATAAAAAGGTATAGGCTATGCCTATTCATTATGTAATACTTTCTCTAATTGTTTCTTTTTTGTTTGAGTTTGAGCTTGAGTTTTGTTTAACGGCATATCAACCTCTGTGGGTCATTTAATGCCAAAAAGGTTATTTTGGATTTCAGTCTTTAAAGTAGTGCTTCTATGGAGATAATTGGTTATGTTCTGTTATATTTTGTTGAAAAGGTTTCTTTTTTAATAAAATTTAAAATGTTTTCAGGGTTTGTATTCTTAAAGATGTCTTTCAGGTTTCTTGCTTGATAGTAATTGGCGCGGATATGTTTATGTCTGTTACAATTTAGAAGAATATGCTTGGTTGTAAGTTGTACTTTGCATGTTGGGCACACAGGAGCATCCTCCCCTTTTAACATGTACGAATGTTGGGATTCAATTTTGTTGATTAAACTATAATTGTAATACTAAGGATAATTACAGTTATTTTAAAATCTAAAGTGCACTTTCTTACATTTTATTACAAAGATTATATGCTATGCTTATCCATTATGAAACTCATTCTCCAATTGTCTTATTTCTGTAAATTACAGCTTGACCCCTCAAAAGAAAAACAGAACACAAATTCTTTTTTTTCTGGGCCAACCTGTATATATACTATTACTAATGCAGACTACCAGCACAAAAGAAAACCCGCCCTGTCGGCTGGGGCGTTAGAATGCACCGACTGTACTTCTGCAGAGGGGTAAGACTCCCTCAATGGGGCCACCTGTTGGCCGTGGGTGGCGACCCGTGATGCTTAAGGATAGAGCCCAGGTGGATGAGCAGTTCATGACATGCAATACTCCACTTTGGCCCTATCTTGGGCTAGACGGGCGGTCGGAGAGGCCCCCTCCGATCAATCGGCTAGTCACGTCAGGCCGTAGCACCTATATGATTTTCCCAACCCTATTGCCTCGCTGGCAAGCTCCAACCCCTTTTTATCATATGGGTAGTAGAAGGCAGTGGCTGCGGGTCTACATGTCCTGGGAATGACGGTGAGATTCCAGTTTTGGAGGTTTGGGGAATGTGGAGCACCCCTTCATCAGCATTGCTCTCTGGTCCACTCTGACCCGGAGTGGTAGTACCTGTTAGGGTCCCATCTATGGGTTAAATAGAAAAATGTGTTCATAAAAAAAATTGTATTATCCATTAAGAATTGATTTATTTCAAAACTTTATCACCATTAAATGACCCACTGAGGTTGATATACCGTAAAACAAAACAAACAAAAGCAAACCAAACAAAAGAAAACAGAACCCAAATTCGTGTTTTTTGGCGGGGGAGGGTCACTGCAGTAGGATCAGTCATCTTTGATTGAATGGTTGTGAGATCTCAACAACATCTCCATTTTGAAGATCAATTCTGTTCGAGTGGTCTCTTGCTGACCATCATGACGACTTTTTTTTCAAATAACTTTGAGGCAAAAGAACAAAGATACCATCAAAGTCACCCTGCTCTATGGGGCTTCTAATTGCGCTTTCAGATACGATAAGATTTTGTACTGAAGAGGAAAGAAATCTTAGCCACTCCAGTCGCATTACTTCAAAGAAACCTTTAATGTTCATATCACACTGTTTCTTAAATTTGTAATAATGACATTTTCTAATCTGTGCTCACTTTAATGGAAACTATAGACATTTTTTTTTATTGACACTCTTTAAGATCCATTTTCTCTTGCGCCTTAGGTAATCTATGGAATCTTTAACTAAAGATAAATTAATTCCCTTTTAAAAGAAGACCATGTAAAACAGTGTACTGATCTACTTAGATAGCTTGACTTTTATTTCACTAAAATAATGATACGACTCACACAGAAGAAATCATGACTATTACGTATGACTAGTAGTAACACAAATTTGTATAATAACTTGTAATACACTTTTACGCTTCCTAGCTAAAATGGCGTAATGACAAATATACTGGAGTGTGATAATAACTGTGTACGGATCTACTTAGATAGCTTGACTTTTATTTCACTAAAATAATAATACGACTCGCACAGAAGAAATCATGACTATTAAGTATGACTTGTAGTAACACAAATTTGTATAATAACTTGTAATATACTTTTACGCTTCCTAGCTAAAATGGCGTAATGACAAACATACTGGACTGTGATATTAACTGTGTACTGATCTACTTAGATAGCTTGACTTTTATTTCACTAAAATAATGATACGACTCACACAGAAGAAATCATGACTATTACGTATGACTAGTAGTAACACAAATTTGTATAATAACTTGTAATACATTTTTACGCTTTCTAGCTAAAATGGCGTAATGACAAACATACAGGACAATGGGAACTACTACTACTACTACTACTACTACTACTACTAATACTACTACTACTGTTGGGATCTGGCGATGTTGAGGTAAAGGGGTGGCTGGTGGCGTCTCACCAACCTTAGCCGTGGCGGTGCGTGACCGTGTCGGTCACTCCGTTCTCCCTGCCGTCCGCTGTCTCCCTGGGATCTGTTCACTACTGACTGTTTTTTATATATCTCAAACGCCTACGCGTTTTCTTTGTTCGCTCCCACCAGGGAAAAGTCCTTTGTCACCTTTGTCGTCCCCCCTCTGTTTAATTCAACCGGAAATTCCTATTTCCGTTTGTACAATATCCAACAATTATACAAATTTGTGTTACTACTAGTCATACGTAATAGTCATGATTTCTTCTGTATGAGTCGTATCCTTAGAAGAAATCAGGACTATTAAGTATGACTAGTAGTAACATAACACAAATTTGTATAATAACTTGAAATACACTTTTACGCTTCCTAGCTAAAATGGCGTAATGACAAATATACTGGACTGTGATATTAACTGTGTACTGATCTACTTAGATAGATTGACTTTTATTTCACTAGAATGATAATATGATGGATGTGTGTGGTATAATGGTTGTAGGTGCAGGAAATGAACTTGGGCATCTGAATTAAAATCCCGGACGAGACTGTTTGTATTTAACATAGCGCAAGGGTTCCCACAAACCCAATCAACGGCCGACCTCAGGAATTTTGAATTCAGAGGTATCCCTCTCCTAGACTGGTTACCTACCCAAGGCTTAAGGGCCCAGTCTGCCCTATTTAACCCATAGCTGGAGGGAGAATATATGGATTCATACCTTTCCCAAGGGTATTAGCGCTATGTGAAATGCCAACAGCTTCGCCTAGGAATTGAACTCGAATATATATATATATATATATATATATATATATATATATATATTGCATGTCATGAACTGCTCATCCACCTGGGCTCTATCCTTAAGCATCACGGGTTGCCACTCACGGCCAACAGGTGGCCCCATTGGGGGGAGTCTTACCCCTCTGCAGAGGTGCAGTCGGTGCATTCTAACGCCCCAGCCGACAAGGCGGTCTATGTATTTTAATTTTAAACTTAATCAAGTATGATTGTATTAGTTATACAGATAAGTATAAAACTAAAAAGTTGTGGTAACTTTTTTCGTACTAAAAAAATTACTTCTCAGTTTATAGAATGAAACTAAAAATTAAAAAAATCAATATTCTAAAATTTTATAAAAAGCTTAAAAAACGTTTTTTTTTAATGTATTTTCATCTTAAAAAATATTTAATTGATGTACATAAAAATAGATTGGCTGCCAAGATGTATATTTTTTGTATCATTTAAATTAGATTTTTCCTTTGGTAAAAATGCCAGGAAATTTATTTGTTTGGTAAGTGTGTATATATATTTTTTATCATTCAGCTCTGTGCCAACAGTTTAAATTGAATTATAAACAAATTCGTTGATTTCTTATTTGCCAATATTTTTTTTTTATGTTTCAAAATCTTTCATTCATAGCAAGTTTGCAATTACAGATTTAAAATTATATTGAAAAAACCAAATTAAGAACACATTACAGTTTTCGTGATATATTGGATATGCAGAGAAAGGAAATTAGTATGCAGTGGCACGATTATGAGTTGACATCTTCTGACGATGGCTACTGGCCCTCTCTCGAACCTAAAGTCACGGAATATGAAATAAAACACAAACTGCATGACCACTATAAACTGGAAGAATGTCAGATGTTGAAGAGCTATTAAATGATGCAATTTTCAAAGACATGCGGTTGGATAGTGAAAATGTCTGAGTAATGCAAAACGCATAAGAAATCCGATGGTATGTAAGTATATAAGCCTTACATTTAAATAGGTATGCCCGCCTAATTAATTAATTATTAATTAATTAACTTTCAAAATTAGGTAGGACTTCAATTAAGCACATATTCTCCCAAAAATTGTCGGCTAAAAAAAGCCATATCATAAACACACCGCGTGTGTATTTACTTCTCATATATATATATATATATATATATATATATATATATATGTATATATATATATATATATATATATATATATATATATAAATTTCTGGTACAGGCAAATCTAAATAATACTTTAAGGGTAATCATTATGATCACCTATATAGGTGGATACGAAGGAAAAGAGAGAGAAAAAAAATAATTTGTTTTATTTGATAAAAACAAGGGCCCTTTCGTCCGGTTGCTCATCAAGGTTTATACAGTGTCTGGGGCCTGGTGTCACTTAATGGGGACTTAAAAGAAGAAAGTAAAAAGGAATTTTTTTTTCTTTCCCTAAACCCCCCCTCATATATATACCCATATGTATTTACAATTTGACTTTTAGTCGTCTCCGGCTGTATAAACCTTGATGAGCAACCGGACGAAAGGGCCCTTGTTTTTATCAAATAAAACACATTTTTTTCTCTCTTTTTCCTTCGTATCCACCTATATAGGTGATCATAATGATTACCCTTAAAGTAATATATATATATATATATATATATAATATATATATATATTCATGTGAGTGTGCGTGTGTGTCTATGTGTGTGTGTGTGTACGTGTGTGTGTGTGTTTTGGGTCGCTTGGATATAAACGATGTTCATATGTTAGCTGATGGGAGTCAGTGACTTTTAGTTATCATATGCCACATGTCGCTTAGCTTTTATACGCCAAGCGTGTGCGATAACATGACATTGCTGAACACTGAAATAGGCCAATTCGTAGAGATGTCACGGGCTGCACACATGCTTAATCACCCGCTGTGACAATGATATGAATAGTTATACCACAAATGATTGCCATACCAGAGCGAGAGAGAACCATCAGATTGAGGAGGATTCGACGTTCCAGCAGTGGGTAACGAGCTCGGGAGATGCAGAAGATAATTCATAACGGAAACGAAAAATGAAAAAAAGCATCGGTACATAACTGGAAGCGTGATAGAAAAAAATAACAGCAATCCATCTTTTTTTAACAAGACACAAGTCATCAGTGAAAGGATGCACACCTTAGCGGGCGCACCCACCGAGCAGATTCCCGAGGATACCTGATCTAGTAAACGCATCAGTACAATAAGTAAGGACTACAGATTCAAAAAATGGTTTGATGGATACCGTTATATAGAAACACAAATAATTGTCTTCCATTCGATTGTAGGCGTGTCTTCCCACTTCACATCTCCGTTGGTCACATGGCAATTCAACCCCTAGAAACTTTTTATCTTCTTTCTACGATTTTTTTTCGTAAAAGTTTTTGAGATAAGAACGGAAACTTTTCACCATATAAAATTAATTTTATTCCGTTGTGAAAGTATGTTGGCCACGGTACCAAATATGATACGTGTCACATAGCCACATTAACATCGATAATTGGTGTGTGTAAGAGTTAGAGTTCTCCGATAAGAAAGTTCTTCGGGGATAGAGAAAGACAGATTAGACTTACTTGGTGAGGAGATCTTATTTCTTTCTTGCTGATCCTTCTACCCCCCCCACCACCAGACTGCTATCTTGTTGTCTAGTTGGGTTGACTTCTATCCAACCTCTTATTGACTAAGGGCTGTTCTTCTGACTAAGGGCTGATTTGGTCATTGCAATTGAATTAACAAGACATTTTTGTTTAAAGGTTTTATTTTATCTAGCCCATGATCAGCGCGCGGGAGACTAGCCTTATGGCACGTCTCTACTCTTCGACGACCAGGCTGAATCTCCCAAATTATCGCCTCTCACACTTTGTTATATAGTAAGGTCACGTGAGTATTAGGAGGAGAGTCTGTCGTCTAAGAACTTCAAGTCGGTTCTGCACAGAGTAATCTGTGTGTT
>CM042143.1:15578625-15598625 GCA_023376005.1 Doryteuthis pealeii
GTGTGAGCAAAAGTTTTAGCACTTTTTAATTAAAAAACGATGTTCTACTTTTTATTCAGTCTCTTGTAGAAAGTGTTAAACACACACACACACACACACACACACACACACACACATATATATATATATATATATATATATATATATGGGAGTAAATATGGAAAATAAATCCGTCAATGCAAAGAAAATTTGAAAAAAACACAAGTGTTCCGAAAATAGGATGAATTTAATTATCGAGGTTTAAACATTTTGGTTTCATTAAACCTTCATCAGGATGTATCGTGGGGTGAAGAAAATGATGGATGTTTTTATAGGTGACAGGAGATGAAAATCTTTTTAGTTATGTAACTGTATTTGATCAGCGTTATATTTTTGAAAGGCAAGTCGCGATCCACGCATGCGAAGATATCATGACGCGAGACGCAACTCGAAGAAATGCAAAAGACAAGAAAAATATTAATGGACTGATTTTTTTTATGAGAACAAAGGGAACACACACACACACACACACACACACACACACACACATATATATATATATATATATATATATATATATATATATATACAGTTGTGCCTTGACTTACAAGTTACTTCGTTCCACTCGTAACTCGATTTCCTTGCATATCAAATCAATTGTCCCCATTGAAATAAGATTAAATGACATTAATCCGTTCCATCCCCACTAAAAACCCCTTTTTTTCATTACATTTTTCTAAGGAAAATAGCACTATAAGGGATAAAAATACTAAGAGAAAATGTAATAAAGTATGTGCTGTAATATGGTTTAATGTCTATTTTTCTATTAATAATATTTTTCTTTGCTGTAATTAATTTTGAAACCAGAATGTTTCTTGTGAACTTATTTACATAAGGGTAACTGAAGCTCGCCTGTACTTCAAATTTTAGCTCGCAACACAAAGCAAAACGTTACCGATTGAGAGTTCGTAACTCAGAAATTCCGTAAGTGTAGGTACTCGTAAGCCAAAGTGCCACTGCACATCTCTCTCTCTCTCTCTCTCTCTCTCTCTCTCTCTCTATATATATATATATATATATATATATATATATATATATATATATATTGGTATTCTCTATAAGTAGAAATAATAAAGTTGTTCTCGGCTTAACCAAGAAACTGAGAAACGTATTGACCAACTTTGTCAATGATTTGAATAGTCCCTAAACTGTTCTTCTACAAGGATGGCTTTTGTCTTAAATAATTCATAAGCGTATGTGGAAGGGGTTCAAAAATGAAAAAAACGGCTTACTTCCATGAGTGTGATAAATATCGCCATGTGGCTTTAACATTTCCTAGCAGAGTTAAGACAACGTCTTTTCTGTTCAAAGAACACAGGAAAAAAAGGTTGAGAATAGGTTTCAGGACAGTGAAAACTCACAATTCACCCATCGATCACACCTATGATAATTATTTATTGTTTTCCTACTGAGATAACATAAATCTCGCTACGGTGTGATTTTTTGTTGTTTACGTTAGAATATATACAAACATAAGATGTTTATAGGATAATTTGAAAGTAGGGCATCAAGCTGACAAAAACAATTATCAAAATATTTGTTTTACTGTATTTATTTTAAAAAGAAACAACAATTATTTTATCTAATACAAAACGTCTCTAAGAATGAGATTCACAAAGCGGATTAAAACTATAAGAGACATGGGTAATTGAGAAAAAATAGAAAAAAATTTTTTTAAAAGAGAGAGAAAAATATATTTCAGATAAGTGGATTAGATATCAACTTTAAATGAAAAATATGAAAGTGTGTTTTTTAAGAAAATTGCCCCAGGCAAAAAATAATTTGTGGCAGTCTTGATGTTGGACGTATTCGGAGATATTTCTGTTTTATTTTAATTGATTGTTGATCAACTAAATTTGGGGAGTGTTTTATTCTGATGTTGGAAACACCTTTGCATTGTTATTTAACGACTTTGTCGGGATTGTATATAGGTGTTTCTAATTGCAACCCAAAAGCACAAAAAGGCTCGTTTTCGCTTTAACAATTTTCGTAAATTTTTACGTAATTTCAAGTCGTAAAATTCATCACAATAAAATCTTCCTAATCTAACCCACTTTAGGAGACTTGAGACCAATTTTAAGAAGGTCTAGAAAGGAATACGTCGTTGTTTCCCGATTACGCATTGGACACACAAGACAAACGCACTCTAATATACTCAAACAAGAACAACAACCACAATGTGAAACATGTCAAACATCTTTGACTGTTAAACACTCATCCATGGAATTCAAGTTTTTTGATCACATCAGAAACCGTGATTTTAATTCAAACAATATGAAAAAACTATTTGAAAACGTCACCATGGAGGACATTCTGTTCTTTCTTGAGGAAAATAAAATTATACCATAGAATATAGACATGAACTTAATACCATACAGCATGATCCCCAATGGTGTTAATTCATTGTTAAAACCAATTACTAAAAAGTATAAATATAAATACCCAACATATATTACTTCCTAAACGTTAGGCATGACTTAACCCAGCATGGGTTAATATGCCATTAAAATCAATAAACCAACCAATAAAATTGATCATAAATTTATCGGTATTTATATTCTGAAATTGGAAACACCATTTGCCTTATCATAAGTTACTGAGGAGGGAGTCACTGTGTGGTAGTTGCTAACGTACTGGACTGCCACATCATAGTAAGCTAGTTCAAACTCCAGCTACGGTATAACGTTCAGGTTCGGGCAAACTTAGGAAAGGTATGAACCTTGGTTTGTGTGATAGGAGATAAGTGGTCGTACAACTGCTTTTGGGGGAGTCTTGCTTTGAGAATTCGTTCAGGACACCACACAGTATACTTGTGTAGCTCCCATGTAGCATTTTTTCAATCGTTTCTTTAAAGTCCCAGTGGTGCTGCCATACAATAGCACTAACACGGCTATAGCTTAGAACGTGACATAGCCAATATTCAAATCTACGTATACTTATATATTATATTATCTGTATTTTTCTTCTTAGTCGGAGTAGCTAAATATATCTTGTATCAAACTGCTGGCAAAGACACCCCACAAATACATTTACTTGTCGAAAATATCTATCTATCTATCTCCATTTGTTCATATCTATCTATATTATTTTGTTTATCTATCTCAGTCTAGTATATATCCATCTTCATATCTAAACAAGAATTACAACAAATTACGATAAATGAACAAGAATTACGACAAATGTCTATAAATGAATAAGAATTATGACAAATTACGATAAATAAATAAGAATTACGACAAAAAAGAGAAGCCCCCCTCTAAAATACATTTAACGCCATAAGTTGGTTGTTTTCTTTCAAGTAACCCCGACATAGCTGGGGACGTTATTTTAATAGTCACCGGGCAGCAATTTCTGAGGCAGGAGACCGGGACGCACTTCCTCATAAATTACCGGAATTTTATATTAAAAGTTCCAGTTGTCTACTTTTTTTTCAGGGATTTTTTTTAAATTCATAAAATGTAAAATAAATACTCCTGTTTATTGTATAGCAAAATCATATTTAGTCTGCTTGGTCAAAGTTATCTCTTTTTTATGGAAATGGATAGCTGTTATCGGTTATCAACATAGCTGGATCTATCTGTTGATTCTACCTGGGCTTGGATTTTTTGTCCAGATCTTGGGGTGTCTTGTCCTGATCTTGCGAAGTCTTCTCTTGTCTTGATCAGTTGTTTAGTTTTTGATTACCGAACACAAGACTTTTTCTTCTTTATTTTTTATTTTATTTTAGAGCTCACATTTCATTTTCATTTTTTAAACAAATATCATGTTACACGTGGAGAATTTAGCCTCTAAAGGGAGACACAATCTTGATTTCTTAAACCAAGTTTCCCACGTTCATTCTAGCGAATCAGAGAAGAGGTCAATTTCAGGGTTAAATTTTGTCAATCAAATTCTCAAAACTTTCTCATAAAACCATTAGTTTGATTTTAACTACACTAGCGTAGATAATTAATAGGTAACCTATCAATTATGTAATAGGAAGAATTCTTATGTCATCTTTTCAGAGAGATATGTATATATTGTCATATGTGACAATAATTATATTTTGAAAATTGCACTGAATCACTGATCACGGAAATCTTTATAAACCGACGCTTGAAAGGAGGGCTTGTCCATAAAAAAATTCTTCAAAATGTACCACTAAAAATGGTGAACAGCAGGGAAGTAAATAAAGAAGTTATGCTAGCTGTGAAGGAGAAAAGAGGAACCTGCAACTATTTAAATTGGTATGCGAATCACGTGTTTACTTAGCATATTTCTTCATCCACGTTTGACACACACACAAAGTTGCGTAGATACGCATAGTTGTCATCATATGATAGTTTGAAAGAACAGCGATGGTAAATTGGCTGGATGCTTCCAATTACGAAGCAATATTCACGCAAACCTAATGCATACATGTGTCCAAATTTGCTCTTAAGATCGCGCATGCTCCCGCACCCACAACACACACACGAAAGTACAAATATATATATGCACATAGATATATATATGCATTCCTGTATATATATATATATATATATATATATATATATATATATATATTCATATATATATATATATATATATATATATATATATACACACAGAAGGGTATATATATATATGTATATATATATATTTACATATATATATATATACATAAGAATATATATATATATATAATATACATATATATATATATACTTATATATATATATATATATATATATATATATATATATATATATATATATATATATATATATATATATATATATATATATATATATATGTACTTCTGTATATATATATACATATAATTCTGTATATAAAATATATATATATATATATATATTCAGATATATATATATATAATTCTGTATATATATATATATATATATATATATATATATATATATATATACGTACCTGTGATAGATGATACTTTCATATTATATATATATATATATATATATATATATATATATGTATATATATATACAGAAGTGTGTGTGTGTGTATATATATATATATATATATATATACATATAAAATATATATATACATATATATATACATATATATATATACTTATATATATATATATATATATATATATATATATATATATATATATATATACTTCTGTATATATATATATATATATATATATATATATATATATATATATACACACACAGAAGTAGACATATATATATATATATATATATATATATATATATATAATTCTGTATATATATATATATATATATATATATACACGTACCTGTGATAGATAATACTTTCGTGCTCTTTGCCGTGCAGGTCATTTTGTAAGCATAGTATCTGGGCGTAATTGGCAAAGAGTTAGGGAAATAAATCTAAGGTTGCGATTTCTGTTGCTACCGAAAGGAACGATGAAGCGATTGCGTTAAGTCATCTCTCTCTCACGATGACCGATTTTGCTTTAAACCGAGAAGCGCAGATCTTCTGGCCGATTAGTGAAAATGGGAAGATTCAATTCGTAATAGGATAACACGCTTTCGAAGAAATAGATTTCTTTTGTGCAAACGTGAATAGAGTAGACGCGAAAACCTTACATATAAACAGCAAGGAGCCCACCCTTCTTTCAAATTGATATCCGTGTCCAGCTGATTCATGTCTGTTGGGCTTTCCACCCGTATGAAATCATACAGACACTGAAAGGCATTTTATCTTGCTTTGAAAAGCAGTATTGCTTTACAGATGAGAACAGCTGAGCAAAACGATCCGCATAGGAATGAGTATATCCGTTTCCAGTTTGAAACAAAAATAAATGATATACAAATGACTTTTGGTTTGTTATAAATGTTACCAAAGTTCACAATATACATTGAGAACTCGGTTACATAAACTTAGTTTAGGGAAATGCCTTTTTGCCTGGACACCGAACGGGAGGAAAGCTAGATTATGCCTCTACTTTCGAGGCCAATTTCTCCGCATATCTCTCTGAGAAGATAACATAAAAATTATTCCTATTACGTAATTGATGTCACTCCACCTCCTCTGAGTTGGTCGAGGGCCGGTATCGAACGTGGAAGCTTGTGGTTCCTAGTCGGATGCTCTATCGACTGAGCAACATTCCTTGTATTACTTTATTTCTTAAATTACTTTAAGTTAAGTTACAAGTTCTTTAAATTACACATAAAATCACCCCACTATGATGTGCTATAGTTACTAACATACAGTCCTACAAAAATCCTAGCATTAATTTTTTTTTTTGGTCATTTCTTTGTCATATCTTCATGTTACGTACTGACGTTTTCACCGTACCAAATCGATATAATGTTATATACCTTTCTTTACTTCTTTACTTCTTCTACATTTTGGTCATCTATTCTTCTGGCCGGCTTTGCTATTCTGATCGTCTATCATCTTGGTCTGGTCTAGCGTCTGGTGTTGACTTGGTATATTTTCTATGGTCTGGTCTGGTCTTCTATGGGCTTCTGTTACTATGTTCCTGCTGGCTGGTCGTCCTGGATTCGTTTCTTAGTCTTGTTACCATGACATTCATCAACCACAAGAACATTTTACTTATATAAACTTTTATTTCCTTAACTATACATTTCACGTAACTAAATATCTGACTAACATAGGGCGCACGAGTCCCAGCCTTAGGCAGAGCACAAAATGGCCGACTACTCTGCCTGACGTCCAACTGCAAACTGGGTACCCTGAACAAGGTCCCACGTGACTTCACATATTTGGCGGGCTTCTGTAATTTTCCATAGAAGACCCGGCCATGGTATGAAAGGGGTCATCCCCTCAGAATTACAGGGGATTGACAATAATCTTATGCAACCGCATAGATTATGTAACATTCAGACCAGATATATTGTGTTGTTATATTATGGGTTTGTGTTACGAACTAAAAGTCAATCTAACCTACAACAAGTAAAGAATTTCCCAAAAGCAAGTGCAGCCACCAAGACAAATATCATGTATAATGGTATTATGATAAACATTCCTTGTATTTGGATATATTTACTTCTGGAAAAACTGCTGTAACCAAGTAAGTACATGATTAAAGAAAAAAAAATTGAATACCTAACAAAAAATGAATAAAAGGTTTTGGTCCAAGAGTTGACAGGCCGTAAGCTCCGACCAACCACTGAATTCTATCCTCGCAGGATGCCCCATACGTGCATCCATGTGTCACATCCTAGTCTTGACGAACGTAGGGTAAATACCTACGTACTTATCTACTCCGCCCTGTCGGTGGCGCGTTAGAATGCACCGATTACACATCTGAAGAGGGGTAAGACAGTTGGCCGTGGGTGGCAACCCGTGATGCTTAAGAATAGAACCCGGGTGGATGAGCAGTTCATGAATTGCAATACACCACTTTAGCCATTCTTAGGCTAGACGGTCGGTCGGAGAGGCCCCCACCGATCAATCGGCTGGTCACATCAAGCCCTAGCACCTATATGATTTTCTCAACCTATTGCCCTTATGGCAAGCCCCAACCCCTTTTATCATATGAGTGCTAGAAGGCGGTGGCTGAGGATCTACATGTCCTGGGAATGACGTTAAACTCTATCTGATGGTGAGGTTCCAGTTTTGGAGGTTTGGGGAATGTGGACCTCCCCTTCATCACCATTGCTCCCTGGTCCACTCTGGCCCGGAGTGGTAGTTACCTGTTAGAGTCCCATCTATGGGTTAAATAGAAAAATGTATTTATAAAAAAATTGTATTATCCATTAAGAATTGATTTATTCCAAAACTTTATCGGCATTAAATGACCCACTGAGTTGATATGCCGTAAAACCAAAACCAAACCAAATGAAAACTTATCTACTGACGTTAAAGTCAGTCTGAACGATGTTTTTATTGAATCGTGATTTCTGGCAAACGAGACAGGAGCCAACTTTCAAAACATCTAAAGCTAACATCATAAAACACAGACCTGAAGAAGTCCAGGCAGTATAGCGGTTGAAACGTGATAAAAACAGTAAAAAAAGAAAGTCTGCCAAAAAGATCATTGAGTGAAATGTTACTTTCTTTCATTCTGGTGTGAATGTTTCATTTCCTTATTTTATCTTTGAATTGCTGTCATCTCTCTCTTTTTTTTGTCGGTTTAAAATGGTCTTGTCATTCTATTTGCTTCTGTTTCTTTTATGTCAGCTTCTTCTTCTTTTCTTCTTCATCTTCTTTCATTTATCAATCATCTTCTTCACTTCTTTATTCTTTGCTTCTTCGTTTTTCCCATTCTTTTTTTTTCTTTTCTTTTTTTTTTTTTTTTGCTTCCTTTGTTTTCATTTTGTTTGCCCAGATAATGCAAATCAGAAACAAAAACAGATATAATGTTATCTCTTGTCACATCCGTCCCGTAAGCAGAAAAGCACATCGGCGGCTATATTTCCCGATTTTTTTTTTTTTAAGATTCTTTTTTTGCTTTTTACAAAAGACAGGTTGTATATTTATTTTGTATTAAGTACACTGTTTCTTCGAATCACCAGTTTATGTTTGAGTCGTCACCGAGTCATTTTATGTTTTTTTAAAAATGTTTTTATACGTATCTGTTATGCAGCCTGGAACCTCACATGGCATTATCTTATACACTGAACTATGAGAAGACATGACATTACAGTTTGCAAACCAATGTCAATTTCACTTGGTGTTCTGTAAATATATACTACGTCTGTCCATAATAGTTGTTTGGTATAGTGCTTCGAATTTATATGCAAACTAGACAAAACGTGACCCGTTGCGTCACCCATTCAGCTCTGGGTAGATAATTGAGATTAGGGAAAAGTGAGTATGCCAAGCGAATAAAATGTTTAAAAAATAAATACGGCCTGACATCATTTTGTATGTTAAGCTTTCTAAGAAAGGAATGTTTGACCTAATTTAAGCTACTGGTTGCTGCTTGTGAAATCTAACATAGAAATACATTTCAAATTCTGCCAACTCCCCCCCTCTCTCTCTCTCTCTCTCTCTCTCTCTCTCTCTCTCTCTCTCTGTCCCCCCTGTCCCCCCTATCTCTCTCTCTCTCTCTGCCCTCTCTCAGAGAGACTAAGATTATATGACGAGGATGTAATCAAGAGATATACAGAGAGGAATAAGTGATAGGCGGAAAGTAAAGTGAGAGATTGGTCAGTTTTTGATTAAATTGCAAATTATGACTAATTAGAACAAATTAAAATGGAATTTTATTCAAACATAATCTAAAAGTAAGGAATAATTTAGTATAATTTTCGTGTCATTAAATTAAATAGGAAACATGCCTTAGGGAACCAAAGGTTGATTAACTTAGGGTTAGTATAATAATAGATACAACATTGATTGTTTGACCGAGGTAGATATTTACACAACCCTTTCGCAACGGGTAGGATGTGACACATGGTCACAAATATGGGGTATTCAGCGAATATCAAACTCGCTTTTCAGTATTAATGGAACTGCGTGACTAGCTTGCTAACCATTACACTACAATGAGACGCCCGATTATATGACAAAGGTAGTATAAATATGATAATCAGTATGGTTATGAAACCAATGTCAGAGGTCACTATGGACCAAAGGCCAACTGATTGGGTGCCGACCCTCTCCGACGGGGAAGCAAGTGCCACGGAATAGCGGTAGCGTAGGGTCGGCGGGGGGGGGGCAAAATGAGACACCTCTATATCTTCGCACTGGATGACTCTAGGTTATGAAACCAATGTCAGACGTCACCATGGGCCAAAGGCCGACGGATTGGGTGCCGACCCACTCCGACTGGAAGCCAGTGGCACTGAATAGTGGTAGCGTAGGGTGGGTTGGGGCAAAATGAAACACCTCTATATCTTCGCACTGGATGACTCTAGGGTTATGAAACCAATGTCAGACGTCACCATGGGCCAAAGGCCGACGGATTGGGTGCCGACCCTCTCCGACTGGGAAGCTAGTGGCACTGAATAGTGATAGCGTAGGGTGGGTTGGGGCAAAATGAGACACCTCTATATCTTCACACTGGATGACTCTAGGGTTATGAAACCAATGTCAGACGTCACCATGGGCCAAAGGCCGACGGATTGGGTGCCGACCCTCTCCGACTTGGAAGCTAGTGGCACTGAATAGTGGTAGCGTAGGGTGGGTTGGGGCAAAATGAAACACCTCTATATCTTCGCACTGGATGACTCTAGGGTTATGAAACCAATGTCAGACGTCACCATGGGCCAAAGGCCGACGGATTGGGTGCCGACCCTCTCCGACTGGGAAGCTAGTGGCACTGAATAGTGATAGCGTAGGGTGGGTTGGGGCAAAATGAGACACCTCTATATCTTCACACTGGATGACTCTAGGGTTATGAAACCAATGTCAGACGTCACCATGGGCCAAAGGCCGACGGATTGGGTGCCGACCCTCTCCGACTTGGAAGCAAGTGGCACTGAATAGTGGTAGCGTAGGGTAGGTTGGGGCAAAATGAAACACCTCTATATGTTACTCTGTATTATTTTTCTTAGCAATACTCAAATGAGATGTTCCTCTTTTATATTACATATGTAATAAAATAGAAAAATAAAACATTCTTATAGAAGTTGATAATTAAGTTTTATTACAAACTTTTTTTTCTTTTTAAATTACAGATGTTAATTTTTAATCATTTATAAAGGACTAGAAGTGGCTACCCGGCGTCGGCTAGGTAGCCGAAGGATTTTTTAAAAGTTTGTCTTGCAGGTCCATTATTACTGATTCATGAGTTGGTTCCTCGCAGGATGCCCCCACTAAAACCCCGATGTAAAAAAAAGACCTTATGTTGAATCAGGCTGGTGGGAGGTCAGGAAAAAAGTGCACAGACAATTGTGATATTCAGACCATTTGGTCGGAAGATGGCATTAGCAATAGATTTTCGGTAATCGGGTACGGTTAGCTCAATGTCCCTACTAACTTAAATAATTATTGGTGCATACTTAGGGACTGTCAAAATGAGCCTAAAATGCATTTTTGACAAAATGACTTTAGCCCCCCACCCCCACAGAAAATAATTTACCAAAAATCAGGAAATTATCGGATTTTAATGAAATTTTCAGTGTTTATGTATCAATGAATGATCTTTATAATGCATTATTTATTTTATTTCAATACTTTCTCATTTTTTTCAGGTCACTTAATTTTGACCCCCCTTATGTTGGGGGCGTAAAATGTTTTGCAAGTTGATCCTTTTCGATACTAATTACAGTATAAATAATGAGATAAAAGACCGAAGTTATGAATAGAAACAAAAAAAAATTACGGTTGCGCTTCTATGAGAAAATAAGTACCGAAAATCGAAAAATAAAATGTAAAAAAATGATAAATAATTAATTTTTTGGAGATTTCTTTTTTACTCATTTCGATAATTATATAATTGGCAATTATTTTATAAAAGAGAAAATTATACATCGATGTTTTTTCTGCTTAAAAAGGGGGGGGGGTACATTTTCAATCGAGTTTTTCTTCAAAACTTATTACTTTTGGCGCCTAAAATAAGGTTTGCATTAAGTAGATATTCATTTTTAGAATCTAAAAATATAACATTTTAAACTTAACATCAGGATTTTCATATTTAAATGAATTTTATATATTAATTTTTCATAGCAAAAATACTAAATTAAAGTTTTGAAATAAAATAACTGATGCGTTATAAAATTCATTAATTGTTAAATACTAAAACTGAAAATTTCATTAAAATCGGATAATTACCTGATTTTTGGTAATTTTTTTTTTCTCTCCCTAATGTTACGTTAAAATTGTAAACAAGCGCCTAAAACCATTAAAAAACAGCCAAAATGGCGATCGCGTCGAAATTGACTAAAACAAATAGTTTTAAATCTTTTAAAAATAAACTGCATATGTAATTATATTTTTCTTTTTTTTAATGATGGTTATTATGCTACTACTTATCGATTTAGACAAAGTTTAACCTTAAATAATAGATTTAATTATTCTTATTCGCTTTTAAAACTCGTAGTAATCGATTTTTTTGCCAGTCCCTATGCATACTAATAGTGGAGCGACTATACTTACACTGTAAAACTCAACAAGCAAAATGGCATGATCAGGCTCAAACGTCGATCACGTGACCACAACAGTGCCAATTAGCACGTATGCATAGAAAGCAGTGTGTCAATAAAAAAAATCTACATGTAATGGCGAAAGTGTGGATAAGACTAGCATGTATGTGAAACTAGAACAAAAACTAATTACATTACAGTTATAAGGGATTTCGCTCATATTCAATAAGTAGGAGATCAATATGGACTGAACCTCTATTTTGTTGTGCTTATATATATAGTATATATAATTTACTGTCTGCTTATATCTCTTTCTGGTCTACAGCTATATCGAGTGAACATTTAAGTTTATAGGTAGGTACCTCGACAGGATTCTAAATTATATATAAAAGCGAACCGTACAATAAATTTAATTACCTAAGGGATATAATAGAATTAGCTTTTGTGAAGATTAAATAGGATTTTATCCGAGTTTAAGGGTTGTTTTAAATTATTATATAATGGGAGTGCCATTAATATCCAAATAACTTTTTCCTGACATGTCCCATTGGACATAACCACTTCTAGTTGTCTGCCCTCAATTTATTCCTGTATACTTAACAATATATATAATCTATTACCAACACTTTCACATGGGGGAAATCATCTTTTTTTTCTATTTATTCATTACTTTTTAAGAAACTTTTATTTCTATTATATATATATATATATATATATATATATATATATATATATATATATATATATATATATATATATATATATATATATATATATATATTGGTTTGGTTTGTTTTACGGCATATAAACCTCAGTGGGTCATTTAATACCTATAAAGTTTTGAAATATATCAATTCTTTTTGTATGGATAATACAATTTTTTTTATAAATACATTTTTCTATTTAACCCATAGATGGGACCCTAACAGGTACTACCACTCCGGGTCAGAGTGGACCAGGGAGCAAAGGTGATGAAGGGGTGCTCCACATTCCCCAAACCTCCAAAACTGGAACCTCACCATCAGATAGAGTTTAACGTCATTCCCAGGACATGTAGACCGCAGCCACCGCCTTCTAGCACCCATATGATAAAAAGGGGTTGGGACTTGCCATAAGGGAAATAGGGTTGGGAAAATCATATAGGTGCTAGGGCCTGACGTGACCAGCCAATTGATCGGGAGGGGCCTCTCCGACCGACCGTCTAGCCCAATATAGGACCAAAGTGGAGTATTGCATGTCATGAACTGCTCATCCACCTGGGTTCTATCCGTATGCATCACGGGTCGCCACCCACGGCCAACAGGTGGCCCCATTGGGGGAGTCTTACCCCTCTGCAGAGGTACAGTCGGTGCATTCTAACACCCCAGCCGACAGGGTGGATATATATATATATATATATATATATAGGTTCTGTTTATTATTGTTGTTGTTATTATTATTAGTGTTATTATTATTATTGTCATTATTATTACTACTTTTGCTATTATAATTTTATAGTAATTATAGGCATTTTAGAATGTTGGTGCTATTATCAAAATTCCGGAAAATACTTAATAACACTACCATTATAGAAACACAATTATGTAAACAACGATTAAAAATCTTAGAAGCACTTCATATTAGACACAAAAATCCAAAACAAACAAAATCAACTTTGATAATAGCACCAACATTCTAAAATGCCTATAATTACTATAAAATTATAATAGCAAAAGTAGTAATAATAATGACAATAATAATAATAATACTAATATATATATATAATATATTATATATATATATATATATATATATATATATATATATTCTTAAGACATGTGTTATTGAATAACACGGAGTATTCTTTTTTCATTTTTTGTATGGATATTTTTTCCAGTCTTCTGGTTATTCTTTTTGAAACTGGATCGACACTATCCCGCCGTCTCACATACCATCTCTCCGACACAAGCTCCATAAAACAACACTTTATTAAAAAACACCCAGAAAAATCCACCTCCCCCGAAATTAGAAAAATCTTAAACGAAAATACTAAAATTATCTACAAAAATAACAATAAGAAACGCCTACAGATCCTAGAAGCCATATGCATTAAAAATAAAAAACCTAACATTAATAAAATAGCCTTTAAAGTCGGAGACAACGTATTAAATATCTTCAATAACCAACACTCACCTAACCCCCCTCTTAAAAATAATAGACTCTCTGAATTTGATAAAAGCATAGATAACAAAACTAAAAATTATCTAAACACGAAATTACATAACCCCATGAATACGACTGGAGCAACAGTCGAAAGCGCTCGGGAAATTAGTATGAAAAATATGATGAATCAACTCGATCCAGATTCAAAAAGGATAGCCAGAAGACTGGAAAAAATATCCATACAAAAAATGAAAAAAGAATACTCCGTGGTATTCAATAACACATGTCTTAAGAATAATTTGCTGCCAAAATACACAAAATTTAATATATATATATATATATCAATAAAGGAAGGAAGAACTCAATACAGTAATCCCATAATAAATTTATTTCGACGAAAATTGGGGCCCATATAAATCTAAGTTGATTTAAACCGGCTCCCCAAATTTTCGCCTCATCAGATGGGTCTCAATTCACTTATGGACAAGCATATCACAAAAAAACCCAAAGAGCTGAATATATATAAATTCAAACAAAAATAAAAAATAATTAAAAAAATTATATATATTTTTAACAGTGTAGGATTGTAACCATAGAAACAGGAATTGAATGAAAAAAAGAGATACATCTCAAAGTTGATTTCTAGGGTGTCCAGACAGACAAAAAGGTGACATGACAGAAAAAGCAGAGTAGTATATTAAAATATAAATAGACAAGTAAAATAAAAAGATTTTAAATTTAAACATTAGAGTATAATGATGTATAAAAGAAAATACTAGTTAAGATATAAATAATAAAATTAATTAATAGAAGATAATAAAATTAAAAAATAATAAATAATAGAAAATAAAAATCAATTAAAGATAATAATACTAATAAAAAAATAATACTCAGAAGAGTATATATATATATATATATATATATATATTATATATATATATATATATATAAATATTATTTTGTTTAAAATATATCTTATAAAGATATATTTTGTTTATTGCATGCAAGCACAGAATCACACATACCCACAGTTTCTGTCACTCCTTTTCATGCATATGCCCATTTATTTGTTTGTTTTGGTTTTGTTTTGTTTTACGGCATATCAACCTCATTGGGTCATTTAATACCGATAAAGTTTTGAAATAAATCAATTCTTAATGTATAATATAATTTTTTATAAATACATTTTTCTATTTAACCCATAGATAGGACCTTAACAGGTACTACCACCCCGGGTCAGAGTGGACCAGAGAGCAATGGTGATGAAGGGGTGCTCCACATTCCCCAAACCTCCAAAACTGGAACCTCACCATCAGATAGAGTTTAACGTCATTCCCAGGACATGAAGACCCTCAGCCACCGACTTCTAGCACCCATATGATAAAAAGGGTGGGGCTTGCCATAAGGGCAATAGGGTTCGGAAAATCATTCAATTATTTACGATAACCTCCACCCACCCAATATACATACCCTTTCCATTCTAGATTGTTCATCATGCGTTTTGTTTAAGTTCAAGAAATGCAACCATATAATACTACTGGCACAGCTACAGCATCGATATATACCCGCTTAATTTTAATGTCCTCATCACAAAACGTGCAGGGTAGCGGTGGCCATTTTGTTCTCTCACTCCCTTGAAGTAGGCGAACTGTTGCTTCTTCGTTACATCCCAAAAATTTGTCCGGTCTCCGGCCCAATCGCAAAAATGCCCTCCGGTCTCCGGCCCAATCACTTGTAATTTTATGGGCATATTAGCCAAACATCCGGGCACGTCAGTCAAACCTCGCGTCCGTCCAGTTCCTACATCGTATCTGTTTTCGCATGCGGGAGGACACGGGTTCGATCCCGACAGGCAAGACAATGTCTTGCTCCCTTTTCTTTCTCGTTCTCCGTCACAGAGAGATCAGATTTGTATATGATCGTTAACCTGGCAATAGCAGCCCATGATTTTTCTATGTGTATATCGACAGAACTTTCAGTTAATGAGATATTGCATAAAGACGAAATCAGACAATCTATCAGTTCCGAAGAAGGGGTTTAAGCATCCCCGAAAATTTAACGTAATAAAACGAAACTTAACATTAAAAAAACGGAGTTTCTTATATTTCACACCTAACACTTCATACTAAATCCCAAACAATATATATAATATATATATATATATATATATATATATATATATATATATATATATACATATATATATATATATATGTGTGTGTGTGTGTGTGTAAAAGCAATTGGTAATTTGCTTGAAGCATTGTTAAGTATGTTATAATATATTAATATTTTGAAGGCCAATACAATGCGTATGAAAAATAAAAACAAAAAGATGTTATTTTTGTCTTATCGATTTCGAAGCATGAATTTCATCATCAGAGTTTATTTTCACAACTTCATCATCAGAGTTTATTTTCAGAAATGGGCGTGCTTATGTTTTATTTGTGTATTTAACCACACAAATAAAAACATAAGTACGTCCATTTCTGAAAATAAACTCTGATGATGAAGTTTATGCTTCGAAATCGATAAGACAAAAATAACATCTTGTTGTTTTTCTTTTTCATACGCATTGTATTGGCCTTCAAAAATATTAATATATATATATATATATATATATATATATATCAACTAGAAGTATACGTGGATCTCACTACAACAACATATATATTTATATGATGGATTCTCCCGTCGGTCGACGTATGAGTGTTCATACATCAACATCCAAACAGTGATTTGTTTATAGTGGTGAAGGCTTGTGTTGGACCATCCACACTTTTTGGCACAGTCGATAGGAAAGAATTGGTGCATCAAGGGTTGCCTTAATCCCAATCAACAACCGATCTCGGGAATTTTGAATTCAGAGTTATCCCTCTCCTAGACTGGTTACCTAGCAAAGCTGAAGGGACCAGTCTGCCCTACTATTTAATCCATAGCTGGAGGGAATTTTGAATTCAGAGATATCCTTCTCCTAGACTGGTTACCTACCCAGGGCTGAAGGCCCCAGTCTGCCCTACTATTTAACCCATAGCTGGAGAGAGAATATATGGATTCATACCTTTACCATATATATATATATATATATATATATATATATATATATATATATATATATATATGTCTTTAATACCAACCAATAAACACAGAATACCCAATGAGTTTATCATAATACTCAATATGTGTGTGCCTGCGCGTGCAATTGTACGCTAGTAAAAAGTTCATTGTGTCAAGATTTGTATTAGAGAAATACTCTTAAAATGTCTTAATTTAGAGAATAAAGCAACTTCCATTCCAATATGTAACTGAATAATCGTGTTTTAGAGTCGTCTAGTATCTATTAAACGTCAGCAGTTATTAGAGAATAAACTGCCAATGCATTTGATACGTCTTTCTAAAAATGTTCAGAGATTGCCAGAAATCATATCAAATATTTCATATCACTAATATTAGTAAATATTGCGGTTCCACTTTTTCAATAAAAAGAAAGTGTGTAGAAATTTGATATAGCACTACCCACGCAACAACTAAAATATTAGTGAAAAGAAGAAGAAAAAAAAAACTTTTTTCCAAAATAATAAAATAATCAATAAAAAAAAAGTCTTTAATAATCAGTGATAGAGACTGACGAGTTTGACACCTTTTTTTGTTGTTGTCTGATGACGTCTACAATTATATATGATCGATTATCTTATAAGAAGCAAAACGTCTACACTGATCTCTGGGTGCATGCTCCACCCTTAAATAGTTGGCGATTAGCGCTACTCTCTTCAACAAAAATCAATGCTACTCTGTGGCCTTTTTTCTGATCTGAAGGTGTGTTTCATGGGCTGAATCACCCAACGATTTTGCCTCCACCGTCTGATGTCGATGCTCAAATCCAATCAATGAGAATCGTTCCAATGCTTCGTTTGTCTGTTATCGTGTGAATCGGTGATTCTTCGTCTTCGTCGGAAGTTTAACACTCTTCAAAAAGAATTAGTTTTGACTACCGGTCTATCAGCAGCCATGTCGGCCGAGTTTTTAGAATACAATGGAGCCATACTCTGTTCAGCGTGTAGTTTAGAACAGTGGTTCCCAACCTATGTCCCCATGGCCAAAATGGGCCACAGCAAATTTCAGGTGGGCCATGGAAATATTATAATTCTATATGATTTCAGAGCATTCACTTTTTATATACAAAATCCAATCATAAATGTGGGAAATTTATATTTTCTTGAAAGTAAGATGTCAACTAATTCACGGTAGGGGGAGTGGGGGAGAGATTTATGTAGTTTAGATACTTGAGATAAAGTGTTTGCGTCAATATGGTTGTATCTTGATTGAATAAATATATTATGTAAAATGGAAATAGTTTTCCTATTATAATAATTTGATGGGCCACAAAAAAATCTGGTTTCAAAGTGAGCCATGAGCTGAAAAAGGTTGGTAACCCCTGGTTTAGAAGAATATTCATAGAACTTTAGTTTGAAGGTTGTCTGGTCTAGAATCTATATATATATAAAAGGAATATCTTGTCTGTCTGTTTATATGTTTGTTTCAGCCTTGTCGGCTGGGGCTTTAGAATACTCCGACTGCACCTCTGCAGATGGGTAAGCCCCCTGCCACAAATAGGTCCATCTATTATCCGTGGGTGATGACTCGTGATGCTTAAGGACGAAATCCTGGTGGATGAGTAGTCCATGGCATGAAACACTCCACTTAGACCAGTACTTAGGCTAGACGGGCATTCGGAGAGGCCCCTCAAATCAATCGGATGGTCATGTCAATCCCTAGCACCTATATAATTGGCTCAGCCCTATTGATCTTATTGCAACATCAACCCTTTTTATCACTGGTTGCTAGAAGGCGGTGGCTGAGGGTCTTCATGTCCTGGGAATGACGTTAAACTCTATCTGATGGTGAGGTTCCGGTTCTGAGAGTTTGGGGAATGTGGAGCACCCCTTCATAACCATTGCTCACAAGTCCACTCTGACCCGGAGTGATAGAACCTGTTAGGTTCCCATCTATGGGATAAATAGAAAAATGTGTCTAAAAAATATTGAGTATCTATTAAGCACGAATTTATTTCAAATTTTTGTCGGCAGTAAATGACCCACTGAGATTGATATGCCGTAAAACAAACCTAACCACACCAAACCGGCTTGTCAGCTGTGGCTTAGAATACGTCACCTTCTCCTCTGCAGAAATTCCACCACCTCATTATGAAACCAGCTGCATGTAATACTAATAATTTATACCCAAGTATATGGTTTCAAGTATTCCTATCTAATACAAATAATTTTCACTCAAATATATTTTCTGTAAAGTATAGTGATATTAGTACAATAATCTGATACTCATAATTTATATTCAGTTATATGCTAACACTGTCGGCTGAGACTGTAGAATACGTCGACTGCACCTCTACATACAGGTAAGCCCCCCCCCACACACACACACACAATGAAGCCACCTGTTGGCTGTGGGGGTGACCCGTTATGCTTAAGACCGGAATCCTGACGGGTGAAAAGTCCCTGACACGCAACACTCCACTTTGGACCTTACTTGGGATAGACGGGCGTTCGGAGAGTCCCCTCAGATCAGTCGGCTGGTCACGTCAAACCCTAGCGCCTATATGATTGTCCCGACCGTATTGCTTTTATAGCCAACCCCCAACCCTTTTTATCATTATTTTTCTTGATTATTTTTCTGCTTGGTGGGGGAGGGTAACCAGATATAAGAGATCCCCATCATTTTTTTCTCTTTCTTTCCGTTTTTAAATACTGAAATCTGAATTCTCTGATAAAATAAAACGGTAATTCTTCAAAACAGTAGCCGTGTTAG
>CM042143.1:15603625-15608625 GCA_023376005.1 Doryteuthis pealeii
AATCTCACAAAAAAGAAATAAGGAACATAAAGATTATGTAAATAATCTTTATGTTCCTAAAGAAAAACGATTTTTCGAGTACAGACCGTAAAGTGATCAGTGTTTTTTTGACAATCGCTTCCATGCGTGCAAATACGGGAGGAAAAGAATAATCTACAAAATAATTGGCAGTTTCTGTCTATTTGTGTATAACCAGTAAGCACCTACACTATTAATCCGATGATGATAGGGATATCTTTATAATGGACAGAGAAAGAAAAGACGTTTGGCTGAAAGATTGGGAAGGTGGGTAAGTATTTTTCTGGCCTCCCACCAAACTGGATAGACATATGAAATTTTTAAAGTAGAGAACCACGCATAAACCAAAGATCATGCGGTAACCAGTGTAAAAAGTGCGTGAAAGAGTGGGAAGTAGATAAATAATTCGTTAAAATCAAGTAACAGCGAGGTGAATTACCTCAAAAAGTCGAAATTTTTAGTGAAATAACATACACGGACAATATTTAAATGAATCTTACATTAAAATTACAATCATTTTTTCGTGTGAAATGTCAATCCCTGTATGTACATTTCGACCTATTTGTACATACAGGGATTGACATTTTCTCGATTTGTTTAGCCTTACATTTGAACATATATACCCGCCTAAATTCATTAATTATTAACTAATTAATTTTCAAAATTAGGTATGATTTCAATAAAACACATATCCTCCAAAGATTGTCGGCTAAAAAGGCCATATAAAAAATAAACACATTGTTTGTTTACTTACTTTCATATATATATATATATAATATATATATATATATATATATAGGGTGTGGTGTGTGAGTGTGTGTGTATATGTGTGTGTGTTTAATGTCATATGGAACCTAAATAATGAGAATGGAATTGTCTGCTTAATGTCTTATGAAACCTCGGAATAGAGAAACTTCGAGATCTCCCGGAACTTGTTAATTCAGCATAGCAATTGCTAATTACTCTGTTCGCCTTGCATCTTTGCTTAGTAAATATTTTTCCTATCCTTGATACTCGGTGTGTTTCTGCCTATTATTCCACTGTTAATTTCGATACTGTACACACACACACACACACACACACACACACACACACACATATGTACGAGTAGTGGCTTACCGGTGGGTACGAGTACGATCGTTGGGAGCGCACAGAATCCAGGGGTTAAGACCGTGAAAAAACAAATTCAAAGTGCTCAATACAATGTAGAGCAAAATTATTTAAGAAATGGATATAAAGTAACCTACTCGAGTTTCATCAGCTGATCGTCAGGGTTACATCGCTGAATTAATCGAGTTTTCGATTAATATCAGTTGATACCACGTATGTCTGTTGAAATGGATCTTATCGTTACAGATAGACGCTTGTTTATAAACATATATATATATATATATATATATATATATATATATATATGTGTGTGTGTGTGTGTGTGTGTGTATGTATATATGTATGTTTATGTGTGTGTATGTGTGTATGTGTGTTTGTGTGCGCGTGTGTGTGAAGATGTTTGTGTGTGTAAGTGTATTTATAAGCTTAGTAATTGTGTCTGTGCTTGAAAGAATTATTTACTCTGTTCGCCTTGCATCATTGCTTAGTAAATCGTTTTTCTTATCCTCGATGCTCGTAGTGTTTCTTCCTATTATTTCTCTGTTAACTTTGATACTGTATATATATATATATGTGTGTGTTTATATCTTTATAAGTATATATACATATGTGTGTGTGTGTGTGTTTGTGTGTGAATGTTTATGTGTATGTGGGTGTGTGTACAAATACATATGTAAGCTTAGTAATTGTTTTTTCTTGAAAGAATCTGTTCGCCTTGCATCATTGCTTAGTAATCTTTTTCTTATCCTCGATGCTCGTAGTGTTTCTTCAATTATTTCTCTCTTAACATTGATACTGTATATATATATATATATATATATATATATATATATATATATATATATATATATATATATATATATATATATATATATATATATATATATATATATATATATATATATAAAGTAAGTAAAGTCGTCGGGGCGGCCTAAAGTCGGTATCAGCCAATCAGCGAGGGAGTCTATCCCCTTTTCACTTGCGCTAGACCAAGGAGATTATTTTAGCGTCTGAGGTGGAGCGCCACACCTACCATCAGCAGCTCCTTACTTTACCGCACAGATCCCTGTGCTACTCATACGCTGAGTTGTGTCTGTGTATGGTTTTTCTTGAAAGAATCTGTTCGCCTTGCATCATTACTTAGTAATCTTTTTCTTATCCTCGATGCTCGTAGTGTTTCTTCCTATTATTTCTCTCTTAACATTGATACTGTATATATTTATATATATGTTTATATCTTTATATATATATATATATACATATATACATATGTGTGTGTCTGTGTGTGTGAGTCTATGTTTGTGTGTGTCTGTGTGTTTGTGTGTGTCTGTGTTTGTGTGTATGAGTGTGTGTACAAATATATATATAAGCTTAATAATTGTTTTTTTCTCTTGAAAGAATCGAGATATTCACGGGTTTTCTCGTTATCTGTCTGGTTGTTTTAGCTTATTTTTTTCCTTCTTTAAATGTTATTCAAAATACAGATCCGAGCAAACCTCTAAAGCGTTTGTTTTGCCAACTCGAGTTTTCAATGTGACGTTAGCCTTGGCTGAAGTATTCTCCAGTCATTGATAAGAATCTTGATTTTCTTGAAGGCCTACTTTACTTTGTCCTTTATTATCAATCAGACAGTTGATCTACTGATAACACAAAAAAGAAAGACAAAAAAACAAAACAAAAAAGGTTTGATATCACTGTCCATAGTGTCCGGCAAAATGGCACCGAGTTCAATAAAACACAGAAAAAATAGCCAACAGAACGTAATTGGTATCAGGAGAAGCAAACGGGCAAATGATATAAACAAAATAAATAAAATAAATAAGTAAAAAAAAAAAAAAAAAAAAAATAAAAAAAATCTAAAGGCTTTCTCGAAAAATAAACGATTTTATGAAAGCCCAGGATGAGTGGGTGAAGGCATTTTGTCTAGAAAGACGAAACAGAAATGCACTATAGGTGGGATGCTTGAACTGAACTTGATTAATCGCGGTTCTTTTGCTTAAGGAAAGGCCAGATTTTTACAAATGGGACTCTGTTATTTACCAACAAAGCTAGAGTCAGTGTTTGCTTAATTTTCATCAGGAAAAGATATTGTCCATCTTAAGTAGCAATAAAAGTAAATATCACACTACAAAAATATAAAGACAAATTTAGTAAAAAAAAAGTGTAGTAAATCTATCCACATATTACTAAAATTCTCATCACATTTACACACATACAGACACACACATATATATATATATATATATCTATATATATATATATATATATATATATATATATATATATATATATACATACATATATAGAGAGAGAGAGAGAGACAGACAGACAGACAGACAGACAAAGAGAAAGAGATACACAGACACGGAGAGAGACAGAGAGACAGAGACAGAGACAGAGACAGAGAGAGAAAGAGAGAGGGGGAGAGAGGCGCGTGGTCTATGGTTAGAGTCTTGCGAAACGGACGAGTCGACTAGTGTTCAATTCCTGGGTGAAGCTGTTTGCTTTTCCCATGGCGCTAATACCTTGGGAAAGGTAATAATCCAATTCTCCCTCCACTATGGGTATATAGCAGGGTAGACAGGGATCTTTAAACATGGCTAGGTAACCAGTCTATGAGTAGGAAAACTGAATTCAAATCTATTAAACTCTACTTAACATTGACCCTGTGTCACATCCTGCTTGTGCAGAGGGGTTGTTATATATATATATAGTTATTTTTTTATTGTTATTGGAGAAATGATTATAAAGTGCTCAATTATTTCTTTAAGAGCTGTATTTATTTATTTTAAAAAAAAGGACAGATTATCCTCCATGTTGACATTTTCAAATAGATCTTTCATATTGTTTGCATTAAAATAACGGTTTCTGATGTGAGCAAGAAACTTTCCCAAAGGTTGATATGCCATTATTTTTTTTTTGGGGGGGCGGTCTTACCCCTCTGCAGACGCTTAGCCGGTGTATTCTAAAGCCCCAGCTGACAGGGCTGGTTCCAATTGGTAAAAAAGCATTAATGGGAGATATAACGTCACTTTATGAACTTTTAAGTTTATGAAACATTATTACAGTGACGGGGAAGTGAAATCTGAAGTGAAGGAGTGGCTCAAAGAACAGTCAACAGAATTTTACGGGGTACGGATAAATGCTCTCATTCGAAGGTGGAACATTGCTATTGAGAGAAACGGTGACTATGTGGAGAAGCAGGGATGTGATCCACAGAGGACCAGCTTCATTTTGATGTATTGGTAATTATACCTGTCCTCAACAAAATGGCATTATCTTTTTAATCAATCGGCTGTTGACGTCAAGCCCTAACACCTACATGACTACCCCACCCTATTGCCTTTATGTCAAGCACCTACCCTTTTTATCTTATGGGTGGTAGAAGGCGGTGGCTAAGGGTCTACATGTTCTGGGAATGACGTTAAACTCTATCTGATGGCGAGGTTCTAGTTTTGGCGATTTGGGGAATGTGGAGCATCCCTTCATCACCATTGCTCCCTGGTCCACTCTGACCCAGAGTGGTAGTACCTGTTAGGGTCACATTTATGGGTTAAATAGAAAAATGTATTTATAAAATAAAATTGAGTATCCATTAAGAATTATTTTATTTCAAAATTAATCGGCATTAAATGACCCACTGAGGTTGATGTGCCGTAAAACAAACAAAACAAAACAAAACAAAACAAACACCCAATAAGTGTGTGTCTGTGAACTTTTAATAGAAAATAATGCTTCAGAAAACTGAAAATGAACTCTACTCTTTAGTAAAGACTTATTTTTTTAATGAGTTATTTATACTTAAAAGTCATAGAACGTCGAAATCCATTACATTTTTACGTGAATAGCAGAATTTTTAATTTATTTTGTCA
>CM042143.1:15613625-15656125 GCA_023376005.1 Doryteuthis pealeii
GTTGGCAGGGATGAAGCAACAAAGACGAGATTAAGTTTCGATGAGTTTGTTCCTTTAGGGAAAGGAAATATCAAACGCGTGGTCACATGAAAATCCCACACTCACTTTATTTCAGATATTGCAATTTCTCTCTGGGTCCGTCACAAACACAGAAAGACGTGTAGTGATATCTTCAAGTCTATGATGAACAGATTTATGATATGACAAATTGTAACTCATTCCGAATGTAGGTCGTTAATTATCGCTCTCCTAGTAACCAACTAACTGGTCCTTTTCCAAAATGTTTCGTGTACACCCGTCTCTCATAACTACCGCGAGAATTTTCGTGACTGACATTTTATAGATGGTCATACAAACATGAACCAGGGTCAGGGATGGTGGACGCTGAGTGATAACCCCACTAGAAATAGAGTTGGGTGGGGTGTTTTGTATACCCCAATATATATATATATATATATATATATATATATAATATATAGGGAGATCGTAGGTATACACCACTGATGAGACTTAATAAAGTTGAAACAGCTGTACGGTGTTCCACACATCGCAGGCGATATTCACCAAGTTTGCTTATGATTATTTTCGATAATTATCGAATTTTATACGATATACACATAGTAATTGCCTTCAAAAATATAAATTATATATATATATATATATATATATATATATATTATTATTATTTATTATTATTATTTATATTTTACTTGAAGGCAATTACAATGCGTATATCGCATAAAATTCGATAATTATAGAAGATAATAATGACAAGTGAATCTCGACAAAGAATTGTTCGGTTTGTAGAACATCGTACAAACTGTTTCAACTTTATTAAGTCTCATCGGCGATGTATACTAACGATTTCCCTCCGACAGAAATCGAAACCGGGACGTCAGCAGGCATAGTCAGAGACTATACTAGTTCGGCCACGATACGCACCGGACAATCCTTGCGAAACTAAGTCTGTACGATGTTCTACACACCGAACGCATTGTAATTGCCTTCAAGCAAAAATACAAATAATAATATATATTTTATTCAACAATGCTTCTAAAAAACAATAATCCAAAATCTTATATACATATCTTATTATAATGGAGATTGTGGGTTTGTCTGTCTGTAACCGAAACTATATTACTATACAAGTCACAATTCCCTTTGTTATTTACATCACATTCTCCATGATTTTATTTTTTATTCAAACCTCAATTATTAATAAAATTGTTTTATATTATTAATTGTTGACCATATCTACATACTAATAACATACAATTGTATTTATATATACAACAAAATAGAGGTTTACAGTGTGAATGGGAAGGCTAATTTGCATATTGATCGTTAAAAATTGACTTTAATAAATATATGCTTAGTATTATTGATTTCTAATTGTTTGGTTTTATTCTAATGAATATGAGCAAAAATCTCGGGATAAATCTTAAAAGAAATCCATTAACAAGAAGAAATAACTAATTTTATTCTTTACTTCCTATTTTAACTAAATAGTTAAATTAGGAAAATTTACCAATGAAAGACGGGAGTAAAGGAAAATGATGGAAGAGTTAGTTTCAAAGTTGTTCTATTTTTCAATCATACCCCCTCTGTTCCAAATCGTTTTATCTGCATTCTTATTCAGTTTCATTAGCCTTTCTAATTTAATATGATATTTTATCATATTAAAACTTAAATACTTGCACCCGGAGGGTGCATATATTTGCTAGTATATATATATATATATATATATATATATCGCGGATTTTGTGATTAGCTCTGTTTTCTCTATTTAATGGCAGGGTTTCGCCGAGATAAATGATGATAGCTATCACCGACATAACCAACATGGCCACACCTTCCTGCTATATCATTGAATTTATGCATGGAGAATGTGATGTAAATAACAAAGGGAATTGTGACTTGTATAGTAATATAGTTTCGGTTACAGACAGACAAATCCACAATCTCCATTATAATAAGATATGTATATAAGATTTTGGATTATTGTTTTTTAGAAGCATTGGGGATAAAGTATATATTATCTATATTTTTGCTTGAAGTAAATTACAATGCGTTCGGTGTGTAGAACATCGTACAGACTTAGTTTCGCAATGATTGTCCGGTGCGTATCGTGACCGAAGCAGTATAGTCTCTGACTATGCCTGACTAATCCCGGTTTCGTTTTCTGTCGGAGGGAAATCGTTAGTATATATTGCCGATGAGACTTAATAAAGTTGAAACAGTTTGTACGATGTTCTATAAACCGAACAATTCTTACAAATATCGTAACCATAACATGATAGAAATGTTTGATACTGACGTAAAGACACTGCATTATCCACTGGATTTTGCTCATCCTAAGAAAGCAGCCAAAAATGCTGACATTTTAAGAACGTCTGGCTGATATTACCTGGTCATGTGACTTAACGCGATTAGGTATTTGTATTAAAGCCTGTCATCAGCGAAACTTTGGCAATATGTAAAAGAAAAAGAAGATAAAGTCTTTGAATTGGCGGATTTATCAGATAACTTTATACGCAGGATATAAAGCTTGTCTGGTTATGTGCTCTTTCTGTTTACCTGTTACCGAGAAAAAGGGTTAACATTGCTAAAGTCAAAAATCAACGGCCTCTTGCGTAAAGGACCATGAGTGCCGTTATAGTATGTGGCTTACCTGTTTGATTCTTTTATAGTACTAGCAAATATATGCACCCTCCGGGTGCAAGTATTTAAGTTTAAATGTAATAAAATATTAGATTAAATCAGAAAGGCTAATGAAACTAATTAAGAATTCAGATAAAAAGATTTAAAACGGAGGGGGTATAATCGGAAAATAGAACAACTGAAACTTACTCTTTCATCACTTCCGTTTTTCAATGCTAAATTTTCCTAATTTAACTATTTGGTTAAAATAGGAAGTAAAGAATAAAATTACAGTTATTTCTTCTTGTTAATGAATTTCTTTTAGGATTTATTGAAGAGATTTTTAATCATATTCATTAAGATAAAACCAAACAATTAGAAATCAATAATACCAAGCACATTTTTATTAAAATCAGTTTTTTTTAATATCAATATGCAAATTAGCTTTACGTTTACACTGAAAACTGGTATTTTGTTGTATATATAAATACAATTGCATGTTATTAGTATTTAGGTAAGGCAAACAGTATTAATAATGTCAAACAGTTTTATTATTAATTGAGGTTTAAATAGAAATAGAATCATGGAGAATGTGACGTAAGGGAATTGTGACTTGAGTAGTAATATAGTTTCGGTTACAGACAGAAAAACACACAATCTCCATTATAATAAGATGTGGCCTACCCGGTAACCATAGCTGGGGTAGAGGTGTTAAGTTGAGTTAATTATTATATAGTTTCGTTTACCGACAGACTAACACACAAGCTCCATTATAATAACTAGTAAATATATGCACCCTCCGGGTGCAAGTATTTAAGTTTTAATGTAATAAAATATTGTATTAGATTAGAAAGACTAATAAAACTAAATAAGAATACAGATAAAAAGATTTGAAACAGAGGGAATATAATAAAGGATTTGAAACAGAGGGAGTATAATAAAAAATGGAACAACTGAAACTTACTCTTCCATCAGTCTCGTCTTTCATTGTTATTTTTTCTAATTTAAGTATTTAGTTATAAGAGGAAGTAAAGAATAAAATGACAGTTATTTTATCTTGTTAATGGATTTCATTTAAGATTCATTGAAGAGATTTTTGCTTATATTCATTAAAATAAAACCAAACAGTTAGAAATCAATAATACTAAGCACATATTTATTAAATTCGATTTTTTTATATCAATATGCAAATTAGCCTTCCCGTTCACATTGTAAACTGCTATTTTGTTGTATATATAAATATAATTGCATGTTGTCAGTATGTAGACATAGTTAACAGTATTAATAATGTAAGACAATTTTATTAATAATTGAGGTTTAGATAAAAATAAATCATGGAGAATGTGATGTCAATAATTAAGAGAATTGTGACTTGAGTAAGAATATAGTTTCGGTTACAGACAGAAAAACACACAATCTCCATTATAATAAGATATACATATATAAGTAACACTTTTTCGTCAGTCACCGTTTATTTGAGGTAAAAAGATTATATTTTCAAGCGATATACTTAATTTCCCCTTTTAAAGTGAATGACCAACTTGAGAATTGATCATGTTCATCAGCGGCATTTGTTATATGCTATATTATATGGCCTACCTTTTTTATTCTGTTAATGTATGTGGCCTACCTTTTTTATTCTGTTATAGTATATATATTTACCGACCCCTCCGCACGAGCAGGATGTGACACAAGGTCAATTTCTTAAGCGGAGTTTAACAGGTTTGAATTCAGAGTTTTCCTTCTCCTAGACCGGTTGCCTAACCAAGGTTAAAGAGCCCAGTCTGCCCTACTATTTACCCATAGCTGGAGGGAGAGTAGAATTCATACCTTTCCCAAGGGTATTAGCGCTAAGTGAAATGCAATTACCACGTCCAGGATTTGAACTCGGGGCGACGAGTCCATTTCCCATGACTTTAACCATTACACTATTCTGTTATAGTATATGGCCTACCCGGATTGAATGTGTCCTACCTCAGTAAGAGTATATTTATAGATATAAGTAGTAGGCAATTCATTGAAACTAATTATTTTTCACATATATTCAATTTCAGAAATACAATTCAGTCATAAGCTGTATATAGTAATTAAGAATAATTAAAAAATTCATTAGTGCTAAACCAAGGAGATTATTTTAGCGCCACACCTACCATCAGCTCCTTACTTTACCACACAGATCTATGTGCTACTCATACGCTGAGTTGGCGAGGGCCGGTATCGAACTAGGAAACTTGTGGCTTCTAGCCGAACGCTCTACCGACTGAGCTAACCCGAAAATATTCTAAAATTCAGAAACAGGGTTAGGGTTAGGGTTAGCAGTTATTATTGTACGCTTATAAAAGGAAGCGCGTGGTGTAATGGTTAAAGTCATGGGAAATGGACTCGTCGCCTCGAGTTCAAATCCTGGACGTGGTAATTGCATTTCACTTAGCGCTAATACCCTTGGGAAAGGTATGAATCCTACTCTTCCTCCAGCTATGGGTAAATAGCAGGGCAGACTGGGTTCTTTAACCATGGCTAGGTAACCAGTCTAGGAGAAGGAAAACTCTGAATTCAAACCTGTTGAACTCCGCTTAAGAAATTGACCTATATAGTAATTAATAATAATTAAAAAAGAATGTATCCATAATTTACATGAATCAGAGATCTATTTAATTCTAGAATATTCTAAAATATTCTAAAATTCTGAAATAGGGTTAGGGTTAGGGTCAGCAGTTATTATTATAACCCTATATGCTTTTTATGGCCGGGTTAGCTCAGTCGGTAGAGCGTTCGGCTAGAAGCCACAAGGTTCCTAGTTCGATACCGGTCCTCGCCAACTCAGCGTTATGAGTAGCACAGGGATCTGTGCGGTAAAGTAAGGAGCTGATGGTAGGTGTAGCGCTCCACCTCAGATGCTAAAAATAATCTCCTTGGTCTAGCGCTAGTGAAAAGGGGATAGACTCCCTCGCTGCATGGCTGATACCGACATTAGGCCGCCCCGACGACTTTACTTTACTTATACTATACGAGAGACATGATTTCGTTGGCCACATTCAAAAGTACAATAATGGTTTATAGATAAAGACTTTGAATTGGCTGATTTATCAGATAACTTTATACACCGGATATAAAGCTGTTCTGGTTATGTGTTCTGCGTGTTTACCTGTTTCAGTGAAAAAGGGTTAACATAGATAAAGTCAAAAATCAACGGCCTCTTGCGTAAAGGAACATGTTTATGTGTATTTGTAGACATTTATAAAAACATTGGCGAATATTGCTCAGCAGTTGGACCATAAAACTGCGAGTGATCAATTCTGAGGTTCTGTTTGAAGTGCCTGGGCATATCTAGAATCTCTTCGATATAACTTCATTGAAAAAAGAAAGAAAGAAAAAAAGATTTAGACAAATAATACATTTTCTAGTCAGTGATTTCCATAGTAGAAATAGTAGTTGCTTATTTTATGGTACTAATGCAGGGCTTAAACACACACACACACACACACACACACACACACACACACACATATATATATATATATATATATATATATATATATATTATATATATATTATAGTGTGAGATGGTCACTGTTTCAGCTTTTGCTGGAATGGTGTACCAAAGGCAGTATTATTGGTAGAGTGCTCAATATAAAATAGAGCTGTTATATAATATAATAAGATAAATATATAAAGGTTTTACATATCTATTCATTAGTTGACAAAGGAACATTCACAACCATATTGGTTTCATGCGATGCAATCATCAGGTGAAGATGTTTCAAATGTCAATGTCAATGTTCAAAAGACATTTGAGACATCTTCACCTGATGATTGCATCGCATGAAACCAATATGGTTGTGAATGTTCCTTTGTCACCTAATAAATAGATATGTAAAACTTTTATATATTCATCTATATTATATATATATATATATATATATATATATATATATATATATATATATATATATATTAAATGTGATATTAGGATTTATAGTAAAACAATCACAGCCAAAGTCATACGAGGGAGTGCTGAAAAGTTTATAGGCTGAAAAGTTAAAATGATGATGTCATATCTACTGTCAATGACTTTTTTTAAACAATGGGATCCAAGTACTGCAACACTTTTGGGTACCATCCTTTACTCTAGTAGTATAAACAGGATCTTTTTATTTGCTTTTAAACACGGGGGTGGACTTAAAATTTCATATGATGATGTCATATCTACTGTCAATGTATTTTTTTGAACAATGGAACTCAAGTACTGCAACACTTTTAGGTACTATTATTTATGATATTTCAAGCAAAATTGGTCAGATTTACACACACACACACACACACACACACACACACACACACACACACTCACTCTGTGTGTGTGTCTCTCTCTCTCACTCTCTCACATACACACACATGCACACGAACACACACACACACACACACACTCTCTCTCTCTCTCTGTCTCTCTGTCTCTCTATCTCTCTATCTCTGACACATACACACACATGCACACACACACGCTCTCCCTCTCTCTCTCTCTCTCTTTATCACTATCTCTCTCACACATACACACACATGCACATACACACCACTCCCCCTCTCTCTCACATACACACACATGCACATACACACACACACACACGCTCTCTCTCTCTCTCAAACACACACATATACACACATACACTCTCTCTCTCACACACAAACATACATACACATGCACACACACACACGTGCGCTCTCTCCCTCTCTCTCTCTCTCTCTCTCTCACACACACACACACACGCTCTCTCTCTCTTTCTCTCTCTCACATACACGCACACGCACACACACACACGCTCTCTCTCCCCGTCTCTCTCTTTCACACACATGCACGCTCTCTCTCTCTCTCTCTCTCTCTCTCTCACACACACACACACACACACACACACATACACACATACACATACACAACTAAGACCGCCGCTGCCATGTTTTGAGCCTACATCGCTCAAATAAAACATTAAAAAATCAAGAGTCTTTCTATCAAATACACAACAGTATAACTCTCATTTCTCTCTCCCTCTCTCTCTCTCTCTCTCTCTCTCTCTCTCTCTGTCTCTGTCTGTCTGTCTGTCTCTCTCTATCTATCTCTCTCTCTCTTTCTCTCTCTCTCTCTCTCTCTCTCTTTCCCTCGCATTAGCCAACTCACTAATGCAACTAAACTACATTTTAAAACCCAGACAAAATTACAGTTATCACTGTCTAGTTTTACGAAATTATATTTCTACTCACGAACAGCATCGAAAGCACAATACCGAACAAAGATATATCAATACACACCATCTGTAACACAACCCGTACCCCCGAGCACACTTCTATAACTATTCCCGCGTTAAAATGCACATACACGCATGCGTACATTCATCTTATCTTCCACACGTTTACACTCACTTATTCGCATCCGTTCTTTCAAGTTACGGTGAGATTCACAACCAACAAAGTTCTGATACGAAAGTCCGAATAGCATGAAGGAAATTACTAATTTGTTTGGAAAGAGACTAGGAAAAGATTATTTAAAAAAAAAACGAAGAACGAATTAATACTCATTCAATTACCTTTCCTTTTAAAATGCGTTTTATAAGTTTTCTATGAATTCGATTTCCTTCCCACTAATCAGCAAACAACACAGCATCTTCTCTCTACTTTACTTCTCAAATCAAAAGAAAACGCTTCCTCCGCCCTGTCGTCTGGGGCGTTAGAATGCACCGACTGCACCTCTGCAGAGGGGTAAGACTCCCCCAATGTTGGCCGTGGGTGGCGACCCGTGATGCTTAAGGATAGAGCCCAGGTGGATGAGCAGTTCATGACATGCAATACTCCACTTTGGCCCTATCTTGGGCTAGACGGGCGGTCGGAGAGGCCCCATCCGATCAATCGGCTGGTCACGTCAAGCCCTAGTACCTATATGATTTTCCCAACTCTATTTCCCTTATGGCAAGTCCCAACCCCTTTTATCATATGGGTGCTAGAAGGCGGTGGCCGAGGGTCTACATGTCCTGGGAATGACGTTAAACTCTATCTGATGGTGAGGTTCCAGTTTTGGAGGTTTGGGGAATGTGGAGCACCCCTTCATCACCATTGATCTCTGGTCCACTCTGACCTGGAGTGGTAGTACCTGTTAGGGTCCCATCTATGGGTTAAATAGAAAAATGTATTTATAAAAAAAGTGTATTATCCATTAAGAATTGATTTATTTCAAAACTTTATCGGCATTAAATAACCCACTGAGTTTGATATGCCGTAAAACAAAACAAACCAAACCAATAAAAAAAACAAATGCGTTTTATAAGTTTTCTATGAATTCAATTTCCTTCCCGCTAATCCACAAACAACACAGCATCTTCTCTCCACTTTACTTTCTCAAATCAAAAGAAAACGCTTCCTGTTTCTTTTCCTTCTTCGTTTTCAAAACGCTTCTTCATATCGTCTACTCCCACAATCACCAAAACCACCACCACATCTCTTTCTATCTGTCTAGCCATACCTCATGAATTCCACATTTTTGCAAAACCAAACTATTATTTCATGATTTTATTAACCATGTTAGAGAGGGTCTAATTCGGTTTAAACAGTGCTGGTCGATGCAGACGATTCCCTGTAAGCACTGAACCAATTCCGAACCAATATCTAAAGAAAATCAACGAAACAAAAAGACTTATTTCATTTGTATGTGTTAAAAAACTGTTCAAAATCATTGATATCTACAATGTTTCAGACAAACTATAAAACATTACTGTAATTCAATTGACTTGGTTTGTCAAACTCAACCACGTTCTCTCACAGCTCTATACTCTCCATCCAATGTCACTTTCTTGCACACCCCTTCATCACCATTGCTCCCTGGTCCACTCTGACCCGGAGTGGTAGTACCTGTTAGGGTCCCATCTATGGGTTAAATAGAAAAAATATATTTATAAAAAAATTGTATTATCCATTAAGAATTGATTTATTTCAACACTTTATCGGCATTAAATGACCCACTGAGGTTGATATGCCGTAAAACAAAACAAACCAAACCAAACTTTCTTGCAATTCCGTTATGCTCACACGAGTTCACCTTCACGAGTTCGCTCCCCTTCTTCCAGACATTTCATGTTATAGTCATCGCGCGTGGTGTAATGGTTAAAGTCATGGGAAATGGACTCGTCGCCCCGAGTTCAAATCCTGGACGTGGTAATTGCATTTCACTTAGCGCTAATACCCTTGGGAAAGGTATGAATCCTACTCTCCCTCCAGCTATGGTTAAAATAGCAGGGCAGACTGGGTTCTTTAACCATGGCTAGGTAACCAGTCTAGGAGAAGGAAAACTCTGAATTCAAACCTGTTGAACTCCGCTCAAGAAATTGACCTTGTGTCACATCCTGCTTGTGTGGAGGGGTTGGTAAATATATATATTATAGTCATCCACCCTAATTTCCACAATGCCTCTTAATTCCGGTCTGCACTCTATATAAAGAAAGTCACTCTCATGCGCCATTTTTCTCCGGCCACGAGTCAGTGAGAATTTAGACGAGAGATTTAGTTGTTATATTTTTCGATTACGCACCCCACTGTTTCGAATCTTTTTATTTGTATTCTTATTTTGTTTCATTAGCCTTTATGATTTATATATTTTATTACATTACATCGGATGGTGTGTATATTTGCTAGTTTTACTTTAAAGAGTTGCTTCTGAGTAATCGTATCCCTGGATAAACAACATTCTACAAAGCTTTGATATCGTACTTTACTCTCTTAATATATATGTATATATATATATATATATATGTGTGTGTGTGTGTGTGTGTAGAATTAAACAAAAGGCACATCTCCTGTTTAACAATTTTATTTTTGATCTTTTCTAATTTTCTGGCCAACTTCGAAGTGCCATCATCAGGGGTGATGTATTCCATTTTTAAAAAATTATATTAATGTGGATGCTGGAAGGAGAAGAAATGGTGAGAAAGGTGTTATAGGCATTTTAGAATGTGCCTTTTGTTTAATTCTACATGTATAAAAGAAAGAATGCTGCCCAAATACACTCACACACACACACACACATATATATGTATATATATATATATACAGTTACCAACCCCTCCGCACAAGCAGGATGTAACACAAGGTAAATTTATTAAGTGAAATTTACGGGTTTGAATTCACAGTTTTCGTTCTCCTAGACTGGTTGCCTAACCAATGTTAAAGAGTCCGTCCCATCTATTGATTATATAGAAAAATGTATTTATTAAAAAATTATATCATCCATTAAGAATTGATTTATTTCAAAACTTTATCGGCATTAAATGAACCACTGAGGTTGATATGCCGTAAAATAAAACAAAACAAAACAAACAAATAGTACCTGGCCCAGACCGGGTTCCAGTGGCTTCGGCCCTGGATCGGTTAAGTAATGTTAACAGCGTTGATCCCAGGGAGCTATTCCCCAGGCAATACCTGCCCCTTGATTTAAAGGGATAGATCTTGGTTTATTGCCCAGTGCCTGAGTCACCCCTCTTGAGAGGAAATGCCGACGGAATCAACGCATTTTTGCACCCACATTAAAAAGACTTTGTGTCACACCTGCATACGTGTCAGGCGAAGTAAATACCTGTTAACGTCCCATCTATGTATCAAGAAGATCTCATGGGTATATATATATATATATATATATATATATATATATATATCTACCAACCCCTCCACACGAGTAGGATGCGCCACAAGGTCAATTTATTAAGCCGAGTTTAACAGGTTTGAATTCAGAGTTTTCCCTCTCCTAGACAAATTGCGTAACCAAGGCTGAAGAGCCAGGTCTGCCTACTATTTACCCATAGCTGGAGGGAGAGTAGGATTCATACCTTTCCCAAGGGTATTAGCACTAAGTGAAAATGTAATTTCCATGTCCAGGATTTGAACTCGGGGCTACGAATCCATTTCCCATGACTTTAACTATTACACCACGCGCTTCTCTCTTAGTACAATCAGTTTGTATTCGTGTGCTGGACTCAAAAACAGAATACACAAAAACGTTAACCTCGTTAATAGGCATTTTTATCTTCTTCTTGCCTTTTATTAAAGTTAGGTTCAGAAAGTTCTAAGTGACAGTTATATCTAGACTGCAGGTTCGATCCTGGTCAGGGACAGCAGTAACATAAAATAATAATTAACTCAACTTAACGCCTATACCCCGGCTATGGTTAGCGGAATATTTTTTCTTTTCTTTTCTCTTTTCTTTTTCTTCTTTTCTTTCGATATTTTTACAGTCGTTATTTCATAACATCTGATCTATGAATTTACGCTGATGATAAGAGAATTAAGAAGAGAATTTTTGATTTCAAACAAACACCCATTCGTACGAGTTTGTAAAAATTATATCCCCATAAAACCTACTGGCGCTATGGTTTTATGAATAACTGGCGTCTTCGTACTGCATAATCTCACCACATAATCTAATTCTTCCTAAATTAAATCCAGTAAAGCAACTCAGATCTAAAAGTCAACCATCCAAATAGTTTCGATTAAATTTAATGCATTTGGTATCAGGAATCCTAACGATCCTGTCAATGTGCCCCAAAACGTGATCAACTAGAAATTTGAGTCAGAGTTTCGAACTATTACCGATACAATCAAATGAACAATGTATAAAATAATTTAAAATTCAACACAAAGTTCCAATGATCTGTTAAGCAAAACATGAATGCGAAGTATCATGGAGTTAAATCAAAGTTAAGATATATTATAAAATTCTGTCGATTTGTCTAACTAAATTTCTGTGTTGCAGATATTTCTATCTATTATTAAACGAATAAAAACAAATCATGTTCTGTAAATGATGCTATAAAAATTTTTAAAATACAGAGTGATTAAAAAAAATGATAGCATCCATAAAGTAGCACTTTTATATGTAGAAAAGTGATATTGAGGAAACCAAACCTACCGAAAGCTAAGTGCCCTCGATGTTATTATTTTCCTGTCCTCCCAACAGGCCGGATTAACATTACTTCTATTCTTCTGCTGTCGTCTTTGACATCTTAAGGTCTTCTAGGTCTCTTCTAGCATCTTGGTCTTCTTCTTGGTGATTCGTCTTGGTGATCGGTCGCACTTGGCTCATTTCTTCTTCCAATCAGTCCTGTTACCAAGACACCCATTAATCACAAGACCGTGTTATTTTTCTTAAACTTTTATTTCCTTAACTATACATTTCATGTAACTAAATATCTGACTAACATAGCGTGCGTATGCAGTGTGAGCTCCAGTTAAGGCAGAACATCCTCTCTGCCCGACGTCCAACTGAAAACTGAGGACCCATCCAGGTCCCACGTGACTTCACGTATTTCGCAGGCTTTCTGTAATATTCCATGGAAAGTCCCGCCCGTGATATGAAAAGGGCCATCCCTTTAGAATTACAGGGGATTGACAATAATCTTATGCAACTGCATAGATTATGTAACACCACGCACAAAGCGAATCTCATTCAGTGGCATCTTCATAAAGTGGATGATTCCTTTTGGCATTCACTTTTTGTGGTACCCCAGGCACAGGTTAATGAACCTGGCCCTGTCCCTTTTAGCCGAGAGGACAGGTGTTACCTGCAGAGACGGTCCCCTTGGACCATGGGATTAATTTTGCCTTCACTCACCGTTCCAGTAGCCAAAGTTCCTGAATCAAAGTATGTATAAGCACCCATGATGTTTGATTTGTTCCTTCATGTCCGTCATTTGCAATTTCATCACTGTGCATGCGAGGTACGAACTTTTTTAAGATTATCGCTGATTTTCATGCATGAGCAAATTACTTAACAAAAGAGCGAAAATACTCAGGTTGAGGGTCCTGTGGCTTCGGCCATGGACCGGTTAAGCGTTGATCCCAGGGTGCTATCCCACCAGGCAATACCTGCCCCCTTGTTTTAAAGGGGCAGGGCTGGATTTATTGCCTAGTGCCTGAGGCGTCTTTCTTGAGGGGATGCCGACAGGATCAACGAATTTTTGCACCTACCATCCCATGAGTCTGTATTTGTATGTGGTCCCACATTAAAAAAACCTTTATGTCATACCCGCGCTTGTGAGATGCACAGTGAATACCTACTCAATAAAAGCGAAAGAAGGAAGTACAAATGTTGAATCGAGACGCGTAAAACAGATATTTTGTTTTCAATCTTTTTAATTTTTGTCAAACAGTCTCCATCATACCTGTCACCTCAAATCTTGGAACATCCCATACGGCAGGGATCACCAAACTTTTATCACGGAGGGCCGTATAACTAAAAAAAAATAAAAATAAAAATAAAAATAAAAATAACGAACGCGGGTCACATTATTATTGTGTTCAATACTTGCTAGTCAGAACGAAAGCTCTGAGAAAAAGTTGTAAAACAAAATGCATCTTTCCGTGTTATGACCCGGAGTGGTAGTACCTGTTAGGTTCCCATCTATGGGTTAAATAGAAAAATGTATTCATAAAAAAATTGTATTATCCATTAAGAATTGATTTATTTCACAACTTTATCGGCATTAAATGACACACTGGGGTTGATATGCCGTAAAACAAAACAAACCAAACCAAAAATTACTCGGGAGTGCTTAAGATGTCTCTGTCTACATAAGGATGGACAGTAAAAAAAAACTCAACGTCCTCAAGGCAGTCTCCATTTTTTTTACTGCCCGTCCTTGCGTAGAAAATTTGTTTATATATATATATATATATATATATATATATATATATATATACTCGGATGGATGATGGACGAATCCCGAAAGACATCCCGTATGGAGAGCTAACATCTGGTAAAAGACAGATTGGTCGCCCCCTACTGCGATTCAAGGATGTCTGCAAAAATGATCTCAGGTGCTTTGGCATTGTCCCTTCCAGCTGGGAAAATTTGGCTCAAGACCGCCCTCTGTGGCGGCAGAATCTCCATAGAGGACTGTACATGTCAGAATTCACCCTGATACAACATCATGAAGCTAAGAGGTCCATAAGAAAGCAACGGCAACAAAGCATCGGAACATCATCATCTACAGGGACAACCTACAAATGCAAAATCTGTGGTCGAGAATGTTTCTCAAACATTGGACTTCATAGTCACAGGAGGCGCTGCAACCTCAGGGGCACACAAAAACTTTTATCATAGTCTTTCGAGACTGAATTGCCAATGATATGATATGATGATATATATATATATATATATATATATATATATATATATATATATATATATATATATATATATATATACTTACTATTTGTTGGGTAAGTACATAGTTTTAAACATAATGATTACAAAATTAGGTTTTCTTGTAATTTTGTAAATAATATTTTTGAAATCCATTTTTGAAATGCATATATGTGATTAGATTAATCACATATAATTTATCAAGTTTAAGGCGATGATTTTCATGAACACAAATTTTAATACTTCCGAAAAAATAATCAATAAATTATAACTGAAAATGAACACAGAAAATAAAAACAGAATATATTCTTAAGAGTCTTAGAAAATGGACTCGTCGACCCGAGTTCAAATCCTGGACGAAGCTGTTTGGATTTCACATAGCGCTAATACCCTTGGGAAAGGTGTGAATCCAATTATTCTCCCTCCAGCTATGAGTAAATAGTAGGGCAGACTGGGCTTTTTAACCTTGGATTGGTAACCAGTCTAGGAGAAGGAAAACTCTGAATTCAAACCTGTTAAAACTCCACTTAAGAAATTGACCTTGTGTCACATCCTGCTCGTGTGGAGGGGTTGGTAAATATATATATATATATATATATACTTGATAAAAAAAGGTTTCCTCACGCTATTACTTGGGAAAGGTATGAAACCTCTCATCCCGGCTAATAGTACCACTACTGTTGTTCGACAAGGATGGTCTCGGAATTAAATAAACTACGAATATTCATTTTTTCTCCCTTATTTCTCTCGAGATATTTATGGCAGAGTCATGCATTAAACAATTTATAAAATCACCATTTGTATCATCATCATCATCATGTTGCACCAACAGCACGGATATCCATGACGACCTCTCTCCAACTATCCCTATCATTCTTTGTCCCTGGCAGGTCCTCCGAGCAGCATCCAGTGTCTGCACAGAGCTGGTATGTAAATCTTTGCCTGACGGCCGTGTACTGGTTTCCACAGGAGGACATCACTTATGAGTTCATCCTTACTTCTCCAGCTGTGTCCAGTATGTTTTGTCCGTCTTACTAGGATGGTTTGTGTTGGTGTTTATTGATATAAGGTATGTGCCAGTTCTCCGCTTGTTATCATTGGACAAAATGTTGTTTTAGAAAAGTACGTTAGAACAATTTAACTATTGACTTAACACATATGTTGCAACAATTTACCGTTTTAAGTGTATTAGGGTAAAATCCCAAAGGATATTTTTTAAAAAAATAGCCGTCTCAAGATGTTCTTCTTAATTAAAAATGTATTGTAGACTACAGATAAACAGAAAATATTGTGAGAGGCATTGTCTGAAATCTTGAAAGCTCGAGCACAAAGCAAAAATACAGTCACTTATCAATTAATAATGGAGATTCGGAGATTATTATTATTATTATTATTGCCATGGGGTTGATTCTACTAACCAATCAATAGCAGTACTACCGGCCTAATAAGATACTTAACCCCCCCCCATATTAGTCATAACTCAAACTGCACCGCTGGAGGACACACATGGGATTACCGGGATCTTTACCAATACTCACGAAGGTGCGTGGTCTAATGGTTATAGTCCTAGGAAATGGTCTCGTCGACCCGAGTTCAATTCCTCGACGAAGCTGTTTGAATTTCACATAGCGCTAATACCCTTGGGAAAGGTATGAATCCAATTCACCCTCCAGCTATGGGTAAATAGCAGGGCAGACTGGGTTCTTTAACCTTGGCTAGGTAACCAGTCTAGGAGAAGGAAAACTCTGAATTCAAACCTGTTAAACTCCGCTTAATAAATTGACCTTGTGTCGCATCCTGCTCATGATTACCAGTAACTGAGGACACTTTAGTTACTAAAGGATTCACATTGTGGATGGACTCTTTATCAAGGATTCCACTAGATAATCATTTCTGCTATAAGGTCCAGCAACGGCCCTTAAAAACTTTACAGTTTGTGTAATCTATGCAGGTGGCCATACAGCTGCTTCCTTGTGGGGTGCTGTTTCCACGATTTGTTCAAGATCGCACGTAGCATTCTTGTGCAGCTCCCAATTAGCCTATTCTCCAGGCGCCTTATCAAAGTCCATACAGTAAAACCATTTGTATAGTCACCATTGCTTTGAGCGGTCGTCTGGCAGGCGAATTCCCCTCAAGTACCACAATTTTGCAAACTATTCATTCAAGAAACTATTATAAAATTATTTTGATTTTAATAAGTCCTCCTTCAGATGGAGGACACATATTGTGGCGGAAATGCCACACGGTTTTATTAGCAAATCAAACTTTTATGCAAGTCTCTTATACGCCAATTCAATCTTGTGATCTGCTGTGACTGGAGGCGATTGCAACATCAAAACCTCCTCAATCAATTTCAGTTTACCTGCAGGCCCGACCGTTCGCATCCTTGATCGATTTCAATTGCTTCCATCAACATATCTACATTGGTTAATTCAATTTTCAAAATTATATAATTAGATTTATAGAAGAAAAAAACAAATTTCGGCTAAAATATAAATCGTATATGAGAAAGGAGAAATAAATATATTATTAGATTAAACGGTGGAAAAAAAAACTTGACATAAACAAAAAGATGAACATAAAAGTATTATTGTACTGTGATAAAGTCACTACATATATTTGTATATTTTTTCTCCGTCAGTAGTACTTAACGAAAATAAGTTCTAATATGTTACGTGTATCAATATATTTATTTCTTCTCTGTAGTGCTTAAGGGAGATAAGTTCTACTGTAATAAAACGTGACTTAAGGGAGATAATTTGTATTATTTAGATTTGGGGGAGTGCTGTCCTCACCACTATTATAATATACACAAATCTTTCCCCACACTCTTTTCCAAACCCGTTGTGACCGTTCCCAGTGCTCCAATTACGATTAGAACGACATTTACTCTCATGTTCCACAGTGTTTTTATCTCTCTGGCTAGGTCCAAGTATTATTATTATTATTATTATTATTATTATTATGTTCTTTCACAGGAGTATGTGTGTCAAAAAGTCTCTTCGGGTCTTCAGGACTTTTCTTCCTGATTTCCAATTCCTCTAGTCTCTTTTCTAGACTTTTAGCGGCCGTTCCAAGTGCACCAGATACAATTGGCATCACTTTCATCGTCATATTACACAGTTTTTTTTGTGAATTCTCTTGCAATGTCTAGGTATTTGTTTATCTTTCCTTTATTATTTCATTTCTTCTGAGTTTTTCATACCAGCGTATACTGATGGTAATTCACTGTAGTCTGAGGGACAACAAGTCTCCTATTATTATTATTATTATTATTATTATTATTATTATTATTATATTATTATTATTATTATTATCTCACTCCTTTTGAGTTTTTCGCATCAGCGTTAGCTGAGGGCATTTCACTGGAATCTGAGTGAAAACAAATCCGTTCGGGTCTCCAGGACTCTTCTGAGTATTCTAGCCGATTGCAGGAATGCAGTAGTCTGGATGGTCACAATTATTCCTCTGATTTCCACGTCATTCAGTCTTTTTTCCAAGTTTTCTTTTTACCGTTTCAAGTGTACTAACTACGATTGCTATTCCATTGACCCTCATATTCCACAGCTTTTTCAGTTCTCTGGCAAGGTCCAGGTATTTGTCCATATTTTCGTTTTCTTTCAACTTCACCCTGTGATCTGCTGGAACCACAAAGTCCACCCGTTGGCACGTTCTCTTTTTTTTTTGTTAATCAACACAATTATTATTATTATTATTATTATTATTATTATTATTATTATTATTATTATTATGTTCACTCCTTTTAAGTTTTCACACCAGTGTTAGCTGATGGTATTTCACTGGAGTCTGAGTGACAGCAAGTCTCCTCAGATCTCCAGGACTCTTCTGAGTATTCTGGCAGATTGCAGCAGTGCAGTGTTCTGAATGGTTTCAATTCTTCCTCTGATTTCCAAACTTTCCAAACCCTTTTCTAATCCTTTTGGGACTGTTCCAAGTGCACCAACTACAATTGGTATCACTTTCACTTTCATGTTCCATAACTTTTTCAGTTCTCTGGCAAGGTCCAGATATTTGTGCATTTTTTCATTTTCCTTCAGCTTCACCATGTGATCTGCTGGCACTGCAAGATCCACCAGTTGACAAGTTCTTTCTTTTTTGTTTATCAACACTATGTCTGGTCTTCTTGCTGGGATAAGGTGATCCGTTTTTATTTCAAAGTCTCAGAGAATTTTATGCGTTTCGTTCTCAACAACAGATTCTGGTTTATGCATATACCATTTTGTTGTGTGGTCAAAATTTAATTTTTTGCATAATTCCCAGTGGATCACCTTCCCAACCCAGTCGTGTCTAGTTTTGTATTCTCGTTGTGCTAGTTTGCTACATTCGCAGAGTATATGGTTTACAGTCTCAAAATTATTATTATTATTATTATTATTATTAGTAGTAGTAGTAGTAGTAGTAGTAGTAGTAGTAGTTGTTGTTGTTGTTGTTGTTATTTGAAACAATATAATAGCTTGCAAATTGTTGGTGTTTGATAGTAATTGCTGAAACCATATAACTGTGTGCAAACAAATAATCAGCTCATTTCAAAAGAGATGGACATTTCACCACCAATATTTACATTAGAACGATAATCTTTTTGGATTAAAGCAGATAATGTTGCATGTAAAATTTCAAAGATAATCCCCTTTAATTCAAATTGATTAAAGAATAGCCACATTTCACTTATATTCTTCTTACATGAAATTCAATTTATTTTGCCACATAAAAAGGTCATCCAATCGTAGTGTAATGGTCAGCAAGCTAGTCTCGCAGATCCATTACTACTTAATAGTGAGTTAGTTCGTCGGTGCATGGCCTAAACTTGCGATCTTGTGCCACATCTTATTCGTGATGGCGTTCCATTGTGGGATAATGGTTACCAAGTTAGTCTTGCAGATTCTTAACTACTGAGTACTGAGTTCGATCCTCGATGGATGCCTGGTACTTTGGTATTTTCGACCTTGTGTCTTATCCTACCCGTGGGGAACGGGTTGGGTAAATACATGTACATACACATAATGATTACAAAATTAGGTTTTCTTGTGATTTTGTAAATAATATTTTTGAACTATTGTCCCCATCTTCATTGTTATTTGTACAACGTTTCGGCCGATATGCCCTCCGGCCTTCTTCAGGTATTTCTTGTCGGACTCAGGAACCTTCTCGGACTCGGGAACCTTCTTTTCGAATCCGGGAACTTTCTTGTCGTAATCGGGAGCCATCACGGAACTTTGAACCTAACCCTTGTTCTGTGATGGCTCCCGATTTCAGTTTTCAGTTAATTAGACGGGGGCATGAATGTGATTTTAAGTGTTGCATGATGGAGCTTATATCCGTTAAATGTAGTGTTAACCGGCATATATATATATATATATATATATATATATATATATATATATATATATATATATATATATAAATATTTATATTAAAATTCCAGCATTGAATACAAGCGTTTGTTTGTAGCCCTCCTTCTAACGGTTATTTATCCCGTCTTTCTTTCATATGCAGCTCTTGATGAATACCGATCTATTGTTTTAATAGATCGGTGATTTCTGTCAGCAAATGATGTTATATTTTGCTGTCAGAAATCTGTTTCGACTGTTTTTTCAACAAAAAAAATATGTTAAATTCATACTGTCGGATTAACTTCCATTTATTTTCATATAATATATATATATATATGCAGAGAGAGAGAGAGAGAGAGAGAGAGAGAGAGAGAGAGAGAGAGAGAGAGAGAGAGAGAGGGGTTGATTTGTAGCAGGGAATAGAATGGCAATATCCTCGGAAACTACGTTTTGTGAAAGACCGGGAAGCTCTAATCCGTGGAGAGATTTTGAAATCAGATATAGTATTCCACTACATATGAGGTGCAAAGGGACACGCTAATTTCTACGTAACAATATTACAGAATAACATGACTGGAAGAAGTAGAATCCATGCGCTACTCATCCTATTAGCATAGATATCAACACTAAAACGAGAATCACTAATGAAGTAAGAACATAATTAGATTTGAACCTACAAGAATCACCACATTTGTGTCTTGCGGGGCAGAGCTTACAAGACAAAAGCACTGCTGAAACTTATATAGCACTTGTAAGTTCAATATCTAGATCGATCTGGTCCATAAATGAATACACTGTGGTACCTTGACTTACAAGTTTCCCAACTTACGCGTTTTATGATTCATAAAAAAATAAATATAATTCATATATATATATAAGAGAGTTTTTGGTATGTACGTGTCAGAAAAGAGGAGTCACTCAGATTTGAAATGTTGCATATAGATTAATTCATTCTGTTTGCGGAACTGTCCGTATACCAGCACCTGCTGATAATAAAATATTTTTCGCTGCCTGCTTTTTGTTACAGCGATTTACAGCGATACCAGCAGTGAAGTTTAATTTTAGTGAATAAATTTCGCAGTCTAAGCTGTTCCGCTCGGAATTTATCGCCTATTTTGGGGGCAATCTTTAAAATTGTTATATGGTTGGAAGGAAAATAAAATAATCTTTCTAAATATGTAATTTGTATCCGTTTTTATTGATTGAATTATTTTTTTTACAGCAAGTTAAATAAAAAAAGGTTTGCTTCGGAGATTGATAAGAATGATTTCTTTTTTTCAGACAAAATTTTAACAAAAAATCAAATTCTTTTTTCTCGCCTATTTACGGTTCAATCTTCTTTAAAATATGTATATGGTTAGAAAGAAAATAAAATCATCTTTCTAAATATGATACTAATGCAGAACAGTGCACAAGAGATAATACCATTAGATTACCTAATACATTTCACGGAAATACCTGAAAACTCAAATTGATATCAAATTTATATTATAGTATACTATAATTTGACATTCAATGTCTAGTTATGGCATTTCTTTTTAAATGAATTTTATTTTTTTTTATTTTTTTATTTAATTCATTTAAAAAGAAATGCCATAACTAGACTGCTTCAGTTCCAGTGATCTTTTAAAAAGGAGATATTATCTCGAAAATTCAAGAATTAAATACAGGTTAACACCCAACATCATTGTTACCGTAATATTATTTTTTTCTTTAAATTGTGATAGCCTTCTAAATCAACCCCCTAACATATATATATATATATATATATATATATATATATATATATATATATATATATATATATATATATATATAAATCTGTTTTGTGATGAAACAAAGAAATCACAGTGCTCAAACACAAATTTGTAGGAGCTTTATTTATTTGCTGAATTTTTTAAATATAAAAGTTTTTCATAATCAACTACCCAGGTTTCAGGTTATTTCACCATCGTCAGGTTGCCCCTGGTGTTTCTTTGAAGAGATTTGCGATCTATAAACATAATAGCACAAAATCTCTTCAAAGAAACACCAGGGGCAACCTGACGATGGTGAAATAACCTGAAACCTGGGTAGTTGCTTATGAAAAACTTTTATATTTAAAAAATTCAGCAAATATATATATATATATATATATATATATATATATATATATATATATCAAAGATATATTCTTTATGTCCGCCTGTCGGTATCTTTTTTTTTTATAGCACCGCCGAACGTATCTCCATTTATAAAGGGAAATTGATGGAGACCATCAAAGTTCAATAAAAATCCACAACATATTTTCGACCGAAATGGGGTTAAAATATATTATCTCTCATTTTCCATGATAAAAGCTAAATAGAAATATAATAAGAGTTGTAAATGTAATGGAATTATCTCCCTTGCTTAGCACGGCCATTTTATTGTTAAACCATTTCGCATGCAGGGAACTGAGGAGACAATAAGGCAAGTGTCAACATGCGAATTTTTCCTCCTCTGTTCAAATTTAGTACTAACATATTAGAGAAACTATATAATCTTTTGTGTTTATTGTAGTTTCACGTTGAAGAAAATTTGCGCAAAAGAGGAGAACATGTGACAACTCCCATTTGTTATAAAATAAAAAGTCTTCTCCAGTCGACTCTGTTTTACTCATTCCTTGCCTTAAGGTTACCATCATAAGGCTATAAATCAATGATATATCTTCTTATTATAATGGAGAGTCTGTCTGTAACCGAAACTATATTACTATACAAGTCAAAATTCCCTTTGTTATTTACATCACATTCTCCGTGATTTTATTTTTTATTTAAACCTCAATTATTAACAAAATTATTTTACATTATTAAGACTGTTGACCATATCTACATGCTAATAACATGCAGTTGTATTTATATATACAACAAAATAGCGGTTTACAGTGTGAACGGGAAGGCTAATTTGCATATTGATATTAAAAATTTGATTTTAATAAATATATGCTTAGTATTATAGATTTCTAATTGTTTGGTGTTATCTTAATAAATATGAGCAAAATTCTTAGAGATAAATCTTAAAAGATATCCATTAACAAGAAGAAATAAATGTAATTTTATTTTTTACTTCCTATTTTAACTAAATAGTTAAATTAGGAAAATTTACCAATGAAAGACGGGAGTGATGGAAAATGATGGAAGAGTTAGTTTCAAAGTTGTTCTGTTATACCCCCTCTCATACCCCCTCTGTTCCAAATCTTTTTATCTGCATTTCTATTCAGTTTCAGTAGCCTTTCTAATTTAATATGATATTTTATTATATTAAAACTTAAATACTTGCACCCGGAGGGTGCATATATTTGCTAGTGTATATCTATATATGAAAGAAAGATTCTGTATGTCTGTCTATGTTTGTACAACGGCCGAGTGCACGCTCTTTTATAAAGGAAAATTGCTGTAGATCAGCAAAGATGAATGTTCATTAAAATCCAAACACTATTTTTGTTGGAGCATCTTAAAAGTACTCTTTACTCTAAAGTTTTCCCTAAAATCTAAATAAAAATATAATAAGCGTATAAATCAATGAGATATTAAAAAATTGATTAAAAATTAGTTTTTACTCTAAATTTTCCAAAAGAAAAGCTAAATAAAAAAAATTGAGGGTATAAATCAATGAGATATTAAAAAATTGATTAAAAAATGATTGAAAATACAATAGTTTAATATAGGATAAAACAAAATAATAAACAAATTAAAGACAAATAAAAGAAAAAAATAAACCAGAATGAAAATTAAAGTAAGAATATACAAAGAATAAAAGATAAGAAAAAAATATATAGAAACATATTTTTTATTAATCTGTATTTGAATAGGAATAAGATATTCATTTCTAAACTTTTTTAAATAACGGACAACGTCTGGTATCTCGGTTAGTGATAGTGTTATGATAGGATGTCAATACGGACAGTCTAAATATATAACAATATAATTTGTTATGAAACAATTGGGAGATCGATTTGTTAATACATTGCAAAAAGCTTAGTGTACAAGTTAAATTGACTTTGTAAATGCTTACATATACCTGAATACCTTTAGGTGCAATTATTCTGTGCTACCTTGAATACGAACTTTATTCGTTCTGCTCGTAACTCAATTTCCTCATATATCAAATCAATATTCCCCATTAAGTTTGGTTTGGGATGTTTTGTTTTACGGCATATCTACCTCAGTGGGTCATTTAATGCCGATAAAGTTTTGAAATAAATCAATTCTTAATGGATAATACAATTTTTTTATAAATACATTTTTCTTTTTAACCCATAGATGGGACCCTAACAGGTACTACCACTCCGGGCCATAGTGGACCAGGGAGCAATGGTGATGAAGGAGTGCTCCACATTCCTCAAACCTCCAAAACTGGAACTTCACCATCAGATAGAATTTAACGTCATTTCCAGGGCATGTAGACCCTCAGCCACCGCCTTCCAGCACCCACATGATAAAAAGTATTCCATAATAAAATAAATTGAAATACCATTAATCTGTTCCAACCCTCCGACTCAAAAAACACCCCAATCTTTTTGTTATGGTTTTGAAAAAAGAAGAAAGTATATCAAGATGAGTACTTTTGTTGGCGTCAACTAATTTTTAACGAAAAAGGAAAGTGTAGAAGTTTATTTTTCTTTAGGGTTAGAGAATCACATTCATTGTATGTCTACATTTATTTGTGACGCTGATTCTTAAGAGTTTTTTTTTTTTGTTGTTGTTTATCCAGTTAAATGATATCAACTATTCCGACTTTTATATACATGCTCGATCTATAATATTGAGCACTCTTTACTTATAAATATAGTTAAGTATATATATATATATATATATATATATATATATATATATATATATATATTTATATTACAATGGTATGCACAGGAATAACCTACTCGAGTTTCACCATAAGGATGTTCAGGGTTAAATCCACTGAATTAATCAAGATATTGATTAATTGCAGTCAACTGTACGGTCATAATCACAAAACACACGCGTAAAGTTGACTGCAATTAATCAATATCTTTATTAATCCAGTCGATTTAATCCTGAAGACCCTTATGGTGAAACTCGAGTAGGTTATTCCTGTGTATACCATTGTAATAAATTCGCTCTACATACGTATTGAGCACTTTATATTTTTTATATCGCTGTCTTATCATCGTGAGACTTGTATCAACTAATCATTGTGGCCAATTTCACCGGTAAATCACCATTTTCATATATAAAATCATATATATATTATATATATATGTGTGTGTGTGTGTGTGTGTGTGTCTGTGTGTGTATGTGTGTGTGTGTGTATATATACCAAGCGTGTTGGTAAATCCTTGCGGTGAGAAAAAACCCAGCAAATAGTTTGATTGTAAAAATATACTACCAAACATCAACCGGGGAGAAAACAAATTTTGAAAAAAAGAAAAGACCAAGATAGTCATACCAACAAAAAATAATCTATTGGTACAGTATTTGGCCAAAAGAAAAAAACAATTTATATGTATATATATGTATATAAGATATATATATATATATATATATATATATTCATATAATCGCTAGGAGAATAGCTAATAAGTAAAAAGTGCTCAATACCTAAGTAGAGCAAATAATAAAGATAAATCTAATGAGTCAGACGAACCTACTATTAGTTTCGCTTAATGCTCTTTAGGGCTAAGATCTGACTCTCTCTCTCTCTCTCTATCTATCTATCTATCTATATATATATATATATATATATATATGCTTAATTGGAGTCGTACCTAATTTTGAAAATTAATTAATTAATAATGAATTAGGCGGGAATACCTATTTAAATGTATGGCTAAACAAATCGAGAAAAATCAATCTCTGTATGTACATTTCGGCCTATTAGGCCTCATCAGCAGAGCTATAGATCGGAAGACCGCCCTGTGCGTGATTTGAAACCGGACTGCCAAGCTGACAGGCCGATAACATAACCCCTACACCAAATGGGAGATTGATTTTTCTCGATTGCTTTAGCCATACATTTAAATAGGTATTCCCGCCTAATTCATTATTAATTAATTAATTTTCAAAATTAGGTACGACTCCAATTAAGCACTTATTCTCCCAAAAATTGTCGGCAAAAAGCCATTCCAACAAACCGTGTTTACATATATATATATATATATATATATATATATATGTCCCCCCCTCTCTCTCTCTCTCTCTCTCTCTCTCTCTCTCTCTCTCTCTCTCTCTCTCTCTCTGTGTTCCTATCGTTAGTATAGTTGCTCATTTATGTATTTATGCTAAATTCTAACTCCAGTACAAAATTCCTGAATTCATTCTGTCCACTTATTATGATTAAAAGTTTATTATATTTTCTCTATTCATAATTTTGTGTGACTTTTTTGTTTTAAGTAAATGTCGATGCTTTCTTCATAATGCTCTGTTTATGCAATTTCGCAAATTACGATTTTAAGTTACGGTTGGTTGACTTAAATAATAATCTAATTACATTATTTAGTCTCATCTAAATGTCTGTTTTCCACTTTAAATCTAATACAAACTACTATTAAGAACTTTAATATCTCGAAATTCACGAAAATTAAAATCAAACTTATATCATGCGTATATCCACTGGTCGATGTCATAAAAGCTTTATCTTCCACACAGTAAATACTACTACAACTACTTGCTGTCCTACGTATCCGATGGTGACACCACACGAATCATTTTCCTCCAATTTAATCGGTCCCTGGTTGCGTCTTGCCAACTGTCTATGGGGATATTCAAGTCTTTCAGTTTTATGTTGATGCTGTCTTTGTACCGGAGCTTTGGTCTACCGATTCTACGTGATCCCTTTCTCAGATGAGAGTACAGAATCTGCTTTGGTAGTCTGTCATCCCCAATTCTGTTTAAGTAGCCAGCCCATCTCAGGTTGCGTTGGACAAGTATTTCCTGTATACCAGGGAGCCCAGTTCTCTTCAGGCTGGTCCTGTTTGAAATATCTTGCCACACTTGACATTTGATATACTGTACAAGTGATGCCATGTAGTAGACATGTAGCCTATGAGCATCCGCTTTGTATATCGTCCAGGCTTCTGCACCGTACAGTAAATAACAGAAGAAAAAAGATTATGTTGCTTGCCAAAGGTATAAATTGTAAGTTATTTATGTTTTCTATTCGAAGATTTGACATTTGCTTTTGGATATTTTCACATTATTTTTTTTTAAGTACATATTAAAATACCATGGAAAGTTTCGCAAAATCTTTCACAAAAATATACGGGAAAATTCAAGTAATCTAATTTTGCTTTTCTCTCACTCGCTTATATATTTATTTTATTTTCCTCGAATCATTTTACGTCAAGAGAGGTGTGTGTGTTAAAATGTCAAAGAAAGAGACAGGTGTGAAAATATTATTGAACATATTAGTGAATATAATGTTTTCTTTCTCGAGATTATTAAATTCAGTCGACGTTATTGGAAACACTGTTGGTTATTTTTTGGCAAAACCACATACAATAGGTGTGGCCTCTTCAGATTATGCGTAAGCCTTAGCAACCAGAAGAAATGCTTTTACCCAACTCATCACGTTTAATAATATTAGAATGTCAACAGGTTTATTATATTAACCTTGTTAATATTGATAGGGGGAAAGGATACGCAAGACATTATGATTAATTTGTACAAAAGACATGTTCAATGTGAAAAGAGACATTGCATAATTATCTCCCGCAGAGAATGTCTCGTATGGTGTAACGACCTTCACAGAAATCCATTCTCTTTTGACTCTGTTATTTGAAAAGGAGATCAGTGTCTCAGACTCTACCCGGGAACGGTAAAGCCCCGTGGTTAATTTATTTTGCTTCATCAACTGATTAGTTTCGATTTTTGTACGACGTGAATAATATGTGTATATACTAGTTATTGGAACCCGTCTCTGTGTTATTTCTTTATAATACTGTAAGGTTAAAAGTGATATATACTGAAGATAAAAACTCCGACAAAGGTTGATAGACAAAACATTTAATATGGTACAGCACATGGATAAACAGGGTACATAATACATAGGTGTACATAAACATACATACAAAAGTAGAAGGGAAAAACATAAAAGTACAGACATGAGACTAAGAATAGTCCATGCTGTATAAATCACTTACAGTAATGTAGGGGGGCAAAGCCACAACAAGAGGGGGTAGACCAGAGTCTAACCCATGTGTCTCGTAGGTCGAGGAACAGGAAAAGAGGAAGAGACGTTCAAACCAGCCGCTTAAATATAAACGGCGTTTATAGCGGGAACCAGCGAACTAAACGGGTAGACAACTCTCCAGGCAAATACGAAAGTAACGCCACAATACCATTGGTATGTCCATTTTGTATTTAAAATGTTTAATGATCTTTTAGTTACAAATGCGATTATCTTGTCTTTCCTTCCGTCTTGTTCAGTATTAATATATTACAGACATACTAATTGCAATTCTGGGGTGTTTTAGATTGATTGATTTTACCGGCATCTTAATCCGTCTAGGGTTATTTTATACCAGAAGGTTAGAGAATCGCGTTCAATGCACGTTTATATTTAAATTTTTGGAAGAGCATGGTGTAATGGTTAAAGTTATGGGAAATGGACTCGTCACCCCGAGTTCAAATCCTAGACGTGGTAATTGCATTTCACTTAGCGCTAATACTCTTGGGAAAGGTATGAATCCTACCTCCCTCCAGCTATGGGCAAATAGTAGGGCAGACTGGGCTCTTTAACCTTGGTTAGACAACCGGTCTAGGAGAAGGAAAACTCTGAATTCAAACCTGTTAAACTCCGCTTAAGAAATTGACCTTGTGTCGCATCCTGCTCGTGTGGAGGGGTTGGTAAATATATATATTTACATTTTTGGTGTACTTGTGTAAGTTTTTTTTTTGTTTGTTTTTTTGCCCACGGTCCTATCGAATACGAATAGTTAATAAACGGATATATTTCACCTATGGATGGGATCCTAACAGGTAATACCACACCGAGTCAGAGTAATCTGGGAGTAAGGGCAATGAAGGTGTTCTGCGTGGTTTTCGCTCAACAAATGGATATGTCACTTCCTCTGTACATTTTCATTAACGTCATGCATATTAATAAACTAGAAGAAATAATGTTCATGTTAAATTTTTCAATAACGTCATGTGTATCAACAACTTATTAGAAATAATTTTATTAAATTCTTGTGCTCGAATAAATTAGAAAAAATAACTTCATATATATCTTATTATAATGGAGATTGTGTGTTTTTCTGTCTGTAACCGAAACTATATTCCTACTCAAGTCACAATTCTCTTAGTTATTGACATCACATTCTCCATGATTTTATTTTTATCTAAACCTCAATTATTAATAAAATTGTCTTACATTATTAATACTGTTAACTATGTCTACATACTGACAACATGCAATTATATTTATATATACAACAAAACAGCGGTTTACAGTGTGAACGGGAAGGCTAATTTGCATATTAATATTAAAAAATCGAATTTAATAAATATGTGCTTAGTATTATGGATTTCTAACTGTTTGGTTTTATTTTAATGAATATAAGCAAAAATCTCTTCAATGAATCTTAAATGAAATCCATTAACAAGATTAAAAAACTGTTATTTTATTCTTTACTTCCTCTTATAACTAAATACTTAAATTAGAAAAAATAACAATGAAAGACGAGAGTGATGGAAGAGTAAGTTTCAGTTGTTCCATTTTTTATTATACTCCCTCTGTTTCAAATCTTTTATTATACTCCCTCTGTTTCAAATCTTTTTATCTGTATTCTTATTTAGTTTCATTAGCCTTTCTAATTTAATACAATATTTTATTACAATAAAACTTAAATACTTGCACCCGGAGGGTTCATATATTTGCTAGTATTAATAAAATGGAGATTGACCCTCAGACGCTGCCTCCTAGCACCTATATGATAAAAAGCGCTGGGTATTTACCATAGCAATTTGAAGAATATGGTTGGTACAATCATTTATGCTATGGATTGACATGACTAGCAAAATTGCTCGAATGGACCCCTCTCTGACTACACGTGTAGCCCAAATAAAGACAGAAAGTTGCATGTCACGGGGCCCTCTTAGTACCTAGGTCACAGACCACTCAGCCAGCACAATCCTGTCTTCGGGTATTACGGGTAACTACCCACGGCCAATAGGTGTCCCCATTAGGATTTTTCTTACCAACAGGTCTCATCAAATATTTTGCCCTCAGTGCAAAGTGTCCACTGAAACGTGCTCAGAGTACTAAGTTGCAATATTCGGCGTTTTAACTTCAATTGTCTTACTGTCAAATATATTTAACTTGGATTTATTCTAAAGTGATTTCATGAAATCAATTAAATTAAAAAGCCATTTTAAAGCAGCGTTTTTAATTTTCTTTTTTCTTCAAAAAATAACTTTTTACTAATTTTAACAAATTAAATTTAAATTTAATTTAAAATAAAAACAATCTTTTACAATATATATATATATATATATATATATATATATATATATATATATATATATATATGAGAAGTAAATACACACGCGGTGTGTTTATAAAAAGGACTTTTTTAGCCGACAATTTTTGGGGAGAATATTTGCTTAATTGAAGTCGTACCTAATTTTGAAAGTTAATTAATGAATAATTAATTAATTAGGTTGACATGCCTATTAAAATGTAAGGCTAAACAAATCGAGAAAAATCAATTTCTGTATGTACATTTCGGCCTATTAGGCCTCATCAGCAGAGCTTATGAATAAAAAAATCGCCTTGTGCGTGATTCGAAACCCGACTGTCAAGTTGACAGGCGAGTATCGTAACCTCTACACTAACCGGACTTTCTTAGATTTTTCGTTTTGTTTAGAAGTAAGTTTCTATTCCTCTTATGGTGACTTCTTGTACACGACAGTATGAGAAGTAAATACACACTTTAAAATAGATTTATTCTAAACATCCTTGTTTAGTGACTATCTACATATCAGACATCCTCCAAAAAGAGTTAACGTAAATACCCCCCCTTTAATGACATTGTCACAATTCTATCATTTGCGTGCACCTATATCATTACTAATTCTAGATAATATACTAGATTACCGATATATTTTTGTATTATTGAAGTTATCAATTTGATGTCATATACATAATATTGTCCATTTTTTAAATGATCGAGTGTCTCTATTTGATACTTCCCATTCCTTTGCGTTGGACACTTAAATGAGATACTGTCATTTCAGGATTATCCAATATTTGATTGGGTCACTAAAATAATTCATTCTAAAACGTTTCATTGACTACAAAACATACAGTTAGTCGTTTCATATACTGAAATTAATCTCATACAGTATAATAATGGCGTAAAAGCGATATATTACAACTGAGAAAAAAGATTTTCTTGGATGGAATAAACGAATTTATTGACAGAAACTAGTATCTAGTATCAATGGTTATGTCAGAAATGTTGAATGGAAATATTTCTTTATGATATTGGACAACTAGTTCAGTAGTCCATGGTGATAATATTATTTATATTTAGAAAGGATTTAGCATTTCATTGTCATTTTCGTTGTATCCAGAAGTTATTGGCTTGAGAATTATATACTCTCTACTTGGGGGATCAACTGCAGGTGAACCCTTCTAACCATTTGACAACACTAAAACCTGTGGCCTTAAATCTATCACAGGATCCTGGATCAACGATTGGAATATACTAACAAAACAAAAAATCCACTCATTGATTTCACCGAAATGTCTGCTCACCAACTTAAATTATTTGTCAAAATATAATTTTTCTATACGTATAAGTAAACTTATATTCAACTTTCAAACTATGTAAAAAAAAAAAAAAAAACAAACAAAAAAAACAAAAACAAAAAAAATAAAAGCAACTCACAGTTAGTATTATCTGCGTTTATTTGGACTATTGTGCTTATCTCCATTGTTATCAGTACAACGTTTCGGTTTTCTTGTCGGACTCAGGGACCTTCTTTTCGGACTCTGGGACCTTCTTGTCGTAGTCGGGAACATTCTTGTCGTAATCGGGAGCCACCACGAAGCTTTGAACCTAACCATTTATTCAATCCACGGGAGTATCCTATTTTCATTCCGCTAACCATAGCTGGGGTAGAGACGTTAAGCTGTGTTAATTATTATTCTATGTTACTGCTGTCTTTGGACAGGATTGAACCTGCAGTCCAGAGATAACTGTCACTTAGAACTGTCTTAACCTAACTCCTTTATCCACTAGGTCATGTGTCCAATTGGAAAGAGAAACACACAATTGTTACATTCTTCTTTGAGTTTTATTACCTCATATTAACAATAGTAATATGACTACATGTTTTATTCTATGCAGACGAAAGTGCTAAATGAAGTTTTCATTAAGTCTTGAATATATCCAAGATTCCATCAAACTTCCGACTGGTTTATTATTTATCATACATTCTATGTTGTATCGAGATGATGGGTATTAACGACATTGTGTTTATTGTCGGTTTTGTTTTCACGTTGTGAGATTTTGGATCGATTTGAAGCCGCTTTATCAACAACAATACGTGTTTCCCGATAATGTTCATCTGCTGCGCTGCGGAATAAACTAGGTTGAAGAGATCTATTCATGAAATTTATGTAGAGTTATAAACGATTCGATGCTATCTGATTAACTCGGTCAGATAAATGACTGTTTCATTATTCCTTCTTACGACGAACATGAATGATTGGCAGTTTATTTATATCTGGTTTTGCCTTTTACCTTCCTGATAAACAAGAGAGTTGTTGAAATTCCACAACAGATATCGTCTAGTGATTGCTATGAAGCACGTGAATATAAGTCTCGTGAATCTAAGTCTCGTGAATATAAGTCTCGTGAAATCACTAGTTCTTTCCCGCAACACTTATTTATTTATTTATTTACATATTTGGGAGAATATGTGCTTAATTGAAGTCGAACCTAATTTTGGCAGTTAATTAATTAATAATTAATTAATTAGGCGGGATTACCTATTTAAATGTAAGGCTAAACAAATCGAGAAAAATCAATCTCTGTATGTACATTTCGGCCTATTCGAAATAGATACGAAGACCACCCCGTGTGCGATTCGAAACCTGTTAGTCAAGCTGACAGGCAAGCATCTTACCTCCACACCAAACGGACTTAGCTAGATTTCTTCGTTTTGTTTAGGAGTAGGTATTTATATTCCTCTTAAGTGACCTCTACACATATGTGCAAGGTTCTTCTTCTTCTTCTTCTTCTTCTTCTTCTTCTTTGATTAGAGTCCGAGTGACAACAAGTCTCCTCAGGTCTCCAGGAGTCTTCAGACTATTCTAACCGATCTTAACAAAGCTGTCTTGGATGGTCTCAATTATTTCCCTAATATCCAGTTCCTCTAGTCTCTTTTCCAAGCTTTTGGGGGACCATTTAGAGTGCACCAACTAGAATTGGTATCACGTTCACCCACATATAATACATGTTTTTCAATTCTCTTACAATGTCCATGTATCTGTCTATCTTTTTATTTTCTTTCATCTCCACTCTGTGATCTGCTGGAACTGCAAAATCTACCAGTTGACAACTTCTCTTTTTCTTGTTAATAAATACTAGGTCCGATCTTCTGCCTGGAATAAAGCGATCAGTCCTTATATAAAAATACAAGGAAATGTTATTCTTTTCATTCTCATTAACTGAATCTTGTTTAAGCATATACGATTTTGATGTATGGTCAAAAGTAGCTTTTCGCATAATACTCATTATCATTATTATAACTAACTGGACCATAGGGATCCTATGATAGTTGATCATGAAAATTATCCGTCATCTTATCTCTCTACTCCTCCTTCTACTTTTGCCAGTACCTCCTCATTCCTTTATTTCACTGAAATAACATCTATATAACTTTTTTTAGATTTCTATTTGTATTTAACAATTTCCGTCTCTTTTCACGTGAAAGTTCGTAACATAGTAGACATTATCTTGCTGTTATTTGATTTATTAATTTCACTCTTCCCTTTCCTTCTCTTTTCGTTTTATCTTACTCTTTTCTTTCTTCCCTTTCACTCTTCTGATCTTCATTTAACTATCACTCCCTTTCTTTCTCTCTCTCTCTCCCTCTCTCACCTGTCATTCCCAGGACATGAAGATCCTCAGACACTGCCTTCTAGCACATATAGGATGAAAAGAGTTGGGACTTGTCATAAGGGCAATAGCGTTGGGACAAACATATAGGTGCTAGGGCTTGACTTGTCCAGCCTATTGGTCGAAAGGGGCCTCTCCGACGGACTGTCTATCTTAGGTCAGGACCAAAGAAGAGTGTTGCACGTCATGGACTGCTCATCAACCAAGATTCCGTCCTTAAGCATTACGGGTCACCACCCACGGCCAAATGATGGACCCCATTTATTGTGCCTTATCACTGTATCAGTAATAGGACAACAACAATTGTAAAAAGAAAATACAAAGAGACATAAAAGAGCACTAAGTCTTTTTAGCCCACTAGCCATTCTCATTCCAGAGTTGCCTTACTAAACAGAAAACTATGTAGGCATTTACCCTATGCAGAGGTGCAGTCGGTGTATTCTAAAGTCCCGCTTGGGTCTCTGAATTCCTGGCGATGACTGTTTCTTAATCATAAATAAATAGACGTCAAATTTTGCACGCGGCAAAACAAACTGACTGGTAAAAGAAAAAAATAATTAACCCCTCTCTCGCCCACAAAAAAAACAAACAAACAAACGAACAAACAAAGAAACATAAACACGTAGATCCTAGTCCCCAATTATCTTCGGATCCCAAAAGTACAAGATCTTGGATGTTTTTCAATATTTCTTGGCTCGATGGCGATAAATCATCTTTTGAAAATACAAGAGTAAAATGTACAAGGAAATTAGATTAACACCGGATCTTGTCTATCATTTACTTCCTCTAATTAGACCAGTGGTTTCCAAAACACCAATACCTATTTTGGGACCAAAACAAATAAGTGATATTCAGTCGGCTAGATTTCTATTTCCAAAAACTCCAATTTAGCAACATCGGCAAAATAAGACATTCGATCCACTAAGAATTGTAATATCTTCACTCACCTATTTTGTTGAGCATTGGAAAATGTTAAAGGTTTCACGACGAAACATAAATTATTTGCTTTCAAATGATTTTATCGGAACTTTAAAATTAAATTTTCCCCGCAAAAAAACCCAAAAAAATCCCAACAATATTATCAATTTAATCACTTGTAGTAGTTATGAATACACAAAACTATATATTCAAACAATGTGTTTTTGAAATGGCGAAGGCCGACAATTTTTGGGGAGATTATGTGCTTAATTAAAGTCATACCTAATTTGTTAATTGATTAATTATAATTAAATGAATTAGGCGTGCATATTGGTTTAAATGTAAACACATTGTTTGACCACTTCATACTGTCGTGCAATAAGTCACCCAAAAAGTGCGATATACATATCAGTTTAAAATAAACGAGAGATTCTGGGGAAGCCAGCTAGTGTAGTGGTTAGAATGTCAGCCTGTCAGCCTGACAGCTAGGGTTAGAATCGCGCACGAAGCACTGCCCTGTCTATAGCTCTGCTGGTGAGGCCTAATGGGCTGAAATGTACATACAGAGATCGACTTTTTCTCGATTTGTTTACGCTTTACATTTAAACCGATATGCACGCCTAATTCATTTAATTATAATTAATTAATTAACAAATTAGGTATGACTTTAATTAAGCACATAATCTCCCAATATATATATATATATATATATATATATGCAAAGGTCTCCTATTACTGATTGAGCTCTTCCTAACGGCCTTTAACATATATGCATATGTATGTATTTTTGAGAAAATGTCGCTTCGCTCTGCAGGTGTGCTGATGATGGCCTAGGAGTTAGGAACTGACGAATGATAAATCGGTCTAGTTTCAATCCCAGGAAGAAGCCTGTTATATTTAACCACGCTGATGATGTGTGATACGTCGAAACACGGCGTCAGTGGATGACTGTATATAAAAACAGGATTTGGCAATAGGTAACCCACAAAGGCTGATGTACCATTAAACAAAATAATCAACCAACCTATCCTAGAATTTGAACTTTGTTCCCCGATTCCATTTTCCCGGCCGTTAACTGTCAGTTTGTTTGTTTGTTTTGTTTTGTTTTAAGGCATATCAACCTCAGTGGGTCATTTAATGTCGATAAAGTTTTGAAATAAATCAAATTCTTCATGGATAATACAAATTTTATAAATACATTTTTCTATTTAACCCATAGATGGAACCCTAACAGTTACTACCACTCCGGGTCAGAGTGGACCAGGGAGCATTGGTGATGAAGGGGTGCTCCACATTCCCCAAACCTCTAAAACTGGAACCTCACCATCAGATAGAGTTTAACGTCATTCCCAGGATATGTAGACCCGCAGTCACCGCCTTCTGGCACCCATATGATAAAAAGGGGTTGGGGCTTGCCATAAGGGCAATAGGGTTGGGAAAATCATATAGGTGCTAGGGTTTGACGTGACCAGCCGATTGATCGGAGGGGGCATCTGCGACCGCCCGTCTAGCCCAAGATACGGCCAAAGTGGAGTATTGTATGTCATGAACTGCTCATCCACCTGGGCTCTATCCTTAAGCATCATGGGTCGCCACCCACGGCCAACAGGTGGCCCCATTGGGAGAGTCTTACCCCTCTGAAGAGGTGCTGTCGGTGCATTCTAACGCCCCAGCCGACAGGGCGGGTTAACTGTCAGATCAGATTTTTAATTAAAGAAATATTGTAATATCCAAGATATCTGTTCATTCTATTGTTGTTAAGAAGCCGTTTGACATTCCGTATCTTAATTTCCATAGATCAGGTCAACGATTGCTCCCTGCTCCTGATACCACGTATCCCAGCATAACCTGTCGTGTATTATTTAAAGAGAATATGGGAAACTCCAAGTAATCCCAATTGTCTTCAGAAATTCTATAAACGACCTAGCATGCTAACCCGACGATCTATTGGGTCAATGGGTAATTTAATATTAAACGTAATTTCCGGTCTTCGCACGTTTTTCGTAATCCAATGAATACCTAATGCGTTCGACTTCAAAGTCAAGTTTTCTTGGTCCTGAGCAAATGAAAAGTCCTGAAATTTAATGGAAAGGAACGTTTTCAATTTTCTCAAATCAAAATTTCAGTGGGCTCAGAAATATATGAATTACAAAAAATAAAACTGGACAAAACATTAAAATCATTTTGTATGTTAAGCTTTCTAAGAAAGGGAATGTTTGACCTAATTTAAGCTACTGGTTACTGCTTGTGAAATTTAACACAGAAATACATTTCAAATTCTCCTCTCTCTCTCTCTCTCTCTCTCTCTCTCTCTCTCTCTCTCTCTCTCTCCTTCCCCAGAAAAACTAAGATTATATAACGAGGAGGTAATCAAGAGATACATAGAGGGGGAAAAGTGATAGGCAGAAAGTAAAGTAAGCGATTGTTCAGTTTTTTTTACTTAATTGCATATTAAACTCATTTTTTCTATTTAACCTATAGGTGGGACGTTAACAGGTACTCCCACTCCGAATAGGGGTGTACTTGGAGTAAAGGCGATGACGCCGTAATCCCCACTCCCCAGATCTCCTGAATTTAGACTTCACCATTAGATGCAGTTTAATGTCACACAGAGCACAACATTTTGTTTAAAATTTCACATGTAAACATTTTTCTTTTTTGCTTAATATCAACTGAACTTTTCTGGCATTTAATGTAAAGCAACGTTTTGAATTTTCACAAACGAAAATTTCAGTGGGCTCAGAAATATATGGTTCCTATGGAACATTTAATTCTCACCTGACTTTACTCGACAAATACTGCTATTTTGTTCTTCCTGTGAACAATATGCTATTATCACAGCTCTATGTATGTCAATATTAAATACAACTCTTCGAAAATGGTGAAATATGAACTGCTTCCTGGAACCATTTCATTCAGCTTCGATTTTCCATTATATTCCAAGTCACGTCTAGAATTCTGCCTTGAATTACCCTTATTTTTCTAAACCTGATTTCTATTGTAAACTGATTATTAGGTGTTGCTGCGCACGTGACGTAGATCAGATTGAAAGAAAAAAATGGGTAAGGTCTTAAAAATATTCCTTTAGATATTGAATAAAGCAACACAAAAATGATATATAAACAGAGGAAATCTCTACATATCTTATTATAATGGAGATTGTGTGTTTTTCTGTCTGTAACCGAAACTATATTCCTACTCAAGTCACAATTCTCTTAGTTATTGACATCACATTCTCAATGATTTTATTTTATTTAACCTCAATTATTAATAAAATTGTCTTACATTATTAATACTGTTAACTATGTCTACATACTGACAACATGCAATTATATTTTTATATACACAAAAATAGCGGTTTACAGTGTGAATGGGAAGGCTAATTTGCATATTGATCTTAAAAAATTTGATTTTAATAAATATATGCTTAGTATTATTGATTTCTAATTGTTTGGTTTATCTTAATAAATATGAGCAAAAATCTCGGGGATAAATCTTAATAGAAATCTATTAACATAAAGAAATAACTGTAATTTTGTTCTTTTCTTCCTATTTTTAACTAAATAGTTAAATTAGGGAAATTTACCACTGAAAGACGGGAGTAAGGGAAAATGGTGGAACAGTTAGTTTCAAAGTTGTTCTATTTTCCGATTATACCCCTCTGTTCCAAATATTTTATCTGAATTCTTATTCAGTTTCATTAGCCTTTCTAATTTAACATGAATATTTTATTATATTAAAACTTAAATACTTGCACCCGGAGGGTGCATATATTTGCTAGTTTATATAAATATTATACATACATAATATCACATGCATTCACATATAAATTTTAACATGCACATACTACACCCCACCCATATATATACATATATACATACACGCACACACAAGAAGTAAGCATAGGCACATATACGCAGGCACACACATACACACACCCAAAAGTATAAATTTAAGTAGAAAAACATAGAATTTCTTCAGAACCAAAAAACAAATTACAAACACACACCTGATATATCAAATAAACATCTGATGAAATTTATCAAGACAACCCTAATAAAAAAGTTATAAAACTCAGCTAATGAATTTATTAGCAAGCCACCCAAAAAACAAAAACACCTGTTTAAAAGACTAATGTTAAAAATGAAATTCCTTTCCACTCCCACAAAAACAGGAAGAAGGAGTGAAATACTCATGTATATATGTATATACACATGCATGTAAAAATTCATTTTCATATTCACCCCTTAATCGCCATTGCTCCCTGGTCCACTCTAACCCGGAGTGGTAGTACCTGTTAGGGTCCAATCTATGGGTTAAATAGAAAAAAAACATTTATAAAAAAATTGTATTATCCATTAAGAATTGATTTATTTCAAAACTTTATCGGCATTAAATGACCCACTGAGGTAGATATGCCGTAAAACAAAACAAAACCAAACCATTATTATTATTATTATTATTATTATTATTATTATTATTATTATTATTATTAGTAGTAGTAGTAGTAGTGGTAGTTGCAGCAATAGTAGTCGAGTAGTAGAGGAAGTAGCTGTTGTATATTTGTTGTTTTTATTATTTTCTATATCGTAAATTTGATAAGCACAATAACATTTTAATATCACATATTCTAATATAAAAGGTTTCTATGACAAGGTAACAGTAGTTTTAAGACCACTTAAAGCACACACACACACACACATATATATATATATACAACATCTATTGATATAAGCTACGATGATGGAGATTATATATATATATATATATATATATATATATATGTGTGTGTGTGTGTGTGTGTATGTGTGTGTGTGTGTGTGTGTGAGAGAGAGAGAGAGTATATATCATTTCCTTTAGTATTACCCTATTTCTATCGTACGACTTTTGAATCATTTAATTAACGATGTTAACTTTTGAAAATGAGTCAGTCAAAATGATCTATAAGTTTAGTTTATATTAAAATATAAAAGGTAATTTTATATTAGAATATGATTTCCCTCTTAAAAATCTTTTTATCTTTGTGTTGCACCAAAAATGTATTTACACACACACACACACACACACACACACAAATATTTATCACATCTATGGGTTAAATAGAAAAATGTATTTATAAAAAAATTGTATTATCCATTAAGAATTGATTTATTTCAAAACTTTATCGGCATTAAATGACCCATTGAGGTTGATATGCCGTAAAACAAAACAAAACAAAACCAAACAAACATTTATATATAAACTAAAACAATACTCTCTTTCATATTCGTGTAAAATAAATATCTATGTGAGATAAATATTTTTTACACTCATCCTACTACTCGACGCATAGCCACAATTTTGAAAGACTTGTGGCTAGCCCATCACTCTTATGTAAGTTTTCGATTATGAAATTTTATCCAATTTTATCCTGTCTGACGACTGTGCCACTAGGCGCATGATGCTTTTAGCTACATAAGTAAAAAGTGACTATTTCATTTTAGTTTTCATACTTCTCTGCTTGCTTCTATCTGGAAACTTGAATTTTATTGCCAACGTTTGCTTTTTTGCATATATATATGGTGATTGCCGCTTCTTGACAGAATAAGGCCATTTCTACAAGTAGTTCAGTTGTGAGCAGTTGTGAGAGCGCAGATGGCCCACGGGTCCAGTTTTTTTTAAATTTTTTTTTTATGTACCCTGTCACACATGTGAGACCCTCGACATACAGGCCTGCCACACAGGTCAGAGTTCAATATAGGAAGTGTTTCCATGGTGTCCGTCATGTGTTGCTTCAGAATGGAGGGTTCTAGTCAACTTACCTCATACTTCTTACAGCTATCATCAGTCTGTCTTTCCATGAGGATGTGTATCCAGCCCACCCCCTTCTGTCAATTGGTCCTTATAGCTGAAACTGACTTCCGCAAGGGCATCGATGTCGGCTCCATATCGAAATGCTCCCCTGTCACGATACTAGTATGTAGTTTGTGGTTTCCCAATCTCTCAAGATCGGGACGTGTCCATACATTCCAGGAGGCTATTGTTAGCCTTGTTTTGTGTTGTAGTGTTTTCTTGTTTTCAGCCCAGCTAATGTGGACATCTGTTGAATCGATGGTTTCTGTCCAGCTTGATAGCTGAACCGGCATTTGTTTAGGTCACTTTTTCTAGACACTCCTCAAATGGTTGGGTGAACAGTGTTAACTAAGGGGCTGTTATTCACCCACAACCTCGCCGAGACACGATGCTGTTTAATCAGCAAGATACCAACCTGTTCACACTAGTAGGGTGTAAAGCAATATAAATTTTGAAACAGAATTGAATTCAGAGTTTTTTTTTTCTCTTTTATTCTGGGTTGCCTCAGGGAAAAGAGCCCAGTCACTCCAGTTAAATTTATAATACACAATTACTGTTTCAATGAATTTTCGAGATGAGGCTTGATAATTAGTATTATTTGTATTATTCGCACTATTGTCCTCATCTTCATTGTTATCTGTACAATGAGAACAGGATACCCCCGTGGACTGAATAGGTTCAAAGTTCCGTGATGGCTCCCGATTACGACAAGAAGGTTCCCTAGTCTGAAATGATTCCCGAGTCTGATAAGGTTTCCCGAGTCCGACAAGAAATGCCTGCAGAATGCCGGAGGGAACATCGACCGAAACGTTGTACAGATAATAATAAGGACAATAGTTCGAATAATACAAATAATACTAAATAATTACTGTTAAGTTATGGCGGTAATCAATTATTTAGAAAAAATCAATAACACATGAGTTGAAAGTTATTTTACTAAGGTTAGTCGTGACACAAGGCTGTATGAATAGTGCTCCCAGTAATACTCAAACTTACTTTTTATAGTTTTCTAGTCTAGCTTGTTAATTATTACACAGCGCAAGGCTCCCGTTCACCACGCATGACGCCCCGCTAACCATACCTGTTCGCCAGAAGTAGGATATGACACAAGGTTGCTAGTATAGAGTATCCAGCAAGGGTCAAACTCGTTATTAAATAGTGATAGGTCTGCAACCAACGCCCGATTTTATAAATTTTATAAGCTGTCATTTTAGATTTGTAAACAGTCACCATTAGGGATAGAAAAAAAAGATGAAAAATCTGATAGTAGCATAATTCCCCGGATGTTAGCTTTAGGGAGAATCGTTGGATTCATACTTTTCCCAAAAGTATTACCGCTATGTGAAATACCAACTGCCTCGTCCAGTATTCGAACTCGGGTCGCCGTATTGATTTTCTCAGACAATAAGCATTACACAACGGACAATTCTGAAAAATTCTAAACTGTAGAGCGAATATG
>CM042143.1:15658625-15671125 GCA_023376005.1 Doryteuthis pealeii
TCGCTTAACGTAATTTCCAAAACCAATGTTTTTCTGGGCTGGTAATGTTGTTGCGTAGTGCCTTCTTCGCTACTCTGAATCGTATACGTTGTTGGTATACTGCGGGTATCGTCTCTAACCTTAGACGATATATGTAGGTCGCTTAACGTATTTCCAAAAACCAATGTTTTTTCTGGGCTGGTAATGTTGTTGCGTAGTGCCTTCTTCGCTACTCTGTATCGTATACGTTGCTGGTATACTGCGGGTATCGTCTCTACCCTTAGACGATATAGGTAGAGGTCGCTTAACGTAATTTCCAAACCAATGTTTTTCTGGGCTGGTAATGTTGTTGCGTAGTGCCTTCTTCGCTACTCTGAATCGTATACGTTGTTGGTATACTGCGGGTATCGTCTCTAACCCTTAGACGATATAGGTAGAGGTCGCTTAACGTAATTTCCAAAACCAATGTTTTTCTGGGCTGGTAATGTTGTTTGCGTAGTGCCTTCTTCGCTACTCTGAATCGTATACGTTGCTGGTATACTGCGGGTATCGTCTCTAACCCTTAGACGATATATGTAGTGGTCGCTTAACGTAATTTCCAAACCAATGTTTTTTCTGGGCTGGTAATGTTGTTGCGTAGTGCCTTCTTCGCTACTCTGTATCGTATACGTTGCTGGTATACTGCGGGTATCGTCTCTAACCCTTAGACGATATAGGTAGAGGTCGCTTAACGTAATTTCCAAAACCAATGTTTTTCTGGGCTGGTAATGTTGTTGCGTAGTGCCTTCTTCGCTACTCTGAATCGTATACGTTGCTGGTATACTGCGGGTATCGTCTCTAACCCTTAGACGATATAGGTAGAGGTCGCTTAACGTAATTTCCAAAACCAATGTTTTTCTGGGCTGGTAATGTTGTTGCGTAGTGCCTTCTTCGCTACTCTGAATCGTATACGTTGCTGGTATACTGCGGGTATCGTCTCTTAACCCTTAGACGATATAGGTAGAGGTCGCTTAACGTAATTTCCAAAACCAATGTTTTTCTGGGCTGGTAATGTTGTTGCGTAGTGCCTTCTTCGCTACTCTGAATCGTATACGTTGCTGGTATACTGCGGGTATCGTCTCTAACCCTTAGACGATATAGGTAGAGGTCGCTTAACGTAATTTCCAAAACCAATGTTTTTTCTGGGCTGGTAATGTTGTTGCGTAGTGCCTTCTTCGCTACTCTGAATCGTATACGTTGCTGGTATACTGCGGGTATCGTCTCTAACCCTTAGACGATATAGGTAGAGGTCGCTTAACGTAATTTTCCAAAACCAATGTTTTTCTGGGCTGGTAATGTTGTTGCGTAGTGCCTTCTTCGCTACTCTGAATCGTATACGTTGCTGGTATACTGCGGGTATCGTCTCTAACCTTAGACGATATAGGTAGAGGTCGCTTAACGTAATTTCCAAAACCAATGTTTTTCTGGGCTGGTAATGTTGTTGCGTAGTGCCTTCTTCGCTACTCTGAATCGTATACGTTGTTGGTATATACTGCGGGTATCGTCTCTAACCCTTAGACGATATAGGTAGAGGTCGCTTAACGTAATTTCCAAAACCAATGTTTTTCTGGGCTGGTAATGTTGTTGCGTAGTGCCTTCTTCGCTACTCTGAATCGTATACGTTGCTGGTATACTGCGGGTATCGTCTCTAACCTTAGACGATATAGGTAGAGGTCGCTTAAACGTAATTTCCCAAAACCAATGTTTTTCTGGGCTGGTAATGTTGTTGCGTAGTGCCTTCTTCGCTACTCTGAATCGTATACGTTGCTGGTATACTGCGGGTATCGTCTCTAACCCTTAGACGATATATTAGAGGTCGCTTAACGTAATTTCCAAAACCAATGTTTTTCTGGGCTGGTAATGTTGTTGCGTAGTGCCTTCTTCGCTACTCTGAATCGTATACGTTGTTGGTATACTGCGGGTATCGTCTCTAACCCTTAGACGATATAGGTAGAGGTCGCTTAACGTAATTTCCAAAACCAATGTTTTTCTGGGCTGGTAATGTTGTTGCGTAGTGCCTTCTTCGCTACTCTGAATCGTATACGTTGCTGGTATACTGCGGGTATCGTCTCTAACCCTTAGACGATATAGGTAGAGGTCGCTTAACGTAATTTCCAAAACCAATGTTTTTCTGGGCTGGTAATGTTTGTTGCGTAGTGCCTTCTTCGCTACTCTGAATCGTATACGTTGCTGGTATACTGCGGGTATCGTCTCTAACCCTTAGACGATATAGGTAGAGGTCGCTTAACGTAATTTCCAAACAATGTTTTTCTGGGCTGGTAATGTTGTTGCGTAGTGCCTTCTTCGCTACTCTGAATCGTATACGTTGCTGGTATACTGCGGGTATCGTCTCTAACCCTTAGACGATATATGTAGAGGTCGCTTAACGTAATTTCCAAAACCAATGTTTTTCTGGGCTGGTAATGTTGTTGCGTAGTGCCTTCTTCGCTACTCTGAATCGTATACGTTGTTGGTATACTGCGGGTATCGTCTCTAACCCTTAGACGATATAGGTAGAGGTCGCTTAACGTAATTTCCAAAACCAATGTTTTTCTGGGCTGGTAATGTTGTTGCGTAGTGCCTTCTTCGCTACTCTGAATCGTATACGTTGCTGGTATACTGCGGGTATCGTCTCTAACCCTTAGACGAATATAGGTAGAGGTCGCTTAACGTAATTTCCAAAACCAATGTTTTTCTGGGCTGGTAATGTTGTTGCGTAGTGCCTTCTTCGCTACTCTGAATCGTATACGTTGCTGGTATACTGCGGGTATCGTCTCTAACCCTTAGACGATATATGTAGAGGTCGCTTAACGTAATTTCCAAAACCAATGTTTTTCTGGGCTGGTAATGTTGTTGCGTAGTGCCTTCTTCGCTACTCTGAATCGTATACGTTGCTGGTATACTGCGGGTATCGTCTCTAACCCTTAGACGATATAGGTAGAGGTCGCTTAACGTAATTTCCAAAACCAATGTTTTTTCTGGGCTGGTAATGTTGTTGCGTAGTGCCTTCTTCGCTACTCTGAATCGTATACGTTGCTGGTATACTGCGGGTATCGTCTCTAACCCTTAGACGATATATGTAGAGGTCGCTTAACGTAATTTCCAAAACCAATGTTTTTCTGGGCTGGTAATGTTGTTGCGTAGTGCCTTCTTCGCTACTCTGAATCGTATACGTTGTTGGTATACTGCGGGTATCGTCTCTAACCCTTAGACGATATAGTAGAGGTCGCTTAACGTAATTTCCAAAACCAATGTTTTTCTGGGCTGGTAATGTTGTTGCGTAGTGCCTTCTTCGCTACTCTGAATCGTATACGTTGCTGGTATACTGCGGGTATCGTCTCTAACCCTTAGACGATATAGGTAGAGGTCGCTTAACGTAATTTCCAAAACCAATGTTTTTCTGGGCTGGTAATGTTGTTTGCGTAGTGCCTTCTTCGCTACTCTGAATCGTATACGTTGCTGGTATACTGCGGGTATCGTCTCTAACCCTTAGACGATATAGGTAGAGGTCGCTTAACGTAATTTCCAAAACCAATGTTTTTCTGGGCTGGTAATGTTGTTGCGTAGTGCCTTCTTCGCTACTCTGAATCGTATACGTTGTTGTATATACTGCGGGTATCGTCTCTAACCCTTAGACGATATAGGTAGAGGTCGCTTAACGTAATTTCCAAAACCAATGTTTTTCTGGGCTGGTAATGTTGTTGCGTAGTGCCTTCTTCGCTACTCTGAATCGTATACGTTGCTGGTATACTGCGGGTATCGTCTCTAACCCTTAGACGATATAGGTAGAGGTCGCTTAACGTAATTTCCAAAACCAATGTTTTTCTGGGCTGGTAATGTTGTTGCGTAGTGCCTTCTTCGCTACTCTGAATCGTATACGTTGCTGGTATACTGCGGGTATCGTCTCTAACCCTTAGACGATATAGGTAGAGGTCGCTTAACGTAATTTCCAAAACCAATGTTTTTCTGGGCTGGTAATGTTGTTGCGTAGTGCCTTCTTCGCTACTCTGAATCGTATACGTTGCTGGTATACTGCGGGTATCGTCTCTAACCCTTAGACGATATAGGTAGAGGTCGCTTAACGTAATTTCCAAAACCAATGTTTTTCTGGGCTGGTAATGTTGTTGCGTAGTGCCTTCTTCGCTACTCTGAATCGTATACGTTGCTGGTATACTGCGGGTATCGTCTCTAACCCTTAGACGATATAGGTAGAGGTCGCTTAACGTAATTTCCAAAACCAATGTTTTTCTGGGCTGGTAATGTTGTTGCGTAGTGCCTTCTTCGCTACTCTGAATCGTATACGTTGCTGGTATAACTGCGGGTATCGTCTCTAACCCTTAGACGATATAGGTAGAGGTCGCTTAACGTAATTTCCAAAACCAATGTTTTTTCTGGGCTGGTAATGTTGTTGCGTAGTGCCTTCTTCGCTACTCTGAATCGTATACGTTGCTGGTATACTGCGGGTATCGTCTCTAACCCTTAGACGATATAGGTAGAGGTCGCTTAACGTAATTTCCAAAACCAATGTTTTTCTGGGCTGGTAATGTTGTTGCGTAGTGCTTCTTCGCTACTCTGAATCGTATACGTTGCTGGTATACTGCGGGTATCGTCTCTAACCCTTAGACGATATAGGTAGAGGTCGCTTAACGTAATTTCCAAAACCAATGTTTTTCTGGGCTGGTAATGTTGTTGCGTAGTGCCTTCTTCGCTACTCTGAATCGTATACGTTGCTGGTTATACTGCGGGTATCGTCTCTAACCCTTAGACGATATAGGTAGAGGTCGCTTAACGTAATTTCCAAAACCAATGTTTTTCTGGGCTGGTAATGTTGTTGCGTAGTGCCTTCTTCGCTACTCTGAATCGTATACGTTGCTGGTATACTGCGGGTATCGTCTCTAACCCTTAGACGATTATAGGTAGAGGTCGCTTAACGTAATTTCCAAAACCAATGTTTTTTCTGGGCTGGTAATGTTGTTGCGTAGTGCCTTCTTCGCTACTCTGAATCGTATACGTTGTGGTATACTGCGGGTATCGTCTCTAACCCTTAGACGATATAGGTAGAGGGTCGCTTAACGTAATTTCCAAAACCAATGTTTTTCTGGGCTGGTAATGTTGTTGCGTAGTGCTTCTTCGCTACTCTGAATCGTATACGTTGCTGGGTATACTGCGGGTATCGTCTCTAACCCTTAGACGATATAGGTAGAGGTCGCTTAACGTAATTTCCAAAACCAATGTTTTTCTGGGCTGGTAATGTTGTTGCGTAGTGCCTTCTTCGCTACTCTGAATCGTATACGTTGCTGGTTATACTGCGGGTATCGTCTCTAACCCTTAGACGATATAGGTAGAGGTCGCTTAACGTAATTTCCAAAACCAATGTTTTTCTGGGCTGGGTAATGGTTGTTGCGTAGTGCCTTCTTCGCTACTCTGAATCGTATACGTTGTTGGTATACTGCGGGTATCGTCTCTAACCCTTAGACGATATAGGTAGAGGTCGCTTAACGTAATTTCCAAAACCAATGTTTTTCTGGGCTGGTATGTTGTTGCGAGTGCCTTCTTCGCTACTCTGAATCGTATACGTTGCTGGTATACTGCGGTGTATCGTCTCTAACCCTTAGACGATTATAGGTAGAGGTCGCTTAACGTAATTTCCAAAAACAATGTTTTTCTGGGCTGGTAATGTGTTGCGTAGTGCCTTCTTCGCTACTCTGAATCGTATACGTTGTTGGTATACTGCGGGTATCGGTCTCTAACCCTTAGACGATATAGGTAGAGGTCGCTTAACGTAATTTCCAAAACCAATGTTTTTCTGGGCTGGTAATGTTGTTGCGGTAGTGCCTTCTTCGCTACTCTGAATCGTATACGTTGCTGGTATACTGCGGGTATCGGTCTTAACCTTAGACGATTATGTAGAGGGTCGCTTAACGTAATTTCCAAAACCAATGTTTTCTGGGGCTGGTAATGTTGTTGCGTTAGTGCCTTCTTCGCGTACTCTGAATCGTATACGTTGTTGTGTTACTGCGGGTATCGTCTCTAACCCTTAGACGATATAGGTAGAGGTCGCTTAACGTATTTCCAAAACCAATGTTTTTTCTGGGCTGTAATTGTTGTTGCGTAGTGCCTTCTTCGCTACTCTGATCTGTATACGTTGGTTGGTATACTGCGGGTATCGTTCTCTAACCCTTAGACGATATAGGTAGGAGGTCGCTTACGTAATTTCCAAAAATGTTTTTTCTGGGCTGGTAATGTTGTTTTGCGTAGTGCCTCTTCGCTACTTTTTGAATCGTATACGTTGTGGTGATACTGCATGCGGGTATCGTCTCTAACCCTTAGACAATATATGTAGAGGTCGCTTGACAAGACATGCTGTATGTAGTAGGAGATTGAACTTTTATTTCTTTAATTCCCTCGTGGTACGTGTGAGTGGCGAGCTTGACAATGGGAACTGCCCAAGGGTTGACAATGATTGCTACTGCTGCTGTGATGACTAGCGTTGTTGAGGTAGAGGGGTGGCTGAACCTCACTGCTGGCTGGCAGCGATGGTCCGTGTCGACGGTCACTCCTTATGTTCTGTTCGCCGTCTCCTCTCTGTTCAACTGACGACTCGACCCTCTGGCTTTTGTATTGACGACCGCCTACGCATCTTTATCTTGTGATCTGATAACTATTTCCGAACTTATGGTTACCCATCCTTCTTTTTTCGCTTTCCTAGGAAAAAGTCCTTTGTCATTTTTGTCGTCTTTTCTTCGCTTTGTTTAATTTAACCGGAAATTCATATTTCCGTTTGTACAATATCCAACAATTTTGGCGGATTTGAAATGAAGGAAGGGGCAACAAAAAACAGTAAACTCATTCAGATTTTAGTTGTAGTCTTGCAACTACGTGTGCTACTCATACGCTGAGTTGGCGAGGACCGGTATCGAACTAGGAACCTTGTGGTTTCTAGCCGAACGCTCTAGCGACTGAGCTAACCCGGCCCCCTGCATTTTGTCTTACATATTGACCGTAAAAAAGACTCCTATTAAGAGATTGAATTATGTAACAAAATCGTTTTGAATACTATATGTATTTACCCAACACTTCCACTGCGATCAGGATGTGACACAAGTTATTTAATTGTTTATAAATTCATTATCATTTCTTTCATCGAAGAAACTTTTCTAAATCATTTCCACAATTGTTTTGGTTACATTTTTTCCCGAGTATAAAATCCTACTTCTTTCTTTCTTTGTTTCTTGCAAATCAGACTTTTGCAAATCAGAAATCATTAATAACTTAAAATGTAATTCACTTAAAAATGGACATTATGTAACATCCTGTCCGTTGGGTTAAAGACAGAAATGCTAATCAGTTGTAATGCAACAGAGAGACTATCTTGCTAACCATTACATTACGATAGGACGCCCCAAAGCAAGTTATATATATATATATATATATATATATATATATATATATATATAAAGATAATCTACTGAGTCAGACGAACCTACTATTAGTTTCGCATAAAGCTCTTCAGGGCTAAAATCTGACTGAAGAAGAAAAAAGGAGCAAGACCAATAAATACTACTAACCACACATATATATATATATATATATATATATATATATATATATATAATATAATATAATTCAAAGGCAATACAATGCGTATAAAAAATAAAGACAAAAAGATGTTTTTTTATGTCTTATCGATTTCGAAGCTAGAGCTTCATCATCAGAGTGTATTTCAGAAATGACGTGCTTATGTTTTTTTATTTGTGTGGTTATAATTCTCTTCTTATTTCCTTTTCCTCTCCTTTTTTTCCTCTCTTTCTTCTTCTCCTCCTTTATGAATGAAATGGGCGAATAACTGTAATTTCTTATTTCTCTCTTTTTTTTATTTTTTAAAAAGTTTTTGAGAACAAGGCTGATATCCGGTAAAATGTTGCAATATGTTGCGACCGTGTGGGCATGTCAGAATTTCAAAAACAAAAATGAACAAACAAACAAAAACCGTTAATAGAAAAATTTACATACTTAGCTTTGTTTCGCTTTCACCTTTCCTTTCTTATTCTTTCTCCTCTCTTTTGTTTCTTTTTTTTTTGGGGGGGGTATTTTCTGCTCTTTATATATATATATATATATATATATATATATTTATATTATATATATATATAATTATGGACTCTCTCGTCGATTTTAGACGCATGAGGGTTCATACACACAATGAACAACCTACACAGGGATTTGTTTATAGTGGTGAAGGCTTGGTGTTTGGACCATCCACAACTTTTTTGCACAGTCGATAGGAAAGAATTGTGCATCAAGGGTTGCCACAAAGCCAATCAACGACCGACCTCAGGAATTTTGAATTAAGAGTTATCCCTCTCCTATACTGTTTACCTACCCAAGGTTGAAGGGCCAGTCTGCCCTACATTTCCCATAGCTGGAGGGAGAATATATCGATTCATACCTTTCCCAAGTATTATATTATATGTATATATAATATATATATATATTATATATATATATTGATATATTTAAAAAACAAAGGATGTTTACAAATGCATGGGCTCATCAGGAGAGAATGTGCAAACCGTTTCGGGGCCTTCCTCTCTACGGTTTTTAAAAAGCAACATCGGCCCTCCTCACTGATGTGAAGACCCTCGGAATATCTGCATCGACCGCACGGGATGAAATGAATAATTCCAACTTTAACTAGCAGCGTTCTGTTTTGCTAACGTCATTTCATCCGCGTCTTATTTTGTTGAAGACCGATCCATGTGCGGTCGATGCAGATATTCCCGAGGGTCCTCACATCAGTGAGGAGGCCGATGTTGCTTTTTTAAAACCGTAGAGAGGAAGGCCCCGAAACGGTTTGCACATTCACTCCTGATGAGCCCATGCATTTGTAAACATCGTTGTTTTTTCAATATATCATATTCACACTGTCGGATTAAGTTCCATTTCATTTCACACACACACACACACACACACACACACATATATATATATATATAATATATTATATATATATATATATATTGGTAAGTGACAATTTCTCAAGTTTGAAATATATATATACTATATATTAGATAAAAATGAATCTATAGCTAAATATATACTGGGAAATGGTTAATATAAAAATATGTGTGTGTTTTTCTGTGTCTGTCTGTCTGTTTTTGTATGTGTTTGTATATATATATGTATATTTATATTGGGACGAAATAAAAAGCTAGACACCCAGATATATAGAGAGGAATAAAAATTAACGTTGGTGATTTTTTTTGGCAGATAGTTAGGAACAGACTGAGTCGGAATTTGAACTCCTCTTGCTGTTCACTTTTCTGCGCTGCTAATCCCGGACTTAAAAACCACCTCTTAAAATCAGTTGGTCCTTGTATTTTTGAAACATTTTCCGATCGTTTTATTTGTATCATGAAAACATGAACATTATTTTATTTTCATGTTAGAAAATGAGTACATTCAGCACTGATATCAATAACGGAATTTTTATGGAATAAATAAATACATTTTATGTCCTTCGGCAATACCTGCCTTAATAAAAAAAAATAAAATTAAAAAAACATGTCCGCCAACGCCATTTTGCTTATGCACTCATTATCTGCATTTTTAGCACCTTTTTCTTTTCCCTCTACAGGGGGTAAGATCTAATGAGTGCCAATTAAACAGCAATGTTTGTTTCCGGACAAAAACAAATTATCAAGGACGACATGTTTCCCATATATTGCGTTTTTAATTGTGCTGTGCCTTCAGGAGAATCGACTATTCTACAAGAAAATTTTACTCCCATTATTATAGTTCACATTAATTTACCGCACCTGCATTTTGTTGTACATATTAACCGAAAATAACAACAACAACAATAATAACAACAACAAACACCTAATAAGAGATCGAATTATGTAACAGAATCGTTTTGAATTATATAATTTATTCATCTAACACATCCACTGCGATCAGGATACGACACAAGGTCATTTTTTAAAACTCTTTGCCTACTTTAAACCGCTCACAGCGACTCTGCCACTACTGGGTATACCACCGACAAGCAAAGTACAAAAACTGATGTTTAGTTCATTATAATTGAGCAGAAGGACTAAGATTATAATAATAATAGGACTATATTTGAATAGCTCAGTCGGTAGAACGTTCGGCTAGAAAACACAAGGTTCCTAGTTCGATACCGGTCCTCGTCAACTCAGCGTATGAATAGCACAGGGAACTGTGCGGCAAAGTGAGGAACTGATGGTTAGTGTGGCGCTACACGTCAGTCGCAAAAAAAACAATCTCCTTGGTCTAGCGCTAGTCAAAAGGGGATAGACTCCCTCGCTGATTGGCTGATACCGACTTTAGGCAGCCCCGACGACTTTACTTACTCTATTTGAATATAATGACTTCTGAGGTGAGTAGATAATGAGCTTTGAAATATCCCATCATACAGGTAAAAAAATACCAACAATTTGCGGAAATTGTTTTTGGGAAAGAGATAGGAGTTTACCAGGTTTGAGTTTAGGGTTTTCCTTCTCCTAGACCGGTTGCATTACAAAGGTTAAAGAGCCCGGGATGTCCTACTATTTACCCATAGTTGGTAGAGTAGTTGGATGCATACTTTTCTAAAAGGTATAAGCGCTATGTAAAATGCAAACTACCTCGTCCAGGATTTGAACTCTGTTCATCGTGTCCATTTCCTTAGACCATAACCATTACACCAAAAAAGTTTCCAATTAAATAAGCAAGAATCTAATTCGTCTTATCGTTGTTCCTTAGATTGCATCGCTTGTAACCACCCCCCAATAGGGGTGTACTGGTTGTGTCTACAAATGTATTCACATGCAGTTATATAAGAAGACACGTGGTCAAATCGTTAAAGTCGTAGGAAATGGACTCGTCGACCAGAGTTCAATTCCTGTTTAGATTTCATATAGTGATAAAAACCTTGGGAAAGGTATGAATCCAATTCTTCCTCCAGCTATGTGTAAATAGTAGGGCAAACTAGGCTTTTTAACCATGGCTAGGTAAGCAGGCTAGTAGGAGGAAAACTCTGAATTCAAACCAGTTAAATTCCGCTTAAGAAATTGACCTTGTGTCACATCCTGTTAGTGCGGAGTAGTTTGGTAAATACACACATGCAGTCATTTACTAGGTTTAGCATAGTTTGGCACAAGGCTAAAAGTACGGGCGATCCAGTGAGAATCAAACTCATGAACAATGGTTTTCTAATACATTCTCATTCAACAATTAAAAAAGATTAAAAAAACACAAGCCCTGTCGGTGGGGCTTAGAATATGCTGACTGTATCCCCCTGTAGAGGGTAAAGAATCCCTCCCAAAAGAGGTGCCCTAGATATGACACTAAACAACTCGTTCAGTTATCGTTGGTTAATTATGTTGAATGGCATATCAACCCTTGTTGGTTATTTAATGCCAAATCATGTTTGCTTTTGCATATAGGATTTTTAAGCGAATAGTTTGTTAGTAAATATTGGTTTAGTTTTATAACCTGGTTGAAATGATTTTCATTGATTTCATGTGTATTAATAAATTGGTAAAATGAATAAACTTGTGTCTAGCAGCTGTTTGATAAAAAGGGTTCGCTGTTGGACCAATTTGAAGAATATGGCCAAGACAATCATGTAGGTTATATGGCTTGACATGACCAGTCATTGATCGGATCAGGCCTCTTTGACTACCTGTATATCCCAAGTAAGACACGAAGTAGGGTTTTGTATATTACGAGACCACTTAATTCTCTGGTCACGAACTGCTCAGCTACCACATATTCTTAGTCATTACGGGTTGCCAACCACGGCCCACAGCAAGCCCCATGGGGAAGGAGCTCTTATCCCTCTGCGGAGGTGCCAGCTTTTAGTTGTGACTTCAAGCTCTTAAAACTTACAATACTATCGTCCATTAACTTTTGAGAATTTGGTTTGGGATGTTTTGTTTTACGGCATATCAACCTCAGTGGGTTATTTAATGCCGACAAAGTTTTGAAATAAATCAATTCTTAATGGATATATACAATTTTTTTATAAATGCATTTTTCTATTTAACCCATAGATGGGACTCTAAAGGTACTACCACTCCGGGCAGAGTGGACCAGGGAGCAATGTGATGAAAGGGGTGCTCCACATTCCCCAACTACCGCTAGGTCACAATCAGATAGAGTTTATTCGTCATTCCCAAGGAGATGTAGCATCAAGCCAGCACCTTCTAAGCACCATATGATAAAAACGGTTTGTCTTACTCATCAATAATAGGGGTGGTGGTCGGCCTCGAATTAGGGGGTACCGAGCGCCAATTCCCTAGCCCACATTTAGCATCTTCTAGCCACTCTATGATCTATTGCTGATGAACGTGTTCATATGGGTCGACAATATTTTAATCAAGGTTGCTTACGGCACTCTCTAAACCTCAGCTGAGGATGGTCGTCCGTTCCAACTAAAACGCCCGACAGACCGGTGCAACTTTTGATTTTTTTTT
>CM042143.1:15676125-15684708 GCA_023376005.1 Doryteuthis pealeii
AAATCTAATTTTACATCGTCCGGAGGGTGTTTTTATTTTGTACTAGTCTATATAATAATACGAGTGTTGCTTAAAAGTATCATATTGCAAAACTTTCTGTAAAAACTGAGACCGTCCCAAAATCGTCCAAGATGCAATACAAAAATGTAAATCCTGATTATCTGGTGTTGCTTATCCGCTTAATTCTTATTTCTTATGAGTGTCGTCACCTCAATTAGATAATGGTCCGTTCCGTCAAAAATCTATTTTACATCGCCTGGAGGGCGTTTTTTTAATTTTGTACTAGTGTATCTAAATATGCTTCCCCAGCTATTAGTAAAATAGTAGGGCAGACTGGAGTCTTTATCTATGATATGGCATCCGCGCTAGAATAAGGAAAACTCTGCATTCAAACAAGTTATATGTATTTACCAATCCCTCCATACGAACAAGATGCAAGACTTCATCAGGTTTGAATACAGAGTTTTCCTTCTCCTAGATCGGTTGACATACCAACGTTAAAGAGCCCAGTCTGTCCTACGTTTTACCCAGATTCAGACTCTAACCATAATATATATATATATATATATATATATATATGTGTGTGTGTGTGTGTGTGTGTGTGTGTGTGTGTGTGTGTGTGTTTATTCATATACAGTCCTGTTTCAACGTTTCACGGTTCATCAGTGGGACTAGAAAAGACAGGTTGATTCAGGCTGTGTTCGAAACATGACCGAATTGTTATGAGTCAGATGACTGAAAAAGAATTTCCTGACAAAATACACATTATATATATATATATATATATATATATATATATATATATATATATATATATATATATATATATATAAGTCAACACCTCTGACGACGAATAACACCGAAAAAGTGTTATTCAGAAACCAATGGTAGGACCGACTTTTCATTTGTATTATTAATTATAAATAAATAAATAAATAAATATAATTGCATTATAATTGCATTAAATGGATAGAGCACTCCCTAGTAGCCTAGTATGATTATAAGAGTAAAAATCCAATTCTAAAAAGTGGGTGTGTAGATGGCGCGGTGGTAAGATGCCTGACTGATGACAAATATCTATTCGATTATGCAAGAGAATTTCAATCCAGTTGTAAAATATTAAAGCACGCAGAGTAGTCTATTATTGTTATCAGCCAGAGAGTGAGGGACTCTATCCCCTTTTCCCTGGCGCTTGACCAGGGAGATCGTTTTGCGTCTCAGGCGGCACTCCACACCTACCCTCAGCTTACGGCACCTATCCAAGCTGTCCTACTCATGCGCTAAATTAGCAAAGGCTGGTATCGAACCCAAAATCTTGTGGTCCCGATGTGGATGCTCTACCGACTGAGCTAATATTGACCTTGTGTCGCATCCTGCTCGTGGTGAAGAAGTTAGATGAATACATTCACAAAACATATAAATATGAACATACAATGAACGCGATTCTTTAACTCCGAGACATAAAATAGCCCTAGACGAAATGATATGGCGTCAAAAAAGACGAAAGGCTGATTTTCATAAAACATGTTTACTATAAGGATGCATTGGAAATGATATTTACAATAAAAATGCATTATAAATTATTTTTATTATAAAAATGCATTGCAAATGATCTTTACTATAAAATGCATTATAAATGATTTTTATTATAAAATGCATTGGAAATGATTTTTACAATAAAAATGCATTATAATGATTTTTATTATAAAAATGCATTGGAAATGATATTTGCTATAAAAATGCATTGGAAATGATTTTTACTATAAAAATACATTGGAAATGATCTTTTCTAAAAATAATTTGGCCAACAATTTTTACTATAAAAATGCATTGGAAATAATCTTTATTATAAAAATGCATTGGAAATGATGTTTACTATAAAATTGCATTGGAAATAATTTTATTATAAAAAAGCATTGGAAATAATTTTTATTATAAAAATGCATTTGAAATGATATTTACAATAAAAATGCATTATAAATGATTTGTATTATAAAAATGCATTGAAATGATTTTTACAATAAAAATGCATTATAAAGATTTTTATCATAAAAATGCATTATAAATGATTTTTATTATAAAAATGCATTGAAAATGATATTTACTATAAAAATGCATTGGAAATGATTTTTACTATAAAAATGCATTGGAAATGATTTTTACTATAAAATAATTTGGCCAATGATTTTTACTATAAAAATGCATTGGAAATGATTTTTACTATAAAATAATTTGGCCAACGATTTTTACTATAAAAATGCATTGGAAATAATTTTTATTATAAAAATGCACTGGAAATGATTTTTACTCAATAATGGACGCGAACACACACCACTGATTAAATAAATATGATTTTGAATGTTCCCCAACTCATCTAACAGTAGAATGAGAATGTCTCGGCCGACCATTGTTATAGAGATCGATTCTCACTGAGTGGTCCATACTTATTGCCTTGTGCCAAACTAAGCTAAGCTCAATAAATGACTACATGTGAATGTATCAGCAGATGGTAAATTTAATTGGAGGTAATAATGTCGTTGGGCCCGGAGCTAATTCTTTATCCAATAATAGATTCAGGATTAGCCTCGAGTCGTCGATCAATTTTTAAGAAATGCCATATTCTGAACAGAACGCTGATATCATTTCACAAAGACAGATTTTATACCAAGAAAGGAACATGACATTCATACAAAACTACTGACAGATTAATGTTTGATGAAGTAGAAATTGTTACTCCAGAGAAGTTAAAAGTTGGCTATAAGAAACGTTTCCAAACACAGAAGAAATTTAATAGAGAGTGTTACGATTTTATGGGCTTCGAGCAAGAGCGATTGCCCAGCGGAAATCCTTGGTAAAGGATCATTTGGTTGTTCCCTGGTGCTCCTCTGTATTACAAGTCCTTCGTCAATAATTGGAAATTGACGCCTCTCAGTATCAGTGACATAGTAGTCAAAGCCTTTTAACTTAAAATTGTCAATCAAATGTGACTTTAATATACTTTTTTTTTACTGGACCAGCTCACCTTATATCACAAAATAGAAGGGGTGTTGGATTAATTTGGAGTATATAAGCCATGCTAAAATACGCCACTTTAATTTATAGACTAAGCGAGGTCATGTGGTTTAAACCTCAGCTAATTAACAGCCCGAATGAGTGGCTGATTGACTACTTAATCACCGATACTGAGAGACATCCATTTGTAATCATTAACGAAGGACTTGCAATATTGGGGAGCACTAAGGAACAACCAAAAGATTCTTTACCAAGGATTTCCGCTGACTCTTGCTTGAAGCTTAAAAGATGGCCTATAAAATCGTAACAGATAGTATCTTTTGTTTTGTTTTCTTGGTTGGTTGAATTTTACGGCATATCAACCCGTGGGTTATTTTCTGCCGTATATTTTTTTTATTCATTCTTGTTGTGTGTTCAATTTATTTTTCAAACCCAATTTTTTAAACACATTTTCAAAAACTCCCTTTTTTATCTATTTAACCCATAGATAGGACGCTAACAAGTCATAGCATTCAGGGTCAGAGTGGACCTGGGAGTAATGGCGATAAAGGAGTACGCCACATTCCCCATAGCTCCAGTATTGGATCTTCACCACTCGATGCAGTTTAACGTCATACCCAGGACACTAAGACCCTCAGGTACTGCCTTCTAGTACATACATTATACTACGTTGGGGTTTGCCATAAGAGCGATACAGTCGGGATAATCATACAGATACTATGGCTTCACGAGACAAGCCTATTAATCGAAGGGGGGCTCTCTGACCGCCAGTCTTAACAACGTGCGAGGCAAAGTGTAATAAACTCATGTACTGTTCAACTACGAGGGTTCCGTCTTTAAGCATCACGCGTCTCCACCAACGGCTAACAGGAGGCCCCTTTGGAGGTTCTTACTTCTCTGCAGAGGTACAGTCGGTGTATTCTACTGGTCAAGCCGACAGGGCGGCTTTTTATTTTATAAAATACTCAATGCAAACATTGAGTATGTCCGTAAGGGGGCGTGAGTTGAATTTTGTAAAAAAAAAAAGAAATAAGAAGGTAAAGTACATATTTTACGAGCCTTCCACTAGATCAGATTAACATATTTTTTTTTTTATGTGGAGAACCACGCACGAACCAACGCTGATGCATAGCCAGTGAAAAAAAAGCGTGATCATTCAGGACGCCTCAGGCATCGCACAATAAACACTGACCTTGCCTCTTTTACGCCAGGGTGCAGGTACTGCCGTGGAAGGAAGGCCTTCTGGGGCCATGCGACTCGTTTTTGCTCCTTGCGTGACCCGAAAACACGGGGTAAGTTAAGGTTAGGTGTATGACCGATTTTCTGGGATTGCTATGGTTGTTGTAATTTGTTTCATCATCAAATTAATTTTTTTATAATTCAAAAAGATCACTAAGTAGGCCTGAGAATATTCTAGTAGTGACCACCCCACGGGGAGATTTAAAAGGTTTGAATTCAGAGTTTTCCTTCTCCTAGACTATTTGCCTAACCGAGGTTAAAGAGTACAGTCTGCCTTAGTATTTACCAATAGCAGGAGGTAGAATAGCTTGATTCCAATGGTATTAGCGCTATGTGAACTGTGTCTTCGTCCAGAGTTTGAACTCGGGTCGACAAGTCCATTTCCTACAACTCTAACCAGTACACCACGCACTTTCGTTAAACCGCGCGCCTCCAGGTGTAAGATGGAAGTAAGAGGTTGATCTCGCTGGCAAGTGTTCGTGTAGTAGCATTATTCTCACACCTGAATGAGATTCCAATTCACCCATTTATGACAGGCTCGAGTCAGAAATCGTCCCCAGATAATAGAGAAAATAATTGATTATAATTGGTCAATAAAAGATATCTGGTGTCACGTGGGATAATTACTGCTACATTCTCACCTGATCAACAGAAATTATAGATGTAGGGATACAATAAATAATTGTCTCAGTAGAAATGTGGCATGTCCGTAACAGGTCTCCACTGTTTACACACAGCAGTATCTAATACCAATAATTCATATACAATTCTATGTTTTAAAGTAACTATTCATATTTAATAATAGTTATTTGTGCTCAGAGTTATATGGTTCCAATTATTTCTATCTAACACCAATAATTTGAATTAAATTATATGGTTTCAAGTAAGTAATAATAATAATCTATACACATTGTATGTTTTAAATTAACAGTTAATATTTAATAATAGTCATTTGTGTGCTCACAGTTATATGGTTCCAAGTATTCTTATATAACACTAATAATTTGAATTAAATTATATGGTTTCAAGTAAGTAATTATAATAATCTATACACATTGTATGGTTTAAATTAACAGTTAATATCTAATCATAGTCTTTCTTGTGCTCAGTTATATGGTTCCAAGTATTCCTATCTAACATTAATAGTTTGAATTAAATTATATGGTTTCAAGTAAGTAATTATAATATTCTATACACAATTGTATGTTTTAAATCAACAGCTAATATTTGATAATAATCACCACAGTGCTCACAGATATATGGTTCCAAGTATTCTTATCTAACACTAATAAATTACATTTATAAATTTACAATTATATGGTTTCAAGTAACTAATAATAATATTACTTAGAAAACAATTACATATCAAGTAACTATTAATACAAGTATTTTGCACATGGTTACATGGTAGTAAGTATTCCTATCTTATATGGATAATTTTCACGCAGATCTATAGATGTGAACCTGACATATCCTATCACTTCGAACCGGAGTGGATATGTAACAATAGCAATGAAGGGGTACTACACACACCCAGAGTTTCAATACTGGAGACTCAACACCAGATACAATTTAATATTACACTCAAGACATCCCCTTTCCGAGGTAGAGAGTCGTTTCACCCCTCTACTGAGGATGCATTCGGTGTATTCTAAGTCCCAAAGACATGGTGACAGGAATTCTCATGATATGTGCCCTTTGGGAATTCTTGTTTAAATTTGAAATATTTCTATTATATATATTCTATATTAGTATTATCTACGTTATTCGGACTATTGTTCTCATCTTCATTGTTATCCGTACAACGTTTCGGCCGATATGCCATCCGGCCGAAAACGTTGTACAGATAACAATGAAGATGAGGACAATAGTCCGAATAACTCAGATAATACTAATCATCAAGCCTCATCTAAAACATTCAGAGAAATAATATTCTATATTATTTCATAAATAAGAAATTAAAAAAATAACTAAAAGAACAGTGAATAAATATAGGTATGTAGAAATCTAAATGTAGAAGCAATCGGTTGGAATGTATATATATATATATATATATATATATATATATATGTGTGTGTGTGTGTGTGTGTGAGAGAGAGAGAGAGAGAGGAGAGAGAGAGAGAGAGAGAGAGAGAGAGAGAGAGAGAGAGAGAGTGTGTGTGTGTGTGTGTGTAATATAGTGACAAATTTGAAAAAAACATAGGTTCAAATAAAATGAGTGATATTTATTAGTAGATCTTATTCAGGGCTTTTGTTGATATAAGGAAAAGTAAAATTTATCACAGAATAATAAGGAGACTGTGATAGTTTTTGTTGATCAATTTGCTTAAAAATTTTGAATGGAAAATTAGCGCTCTTAGAATAGTTTGGAATTTATGAGATGCTGGGATAAACGATTTTGAAGGATGACATCGAACATTCTTCTACGTTGTGTGTGTGTATATGATATATATATATATATATATATATATATATATATATATTATATATATATATATATATGTATGTATTGTTTGAAATATTACTTTACAGAAAGATGGAAATCAGGTGCTTCATATAAAAAGACTACAACAACAATAGCAATAAAACACTTTTGCAGTCAAAGTTCAACTTCCCAAATTATCAAGGAAGACATCATTTAATATTTTTATAACATTAATTAACTGTCTAGTAAGCATATGTCCACTTGCTTTCCAAACTTTCAAATAATAACTTTGATTGGTTGATAGACGTTTGTATTGACTTGAGTTTTCCTAAAGTTAATTCATTAGTTTTTTATGCAATTACCTCAAGCAGAAAGTAACTTCTTAAAATGCTTGCCTGTCTTTCCACTTTTCATAAGGACAACAAATTGGGAGAAAAATGATAACGAAAAACGGAAGAAGACATGTTTGAAAGACTTAAGCTAAGTGAAAAATGTTATTATAATTACCTTTAGGATAAGCTAATGTAAAAAAGCGCAAAAATGATATAATTTTTATGATTCTGTTCATAGCTTGGGAAGGACAGTTTTATTTTAAATTTCATTGTTAATGTTAGATCTGAATCATTGGTTCTCCTAATTCGATAACTGTAAAGCGAGAAAAACATACAAGGCATGCTCTGAGAAAGATGGTTCCTATTTATCTAAATGGATCGACAATAGTTATAGGCAGCCCACTAACACCAATGAATATAACGGATTTTCAAATAATGTTATATACCCGTTCATCTGCTGGTTATATAATGCGCATAGAGTGGACAGGGGAGGAAAGGCGAAGGGCTCTTATTTGTCTGCTTGTTCTTCGTCGGTGCCATCTCCTTCTGGGCTGATTCTTTCTTCTTCCGGGTTGGGTGTCAGTTAATTTCTTGTTTGTGATAAATAAGCAAGACTTTAAAGACCCACAGCTAAAAGGCTTTCCCGCGTGGTGAGAGGCTGACATCTTTTGGGAGCAAACGATCCTAACGTCTACTTCCCTCGGCTAACGACCAGGATCTCTAACTAAACTATTTCCGTTCTCACGCCTTCCCGTTGGCGGAAGTCGGAGGGGGGATGTCAAGTAAACGCGATCACCTATAACGGCTAATGGTAACTTGCCATTTTCCGGAGACCTAAGGATACTTGCTGTCATTCAGACTTTACTATAGATAATACACCAGTTACAGCTCGTGTGAAGAACTTTAAAAATCCATTCTTAATAGATACTCAATTTTTATAAACACGTTTCTATTTAACCATGAATAGGACCCTGACAGATATTACCATCCGGGTCAGAGTGGACCAGGGATCGGGTGATGAAAGGGTGCTCCACATTCCCCAAACCTCTATAACTGGAACCTCACCATCAAATAGAGATTGACGTCATTCCCAGGACTCGCTGACCCTCAAAACCGCTTTTAGCACATATATGATAAATTGGGTTGGGGCTTGGCATGAGGGCAATAGGGTTGAGGCAATCATATAGGTGCTAGGGTTTGAAGTGACCAACCGATTGATCGAAGGGCCTCTCCGACCGCCTGCTAGTAACTCATTTTGTTAATGATGAACAAGAGCTTCCACGGGACACTTGTAAAAGGCACAGTCTGAAAATAAAAGCAAGCTAGTTGGTGTATGGCAGTAACAGTTGAGCCTTCCAGCAATAATCCATCATTATTCCTGTTGCAGAAAACTGAGTGACAGCTTTCAAATAGAAGAAATTGCACGTTGACATTCTCCAACACTTTCTCAATCATTTACAGTTATGATCTAACCGTACTCAGACATACTATCTTATCAATGTATGTCTTGAGTACGTTAGATCATAGGTGTTTTTTTTAGTAGTGGCGATAGTTATGACATAGACACTAGGTTCT
>CM042143.1:15684808-15724808 GCA_023376005.1 Doryteuthis pealeii
ATAAATTATAAGAATTATCAATTATAATATAATTCCTCTTCAAAATTCATAATAAAATTCAATATATACCTTTGCCCATAATAGAGGTTGCCGTTCTGTGGATTTCAGGCCCGACTGGAAGTCGTGTACTAGAGAGTGCCTTGCACCCTCTGTATACTGCTGATTATTGGATAACATGGAGTATAGGTTTAGGCGACTGCGCAATATTTAAGTAATATTACCATTGACTAGATATGATTTGCATTCTCCGTTGTGGCATCGGCTGGTGGCCCAGTGTGTTTAAGCTCGCCCGCTCTTACACGCTGTGCTACCATCTGAGTTCAATCTCTTAGATGGCGAGATTTGCGTATGCTCACACTGCTGAATGAGACCAGGAGTCAAACACTTGTCGCAGTGCTCGAGAGTCGCAAATGTGTGTTTTGCCGTAGTTTGTCCTTGGACGAGGTTAATCATAATTCAAATAATATTAGATCAAATTATATTATATAATTATATATATATATAATATAATATAAAATAACGTTTTTGTATGTACGTGTCGACCTATAACTCAGAAAAGAGTAGTCACTCAGATTTGAAATCTTGCATATAGATTAATTCTTCTTTATCGACCTGTCTGTATACCAGCACCTGCTGATAATAAAATTTGTTCGCTACCTGCTTTTTGTTACAGTGATTTACAGCGATATCAGAAGTGAGGGTTTAAATTTAGTGAATAAATTTAACAGGTGTTAACCTGTATTCAATTCTTGAATTTTCGAGATAAAATCTCTTTTTCAAAAGATCACTGGAACTTAAGCAGTCTAGTTATGGCATTCTTTTTAATGAATTTTTTTCTTTTTTTTTTTCATTAATTATTAAAAAGAAATGCCATAACTAGAACTGCTTCAGTTCCAGTGATCTTGGAAAAGATATATTATCTCTAAAATTCAAGAAATTAAATACAGGTTAAAGCACTCACATCATTGTTACCGTATTTATTATTTTTTTCTTTACACCTCATGTGTTGATAGGTTCATATATCTAAAATCAACCTCCTACAATTATATATATATATATAATATATTTAGTATATGTTATGTTTTATATATATATATATATGTATAGAATATGGTTACTAATTATGTCCGCCTGTCGGTAATCTTTTTTTTTTATTAGCCACCGCCAGATAACGCACCTCGAGTTTATTATAGGAAATTGTAGAGACGCAGCAAAGATCAAGTTCAATAAAAATCCACACATATTTTCGACCGAAATGGGTTAAAATATATTATCCCTCATTTCATGATAAAGCTAAATAGAAATATAATAAGGGTTGTAAATGTAATGGAATTAATTCTCCCTTGCTAGCACGGTCATCTTAGAGTTTTAGAAGGCCATTCAGTATGCAGGGAACGGAGGAGACATTATGCAGTTGTCAAAGCATGCGAATTATTCCTCTCTGTTCAAAATTTAGTTACTAACAATTAGAGAAATTATATATTCTTTGTGTATAAATTGTAGTTTCACGCTGAAGAAATTTTGCGCTAAATAGGAGAACATGTGACTGCTCCGTTCTTTAATAAATAAAGTCTTCTCAGTCGACTCTGTTTTACTCATTCCTTGCCTTAAGGTTACCATCATAGGGGTATAAATCAATGATATATCTATATCTCACTTAAGGTCCTATATTGGGTTTTTTGTCTCGAGGTTGCTAGACGGGCGGTCGTACGAAAGCCCCTCCGATCAATCGGCGTGTCACGTCAAAGCGCCTTAGGACCTATAATGATTTTCCAACCTTTTTCCGCTTAGGGCAAGCCCTACAACCTTTTTTATCATATGGGTGCTAGACGGCGTGGCTGAGGTCTACATGTCCGTGGAATGACGTTATAACTCTATATGATGAGGTTCCAGTGGTTTGGAGGTTTGGGAATGTGGAGCACCCTTCATCACCATTGGCTCCTGGTTTACAACCATCTGACCACGGAGTGGTAGTACCTGTTAAGGGTCCCATCTATGGGTTAAATAGAAAAATGTATTCTATAAAAATTGTATTATCCATTAAGAATTGATTTATTTCAAAACTTATATCGCATTAATTGTCCCACTGAGGTTGAATATGCCGTTACAAAACAAACAAACCAAATATCTATATCTATATATAAAAGAAGATTCTGTATGTCTGTCTATGTTGTACAACGGTCGAGTGCATGCTCTTTTATATAGGAAAATTGCTGTAGATCTGCAAAGATGAAAGTTCACTAAAATCTACACACTATTTTTTGTTGGAGCATCTTAAAAGAACTTACTTTTTACTCACTAAATTTTTCCCTATCTATAATCGTATATCAATAAGATTAATTAAAAAATGATTAAATTTGTCTTTTTACTCAAAAAATAGAAAGCTAATAAAAAAATTTGAGGTATAAATCAATGAGATATTAAAAATTGATTAAAAAATGATTGAAAATGCAACAGTTTAATATAGAATAAACAAAATAATAAAGATAAAAGACAAATAAAAGAAAAAAATCAAACCAGAATGAAAATTAAAGTAGAATATACAAAGAATAAGAGATAAGAAAACAATATACATAGAAAAAATATGTTTTATTAATCTGTATTTGAATAGGAATAAGATATTCATTTCTAAACTTTTTTAAATAACGGACAATCTCGGGTATCTACGGTTAGTGATAGTGTTTATGATAGGATGTCAATACGGACAGTCTAAATATTATACACAATATAATTTGTTATGAAACAATTGGGAGATCGATTTGTTAATACATTGCAAAAGCTTAGTGTACAAGTTAAATTGACTTTGTAAATGCATACATATACCTGAATACGTTTAGGTGCAATTTTCTGTGCTACCTTGAATACGAACTTTATTGGTTCTGCTCGTAACTTCAATTTCCTCATATATCAAATCAATATTCCCCATTAAGTTTGGTTTGGGATGTTTTTGTTTTACGGCATATCTACCTCAGTGGGTCATTTAATGCCGAATAAAGTTTTGAAAATAAATCAATTCTTACATGGATATATACAATTTTTTTATAAATACATTATTTTCTTTTTTAACCCATAGATGGGACCCTAACAGGTCTACTAAGGTCTCTACCCCTGGCCATAGTGAAACCCAGGGAGCAATGGTGATGAAGGAGTGTCTCCACATTCAACAAACTCCAAAACATGAACTCACATCAGATAAGAATTTAACGTCAATTTCAGGGCATGTAGACCTCAGCCACCGCTTCTAGCACCCACATGATAAAAAGTATTCCATAATAAAATATATTGAAATACCATTAATCTGTTCCAACCTCCCGACTCAAAAAACACCTAATCTTTTGTAATGGTTTGAAAAAAGAAGAAAGTATATCAAGATGAGTATTTTGTTGGCGTCAACTAATTTTTTTTTACGAAAAAGGAAAGTCTAGAAGTTTATTTTCCTTTAGGGTTAGAGAATCACATTCATTGTATGTTTACATTTATTTGTGACGCTGATTCTTTAAGATTTTTTTTTTTTGTTGTTGTTGTTTATCCAGTTAAATGATATCAACTTATTCCGTCTTTTATATACTATGCTCGATCTATAATATTTGAGCACTCTTTACTTATAATATATATTATATTATATTATTATATTATATATATATATTTACAATGGTATGCACAGGAATAACCTACTCGAGTTTCACCATAAGGATGTTCAGGGTTAAATCCACTGAATTAATCAAGATATTGATTAATTGCAGTCAACTGTAGGTCATAATCACAAAAACACACGCGTAAAGTTGACTGCAATTAATCAATATCTTGATTGATCCAGTCGATTTAATCCTGAAGACCCTTATGGGGAAACTCGAGTAGGTTATTCCTGTGTATACCATTGTAATAAATTCGCTCTACATACGTATTGAGCACTTTATATTTTTTTATATCGTTGTCTTATCATCGTGAGACTGTATCAACTAATCATTGTGGCCAATTTCACCGGTAAATCACCATTTTCATATATAAAATAATATTATATATATATATATATATAATATATATTGTGTGTGTGTGGTGTGTGTGTGTGTGTGTGTGTGTGTGCGTGTGTGTGTGTGTCTGTGTGTCTGTGGCGTGTCTGTGTGTGTGTATGAAATAAATATTTTAGAAAAAACAAACACACGATGTTATAATTCGCTGACAGAAAACTGTTTCGACCTATTATTAAAGTGATCTTCATCAACAGCGAAATGTTTGTGATAGAAAGACGGTGTGAGTAAAACCGTTACAAAACAAAAGTGGTACAAACGAACGTTCAAAAACGGAATATGCATTTTCAAAATTTTAAAAAATTCGGCTCCGAACTCAAAAGTTGTCGTTGTACCGCTTTAATAAAAGGTCCGAAACAGATTTCTGTCAGCGAATTAATAACATCATGTGTTTGTTTTTTCTAAAAATATTTATTTCATACTGTCGGATTTCACACACACACCACACACACTCACACCACACACACACACACACACCACACACACACATACATAATATATTTATATATAATATATATTATATATATATATATATATATATATATATTATATCCAAGCGTGTTGGTAAATCCTTGCGGTGAGAAAAAAACCAGCAATTAGTTGATTGTAAAATACTACCAAACATCAACCGGGAAGAAAAAAAATTTTGAAAAAAAGAAAAGACCCAGATAGTCATACCAACAAAAATAATCTATTGGTACAGTATTTGGCCAAAAGAAAAAAACAATTTACATGTATATATATGTATATAAGATATATGTATATCATATAACCGCTATACGTAAAAAGTGGTCAATACCTAAGTAGAGCAAAATAATAAGATAAATCTAATGAGTCAGACGAACCTACTATTAGGTTCGCTTAATGCTCTTCAGGGCTAAGACTGACTCTCTCTCTCTCTCTCTCTCTCCCCCTCTCTCCTCTCTCCTCCTCTCTCTCTCTCTCTACTCTCTCTGTGTTCCCTATCGTTAAGTATAGTTGCTCATTTATGTATTTATGCTAAATTCTAACTCCAGTACAAAATTCCTGAATTCATTCTGTCCACTTATTATGATTAAAAGTTTATTATATTTTCTCTATTCATAATTTTGTGTGACTTTTTTGTTTTAAGTAAATGTCGATGCTTTCTTCATAATGCTCTGTTTATGCAATTTCGCAAATTACGATTTTAAGTTACGGTTGGTTGATTTAAATAATAATCTAATTACATTATTTAGTCTCATCTAAATGTCTGTTTTCCACTTTGAATCTAATACAAACTACTATTAAGAACTTTAATATCTCGAAATTCACGAAAATTAAAATCAAAATTATATCATGCGTATATCCACTGGTCGATGTCATAAAAGCTTTATCTTCCACACAGTAAATACTAATACTACTACTTGCTGTCCTACGTATCCGATGGTGACACCACGCGAATCATTTTCCTCCAATTTAATCGGTTTCTGGTTGCGTCTTGCCAACCGTCTATGGGGATATTCAAGTCTTTCAGTTTTATGTTGATGCTGTCTTTGTACCGGAGCTTTGGTCTACCGATTCTACACGATCCCTCTCTCAGTTGAGAGTACAGATGTTATGATTTGGTGATAGTCGCATTTGTTTTGCGCGGGAAGTACGAAAAGACAAAAAGAAATTGAGCAAAAGAAACAATAGATACCACTAGACAGAAATCTTAGTATAACAAAAGAAGTGTAACAAAAGACTTTCTCTGGACAAACGGGAATTTGAACAAAAAGAAAGGACTTCCGGTCAACCGAACAAAGACATGTGTGGGCGGATTATACGTACTTAAAGGTAGAGTCAAAACAGCAAGGGCAGTTGGGCGGCAGGCAGTCAAGAGTTGCGAAAGCCAGTCAGTTGAGGACAACGGTTTTCAAACAGCAGTCGCGAGAGAGCGTTGACCCGCTACTCCCTCCCCTGGGGGAGGGGCGTACCCGTTACTTATCGTACCATTCAACAGGGCCCCACGTGTGGCACATAGCAGTTTTTTGTAGTCTTATCTTGACTTCCTCATTTAGTAGCCGCCAACGTCAAGTTCCATGTCGTGTACACGCATCACCGAGTTAGAAGCAGAAGCAAATAAAGCGTACCTTTTAAATATGATACAGCATGCCTTGTAATGTCATTTAAGCGACCACTAGATATATCGTCTAGGGGTTAGAAACGATCTCCCCTGTATACCAGCAACATGTACGATTTGTGGCCCGAGTCGAGCGCTATGCAACACAGAATCTGTTTTGGTAGTCTGTCATCCCCAAGTCTGTTTAAGTGGCAAGCACATCTCAGGTTGCGTTGGACAAGTATTTCATGTATGCCAGGCAGTCCAGTTCTCTTCAGGCTGGTCGTGTTTGAAATATCTTGCCACACTTGACATTTGATATACTGAGCAAGCGATGCCATGTAGTAGACATGTAGCCTATGAGCATCCGCTTTGTATATCGTCCAGGCTTCTGCACCGTACAGTAAATAACAGAAGAAAAAAGATTATGTTGCTTGCCAAAAGTATAAATTGTAAGTTATTTATGTTTTCTATTCGAAGATTTGACATTTGCTTTTGGATATTTTCACATTATTTTTTTTAAGTACATATTAAAATACCATGGAAAGTTTCGCAAAATCTTTCACAAAAATATACGGGAAAATTCAAGTAATCTAAATTTTGCTTTTCTCTCACTCGCTATATTATTTATTTTATTTTCCTCGAATCATTTTACGGTCAAGAGAGGTGTGTGTGTTAAAATGTCAAAGAAAGAGACAGGTGTGAAAATATTATTGAACATATTAGTGAATATAATGTTTTCTTTCTCGAGATTATTAAATTCAGTCGACGTTATTGGAAACACTGTTGGTTATTTTTTGGCAAAACCACATACAATAGGTGTGGCCTCTTCAGATTATGCGTAAGCCTTGGCAAGCAGAATAAATGCTTTTACCCAACTCATCACGTTTAATAATATTAGAATGTCAACAGGTTTATTATATTAACCTTGTTAATATTGATAGGGGGAAAGGATACGCAAGACATTATGATTAATTTGTACAAAAGACATGTTCAATGTGAAAAGAGACATTGCATAATTATCTCCCGCAGAGAATGTCTCGTATGGTGTTAACGACCTTCACAGAAATCCATTCTCTTTTGACTCTGTTATTTGAAAAGGAGATCAGTGTCTCAGACTCTACCCGGGAACGGTAAAGCCTCGTGGCTAATTTATTTTGCTTCATCAACTGATTAGTTTCGATTTTTGTACGACGTGAATAATATGTGTATATACTAGTTATTGGAGCCCGTCTCTGTGTTATTTCTTTATAATACTGTAAGGTTAAAAGTAATATATACTGAAGATAAAAACTCCGACAAAGGTTGATAGACAAAACATTTAATATGGTACAGCACATGGATAAACAGGGTACATAATACATAGGTGTACATAATATTAATACAAGTAGAAGGGAAAACATAAAAGTACAGACATGAGACTAAGAATAGTCCATGCTGTATAAATCACTTACAGTAATGTAGGGGGGGGGGCAAAGCCCCAACAAGAGGGGGGTAGACCAGAGTCTAACCCATGTGTCTCGTAGGTCGAGGAACAGGAAAAGAGGAAGAGACGTTCAAACCAGCCGCTTAAATATAAACGGCGTTTATAGCGGGAACCAGCGAACTAAACGGGTAGACAACTCTCCAGGCAAATACGAAAGTAACGCCACAATACCATTGGTATGTCCATTTTGTATTTAAAATGTTTAATGATCTTTTAGTTACAAATGCGATTATTTTGTCTTTCCTTCCGTCTTGTTCAGTATTAATATATTACAGACATACTAATTGCAATTTGGGGGTGTTTTAGATTGATTGATTTTACCGGCGTCTTAATCCGTCTAGGGTTATTTTATACCCGAAGGTTAGAGAATCGCGTTCAATGCACGTTTATATTTAAATTTTTGGAAGAGCATGGTGTAATGGTTAAAGTTATGGAAAATGGAGTCGTCACCCCGAGTTCAAATCCTAGACGTGGTAATTGCATTTCACTTAGCGCTAATAATCTTGGGAAAGGTATGAATCCTACCTCCCTCCAGCTATGGGCAAATAGTAGGGCAGACTGGGCTCTTTAACCTTGGTTAGACAACCGGTCTAGGAGAAGGAAAACTCTGAATTCAAACCTGTTAAACTCCGCTTAAGAAATTGACCTTGTGTCGCATCCTGCTCGTGTGGAGGGGTTGGTAAATATATATATTTACATTTTTGGTGTACTTGTGTAATTTGTTTTTTGGTTTTTTTTTGTTTTTTTTTGCCCACGGTCCTATCGAATACGAATAGTTAATAAACGGATATATTTCACCTATGGATGGGATCCTAACAGGTAATACCACACCGAGTCAGAGTAATCTGGGAGTAAAGGCAATAAAGGTGTTCTGCGTGGTTTTCGCTCAACAAATGGATATGTCACTTCCTCTGTACATTTTCATTAACGTCATGCATATTAATAAACTAGAAGAAATAATGTTCATGTTAAATTTTTCAATAACGTCATGTGTATCAACAACTTATTAGAAATAATTTTATTAAATTCTTGTGCTCGAATAAATTAGAAAAAATAACTTCATATATCTTATTATAATGGAGATTGTGTGTTTTTTCTGTCTGTAACCGAAACTATATTCCTACTCAAGTCACAATTCTCTTAGTTATTGACATCACATTCTCCATGATTTTATTTTTATTTAAACCTCAATTATTAATAAAATTGTCTTACATTATTAATACTGTTAACTATGTCTACATACTGACAACATGCAATTATATTTATATATACAACAAAACAGCGGTTTACAGTGTGAATGGGAAGGCTAATTTGCATATTAATATTAAAAAATCGAATTTAATAAATATGTGCTTAGTATTATTGATTTCTAACTGTTTGGTTTTATTTTAATGAATATAAGCAAAAATCTCAACCTATATGATAAAAAGCGCTGGGTATTTACCATAGCAATTTGAAGAATACGGTTGGTACAATCATTTATGCTATGGATTGACATGACTAGCAAAATTGCTCGAATGGACCCCTCTCTGACTACATGTGTAGCCCAAATAAAGACAGAAAGTTGCATGTCACGGGGCCCTCTTAGTACCTAGGTCACAGACCACTCAGCCAGCACAATCCTGTCTTCGGGTATTACGGGTAACTACCCACGGCCAATAGGTGTCCCCATTAGGATTTGTCTTACCAACATGTCTCATCAAATATTTTGCCCTCAGTGCAAAGTGTCCACTGAAACGTGCTCAGAGTACTAAGTTGCAATATTCGGCGTTTTAACTTCAATTGTCTTACTGTCAAATATATTTAACTTGGATTTATTCTAAACTGTTTTTATGAAATCAATTAAATTAAAAAGCCATTTTAAAGCAGCGTTTTTAATTTTCTTTTTTCTTTAAAAAATAACTTTTTACTAATTTTAACAAATTAAATCTAAATTTAATTTAAAATAAAAATAATCTTTTACAATATATATATATATATATATATATATATATATATATATATATATATATGAGAAGCAAATACACACGCAGTGTGTTTATGATATGGCTTTTTTTAGCCGACAATTTTTGGGAGAATATGTGCTTAATTGAAGTCGTACCTAATTTTGAAATTTAATTAATTAATAATTAATTAATTAATTAGGCGGGCATACCTATTTAAATGTAAGGCTAAACAAATCGAGAAAAATCAATCTCTGTATGTACATTTCGGCCTATTAGGCCTCATCAGCAGAGCTAGAGATAGAAAGATCGCCTTGTGCGTGATTCGAAACCCGACTGTCAAGCTGGCAGGCGAGTATCGTAACCTCTACACTAACCGGACTTTCCTAGATTTTTCGTTTTGTTTAGAGGTGGGTTCCTATTCCTTTTATAGTGACTTCTTGTACACGACAGTATGAGAAGTAAATACACACTTTAAAATAGATTTATTCTAAACATCCTTGTTTAGTGACTATCTACATATCAGACATTCTCCAAAAAGAGTTAACGAAAATACCAACCCCCCTTTAATGACATTGTCACAATTCTATCATTTGCGTGCACCTATATCATTACTAATTCTAGATAAGATTTGTATTATTGAAGTTATCAATTTGATGTCATATACACAATATTGTCCATTTTTTAAATGATCGAGTGTCTCTATTTGATACTTCCCATTCCTTTGCGTTGGACACTTAAATGAGATACTGTCATTTCAGGATTATCCAATATTTGATTGGGTCACTAAAATAATTCATTCTAGAACGTTTCATTGACTACAAAACATACAGTTAGTCGTTTCATATACTGAAATTAATCTCATACAGTATAATAATGGCGTAAAAGCGATATATTACAACTGAGAAAAAAGATTTTCTTGGATGGAATAAACGAATTTATTGACAGAAACTAGTATCTAGTATCAATGGTTATGTCAGAAATGTTGAATGGAAATATTTCTTTATGATATTGGACAACTAGTTCAGTAGTCCATGGTGATAATATTATTTATATTTAGAAAGGATTTGGCATTTCATTGTCATTTTCGTTGTATCAAGAAGTTATTGTCTTGAGAATTATATACTGTCTCTACTTGGGGGATCAACTGCAGGTGAACCCTTCTAACCATTTGCCAATATTAAAACCTGTGGCCTTAAATCTATCACAGGATCCTGGATCAACGATTGGAATACACTAACAAAACAAAAAATCCACTCATTGATTTCACCGAAATGTCTGCTCACCAACTTATATTATTTGTCAAAATATAATTTTTTTATACGTATAAGTAAACTTATATTCAACTTTCAAACTATGTAAAAAACGAAAAAAAAAAACCCAACAAAAAAACAAAACAAAACAAAAATAAAAAGCAACTCACAGTTAGTATTATCTGCGTTATTTGGACTATTGTTCTCATCTCCATTGTTATCAGTACAACGTTTCGGTTTTTCTTGTCGGTCTCAGGGACCTTCTTTTCGGACTCGGGAACCTTCTTGTCCTAATCGGGAGCCATCACGAAGCTTTGAACCTAACCATTTATTCAATCCACGGGAGTATCCTATTTTCATTCCGCTAACCATAGCTGGGGTAGAGACGTTAAGCTGTGTTAATTATTATTCTATGTTACTGCTGTCTTTGGACAGTTTTGAACCTGCAGTCCAGAGATAACTGTCACTTAGAACTGTCTTAACCTAACTCCTTTATCCACTAGGTCATGTGTCCAATTGGAAAGAGAAACACACAATTGTTACATTCTTCTTTGAGTTTTATTACCTCATATTAACAATAGTAATATGACTACATGTTTTATTCTATGCAGACGAAAGTGCTAAATGAAGTTTTCATTAAGTCTTGAATATATCCAAGATTCCATCAAACTTCCGACTGGTTTATTATTTATTATATGTTGTATCGGGATGATGGGTATTAACGACATTGTGTTTATTGTCGGTTTTGTTTTCACGTTGTGAGATTTTGGATCGATTTGAAGCCGCTATCAACAACAATACGTGTTTCCCGATAATGTTCATCTGCTGCGCTGCGGAATAAACTAGGTCGAAGAGATCTATTCATGAAATTTATGTAGAGTTATAAACGATACGATGCTATCTGATTAACTCGGTCAGATAAATGACTGTTTCATTATTCCTTTTACGACAACACGAATGATTGGCAGTTTATTTATATCTGGTTTTGCCTTTTACCTTCCTGATAAACAATAGAGTTGTTGAAATTCCACAACAGATATCGTCTAGTGATTGCTATGAAGCACGTGAATGTAAGTCTCGTGAATCTAAGTCTCGCGAATATAAGTCTCGTGAATATAAGTCTCGTGAAATCACTAGTTCTTTCCCGCAACACTTATTTATTTATTTATTTACATATTTGGGAGAATATGTGCTTAATTGAAGTCGAACCTAATTTTGAAAGTTAATTAATTAATAAGTAATTAATTAGGCGGGATTACCTATTTAAATGTAAGGCTAAACAAATCGAGAAAAATCAATCTCTGTATGTACATTTCGGCCTATTAGGCCTCATCATCAGAGCTATAGATACGAAGACCGCCCCGTATGCGATTCGAAACCTGACTGTCAAGCTGACAGGTAAGCATCTTACCTCCACACCAAACGAACTTAGCTAGATTTCTTCGTTTTGTTTAGGAGTAGGTATTTATATTCCTCTTAAGTGACCTCTACACATATGTGCAAGGTTCTTCTTCTTCTTTGATTAGAGTCCAAGTGACAACAAGTCTCCTCATGTCTCCATGAGTCTTCTGACTATTCTAACCGATCTTAACAAAGCTGTCTTGGATGGTCTCAATTATTTCCCTAATATCCAGTTCATCTAGTCTCTTTTCCAAGCTTTTGGGGGACCATTTAGAGTGCACCAACTACAATTGGTATCACGTTCACCCACATATAATACATGTTTTTCAATTCTCTTACAAGGTCCATGTATTTGTCTATCTTTTTATTTTCTTTCATCTCCACTCTGTGATCTGCTGGAACTGCAAAATCTACCAGTTGACAACTTCTCTTTTTCTTGTTAATAAATACTAGGTCCGATCTTCTGCCTGGAATAAAGCGATCAGTCCTTATATAAAAATACAAGGAAATGTTATTCGTTTCATTCTCATTAACTGAATCTTGTTTAAGCATATACGATTTTGATGTATGGTCAAATGTAGCTTTTCGCATAATACTCATTATCATTATTATAACTAGCTGGACCATAGGGATCCTATGATAGTTGATAATGAAAATTATCCGTCATCTTATCTCTCTACTCCTCCTTCTACTTTTGCCAGTACCTCCTCATTCCTTTATTTCACTGAAATAACATCTATATAACTTTTTTTTAGATTTCTATTTGTATTTAACAATTTCCGTCTCTTTTCACGTGAAAGTTCGTAACATAGTTGACATTATCTTGCTGTTATTTGATTTATTAATTTCACTCTTCGCTTTCCTTCTCTTTTATTTTATTCTTTTCTTTCTTCTTTCCTTTCACTCTTCTGATCTTCATTTAACTATCACTCCCTTTCTTTCTCTCTCTTCCTCTCTCACCTGTCATTCCCAGGACATGAAGACCCTCAGACACTGCCTTCTAGCACATATAGAATAAAAAGGGTTGGGACTTACCATAAGGGCAATAGCGTTGGGACAACCATATAGGTGCTAGGGCTTGACTTGTCCAGCCTATTGGTCGAAAGGGGCCTCTCCGACGGACCGTCTATCTTAGGTCAGGACCAAAGAAGAGTGTTGCACGTCATGGACTGCTCATCAACCAAGATTGCGTCCTTAAGCATTACGGGTCACCACCCACGGCCAAATTATGGACCCCATTTATTGTGCCTTATCACTGTATCAGTAATAGGACAACAACAATTGTAAAAAGAAAATACAAAGAGACATAAAAGAGCACTAAGTCTTTTTAGCCCACTAGCCATTCTCATTCCAGAGTTGCCTTACTAAACAGAAAACTATGTAGGCATTTACCCCTATGCAGAGGTGCAGTCGGTGTATTCTAAAGTCCCGCTTGGGTCTCTGAATTCCTGGCGATGACTGTTTCTTAATCCATAAATAAATAGACGTCAAATTTTGCACGCGGCAAAACAAACTGACTGGTAAAAGAAAAAATTAATTAACCCCTCTCTCGCCCACAAAAAAAACAACAAACAAACAAACGAACAAACAAAGAAACATAAACACGTAGATCCTAGTCCCCAATTATCTTCGGATCCCCAAAAGTACAAGATCTTGGATGTTTTTCAATATTTCTTGGCTCGATGGCGATAAATCATCTTTTGAAAAATACAAGAGTAATAATGTACAAGGAAATTAGATTAACACCGGATCTTGTCTATCATTTACTTCCTCTAATTAGACCAGTGGTTTCCAAAACACCAATACCTATTTTGGGACCAAAACAAATAAGTGATATTCAGTCGGCTAGATTTCTATTTCCAAAAACTCCAATTTAGCAACATCGGCAAAAATAAGACATTCGATCCACTAAGAATTGTAATATCTTCACTCACCTATTTTTGTTGAGCATTGGAAATGTTTGAAGGTTTCACGACGAAACATAAATTATTTGCTTTCAAATGATTTATATCGGAACTTTAAAATTAAATTTTCCCCGCAAACCCCCCCCCCCAAAAAAAAATCCCAACAATATTATCAATTTAATCACTTGTAGTAGTTATGAATACACAAAACTATATATTCAAACAATGTGTTTTTGAAATGGCGAAGGCCGACAATTTTTTTGGAGATTATGTGCTTAATTAAAGTCATACCTAATTTGTTAATTGATTAATTATAATTAAATGAATTAGGCGTGCATATCGGTTTAAATGTAAACACATTGTTTGACCACTTCATACTGTCGTGCCATAAGTCACCCAAAAAGTGCGATATACATATCAGTTTAAAATAAACGAGGGATTCTGGGGAAGCCAGCTAGTGTAGTAGTTAGAATGTCCGCCTGTCAGCCTGACAGCTAGGGTTCGAATCGCGCACGAAGCACTGCCCTGTCTATAGCTCTGCTGGTGAGGCCTAATGGGCTGAAATGTACATACAGAGATCGACTTTTTCTCGATTTGTTTACGCTTTACATTTAAACCGATATGCACGCCTAATTCATTTAATTATAATTAATTAATTAACAAATTAGGTATGACTTTAATTAAGCACATAATCTCCCAATATATATATATATATATATATATATATATATATGCAAAAGGTCTCCTATTACTGATTGAGCTCTTCCTAACGGCCTTTAACATATATGCATATGTATGTATTTTTGAGTTAAAATGTCGCTTTGCTCTGCAGGTGTGCTGATGATGGCCTAGGAGTTAGGAACTGACGAATGATAAATCGGTCTAGTTTCAATCCCAGGAAGAAGACTGTTATATTTAACCACGCTGATGATGCGTGATACGTCGAAACACGGTGTCAGTGGATGACTGTATATAAAAACAGGATTTGGCAATAGGTAACCCACAAAGGCTGATATACCATTAAACAAAATAATCAACCAACCTATCCTAGAATTTGAACTTTGTTCCCCGATTCCATTTTCCCGGCCGTTAACTGTCAGTTTGTTTGTTTGTTTTGTTTTGTTTTAAGGCATATCAACCTCAGTGGGTCATTTAATGCCGATAAAGTTTTGAAATAAATCAAATTCTTCATGGATAATACAATTTTTTTATAAGTACATTTTTCTATTTAACCCATAGATGGGACCCTAACAGGTACTACCGCTCCGGGTCAGAGTGGACCAGGGAGCAATGGTGATGAATGGGGTGCTCCACATTCCCCAAACCTCCAAAACTGGAACCTCACCATCAGATAGAGTTTAACGTCATTCTCAGGATATGTAGACCCGCAGTCACCGCCTTCTAGCACCCATATGATAAAAAGGGGTTGGGGCTTGCCATAAGGACAATAGGGTTGGGAAAATCATATAGGTGCTAGGGCTTGACGTGACCAGCCGACTGATCGGAGGGGGCCTCTGCGACCGCCCGTCTAGCCCAAGATACGGCCAAAGTGGAGTATTGTATGGCATGAACTGCTCATCCACCTGGGCTCTATCCTTAAGCATCAAGGGTCGCCACCCATGGCCAACAGTTGGCCCCATTGGGGGGAGTCTTGCCCCTCTGCAGAGGTGTTGTCGGTGCATTCTAACGCCCCAGCCGACAGGGCGGGTTAACTGTCAGATCAGATTTTTAATTAAAGAAATATTGTAATATCCAAGATATCTGTTCATTCTATTGTTGTTAAGAAGCTGTTTGACATTCCGTATCTTAATTTCCATAGATCAGGTCAACGATTGCTCCCTGCTCCTGATACCACGTATCCCAGCATAACCTGTCGCGCATTATTTAAAGAGAATATGGGAAACTCCAAGTAATCCCAATTGTCTTCAGAAATTCTATAAACGACCTAGCATGCTAACCCGACGATCTATTGGGTCAATGGGTAATTTAATATTAAACGTAATTTCCGGTTTTCGCACGTTTTTCGTAATCCAATGAATACCTAATGCGTTCGACTTCAAAGTCAAGTTTTCTTGGTCCTGAGCAAATGAAAAGTCCTGAAATTTAATGGAAAGGAACGTTTTCAATTTTCACAAATCAAAATTTCAGTGGGCTCAGAAATATATGAACTACAAAAAATAAAACTGGACAAAACATTAAAATCATTTTGTATGTTAAGCTTTCTAAGAAAGGGAATGCTTGACCTAATTTAAGCTACTGGTTACTGCTTGTGAAATTTAACACAGAAATACATTTCAAATTCTCCCCTCTCTCTCTCCCTCTCTCTCTCTATCTCTCTCCCCCCCTCTCTCTCTCTCTCTCTCTCTCTCCTACCCCAGAAAATCTAAGATTATATAACGAGGAGGTAATTAAGAGATACATTTAGGGGAAAAAGTGATAGGCAGAATATAAAGTAAGCGATTGTTCAGTTTTTTTACTTAATTGCATATTAAACTCATTTTTTCTATTTAACCTATAGATGGGAAGTTAACAGGTACTCCCACTCCGAGCGGGGGTGTACCTGGAGTAAAGGCGATGACGGCGTAAATCCCATTCCCCAGATCTCCTGAATTGAGACTTTACCATTAGATGCAGTTTAATGTCACACCGAGGACAACATATTGTTTGAAATTTCACATGTAAATATTTTTCTTTTTTGCTTAATATCAACAGAACTTTTCTGGCATTTAATGTAAAGCAACGTTTTGAATTTTCACAAATGAAAATTTTCAGTGGGCTCAGAAATATATGGTTCCTATGGAACATTTAATTCTCACCTGACTTTACTCGACAAATACTGCTATTTTGTTCTTCCTGTGAACAATATGCTATTATCACAGCTCTATGTATGTCAATATTAAATACAACTCTTCGAAAATGGTGAAATATGAACTGCTTCCTGGAACTATTTCATTCAGCTTCGACTTTCCATTATATACCAAGTCACGTCTAGAATTCTGCCTTGAATTACCCTTATTTTTCTAAACCTGATTTCTATTGTAAACTGATTATTAGGTGTTGCTGCGCACGTGACGTAGATCAGATTGAAAGAAAAAAAAAAGGGTAAGGTCTTAAAAATATTCCTTTAGATATTGAATAAAGCAACACAAAAATGATATATAAACAGAGGAAATCTCTACATATCTTATTATAATGGGGATTGTGTGTTTTTCTGTCTGTAACCGAAACTATATTCCTACTCAAGTCACAATTCTCTTAGTTATTGACATCACATTCTCAATGATTTTATTTTTATTTAACCTCAATTATTAATAAAATTGTCTTACATTATTAATACTGTTAACTATGTCTACATACTGACAACATGCAATTATATTTATATATACAACAAAATAGCGGTTTACAGTGTGAATGGGAAGGCTAATTTGCATATTGATCTTAAAAATTTGATTTTAATAAATATATGCTTAGTATTATTGATTTCTAATTGTTTGGTTTTATCTTAATAAATATGAGCAAAAATCTCGGGGATAAATCTTAATAGAAATCTATTAACATAAAGAAATAACTGTAATTTTGTTCTTTTCTTCCTATTTTAACTAAATAGTTAAATTAGGAAAATTTACCACTGAAAGACGGGAGTAAGGGAAAATGGTGGAACAGTTTGTTTCAAAGTTGTTCTATTTTCCGATTATACCCCCTCTGTTCCAAATATTTTTATCTGAATTCTTATTCAGTTTCATTAGCCTTTCTAATTTAACATGATATTTTATTATATTAAAACTTAAATACTTGCACCCGGAGGGTGCATATATTTGCTAGTTTATATAAATATTATACATACATAATATCACATGCATTCACATATAAATTTTTAACATGCACATACTACACCCCCACCCATATATATACATATATACATACACGCACACACAAGAAGTAAACATAGGCACATATACGTAGGCACACACATACACACACCCAAAAAGTATAAATTTAAGTAGAAAAACATAGAATTTCTTCAGAACCAAAAACAAATTACAAACACACACACCTGATATATTAAATAAACATCTGATGAAATTTATCAAGACAACCCTAATAAAAAAGTTATAAAACTCAGCTAATGAATTTATTAGCAAGCCACCCAAAAAACAAAAACACCTGTTTAAAAGACTAATGTTAAAAATGAAATTCCTTTCCACTCCCACAAAAACAGGAAGAGAGAGTGAAATACTCATGTATATATACACATGCATGTAAGAATTCATTTTCATATTATCAATCAAAGCCTGAAGAAGATACCAGTAGATCTGAAACACGTGTTGCATATGTAAAACAAAAAGAATTTTTAAAAAATTTTCCGAGAACAAAATACACTTTGCGGACCTTCTTTTTCTATAAAATATTGAATTTTCTCCCGTTGGAACCAGAACAACATTTTTTATATACACTAGCAAATATATGCACCCTTCGGGTGCAAGTATTTAAGTTTGAATATAATGAAATATCATATTAAATTAGAAAGGCTAATGAAACTGAATAAAACTGCAGATAAAATGATTTTGAACAGAGGGGGTATGATTGAAAAATAGAACAGCTTTGAAACTAACTCTTCCATCATTTTCCATTACTCCTGTCTTTCATTGTTAAATTTTCCTAATTTAACTATTTAGTTAAAATAGGAAGTAAAGAATAAAATTACAGTTATTTATTCTTGTTAATGGATTTCTTTTAAGATTTATCCCCGAGATTTTTCTCATATTCAATAAGATAAAACCAAACAATTAGAAATCAATAATACTAAACATATATTTATTAAAATCAATTTTTTAAGATCAATATGCAAATTAGCCTTCCTATTCACAATGTAAACCGCTATTTTGTTGTATATATAAATACAATTGCATATTATTAGTATGTAAATATGATTAACATTCTTAATGATGTAAAACAATTTTATTAATAATTGAGGTTTAACTAAAAAATAAAAGCATTGAGAATGTGATGTAAATAACAAAGGAAATTGTGACTTGTGTAGTAATATAGTTTCGGTTACAGACAAACAAACACACAATCTCCATTATAATAAGATACATATACACACATGCCAACACAGATTTATACATACAAAAAAGAAAACAATTTAAAAGAAAAGTAAGAATATAAATCGGGTTGAAATAAAATTAAAATTGAATAAATTAGAATACATTAATTTAAATGGGTTTGAACTAAAGAAAAAGAAAAATTAGACTAGTTAGCGCCCCTTCATATGCATATACGTGGATGTACACAGTCATGAACATTCAAAGATGTTTGGTTTGGTTTGGTTTATTTTGTTTTACGGCATACCAACCTCAGTGGGTCATTTAATGCCGATAAAATTTTGAAATAAATCAATTCTTAATGGATAATAGAATTTTTTTATAAATACATTTTTCTATTTAACCCATAGATGAGACCCTAACAGGCACTACCACTCCGGGTCAGAGTAGACCAGGGAGCAATGGTGATGAAGGGGTGCTCCACATTCCCCAAACCTCCAAAACTGGAATCTCACCATCATTCCCAGGACATGTAGACCCGCAGCCACCGCCTTCTAGCACCGTGGTTGGGGCTTGCCATAAGGGCAATAGGGTTGGGGCTTGCCATAAGGGCAATAGGGTTGGGAAAATCATATAGGTGCTAGGGATTGACATGACAGCCGATTGATCAAAGGGGGCCTTCCGACCGCCCGTCTAGCCCAGATACACACACACACACACACACACACACACACACACACACACAAACAAACAAACATTTATATATAAACTAAAAAATTACTCTCTTTCATATTTGTGTAAAATAAATATCTATGTGAGAGAAATACTTTTTACACTCATTCTACTACTCGACGCCCAGCCACACTTGTGGCTAGCCCATCACTCTTATGTAAGTTTTCGATTATGTAATTTTATCCAATTTTATCCTGTCTGACGACTGTGCCACTAGGCGCATGATGCTTTTAGCTACATAAGTAAAAAGTGACTATTTCATTTTAGTTTTCATACTTCTCTACTTGCTTCTATCTGGAAACTTGAATTTTATTGCCAACGTTTGCTTTTTTGCATATATATATATATACCAACCTGTTCACACTAGTAGGGTGTAAAGCAATGTAAATTTTGAAACAGAATTGAATTCAGAGTTTTTTTTCTCTTTTATACTGGGTTGCCTCAGGGAAAAGAGCTCAGACACTCCAGTTAAATTTATAATACATAATTACTATTTCTATGAATTTTCGAGCTGAGGCTTGATAATTAGTATTATTTGTATTATTCGGACTATTGTCCTCATCTTCATTGTTATCTGTACAATGAGAACAGGATACCCCCGTGGACTGAATAAAGGGTTAGGTTCAAAGTTCAGTGATGGCTCCCGATTACGACAAGAAGGTAGGGTAGTCTGAAATGGTTTCCGAGTCCGATAAGGTTTCCCGAGTCCGACAAGAAATACCTGAAGAAGGCCGGAGGGCACATCGACCGAAACGTTGTACAGATAATAATACGGACAATAGTTCGAATAATACAAATAATACTAAATAATTACTGTTAAGTTATGGCGGTAATCAATTATTTAGAAAAAATCAATAACACATGAGTTGAAAGTTATTTTACTAAGGTTAGTCGTGGCACAAGGCTGTATGAATAGTGCTCCCGGTAATACTCAAACTTACTTTTTATAGTTTTCTAGTCTAGCTTGTTAATTATTACACAGCGCAAGGCTCCCGTTCACCACGCATGACGCTCTGCTAACCATACCTGTTCACCAGAAGTAGGATATGACACAAGGTTGCAAGTATAGAGTATCCAGCGAGGGTCAAACTTGCTATTAAATAGTGATGAATCTGCAACCAACGCCCGTAACATATGATTTTATAAACTGTCATTTTAGATTTGTAAACAGTCACCATTAGGGATAGAAAAAAAGATGAAAAATCTGATAGTAGCGTAATTCCCCGGAGGTTAGCTTTAGGGAGAATCGTTGTATTCATACTTTTCCCAGGAATATTACCGCTATGTGAAATGCCAACTGCCTCGTCCAGTATTCGAACTCGGGTCGCCGTATTGATTTTCTTAGACAAGAAGCATTACACAACGGACAATTCTGAAAAATTCTAAACTGTAGAGCGAATATGGCTATAGCAAAATATAATAAGAGCCGGTTTAGCTCAGTCGGTAGGTCACTTGACTAGGAATCGGAAGGTTCCTGGTTCGATACCAGCCCTCACCAACTCAGCGAATGAGTAGCACAGGGATCTGTGCGGAAAAGTGAGGAACTGATGGTAAGTGTGGCGCTCCACTTCAGACGCCAACACATTCTCCTGATCTAGCGCAAGTGAAAAAGGGATAGACTCCCTCGCTGTCCGGTTGATACCGACTTTACTTTCTTTACTTTAAAATATAATGAGAAATTAAATAAAACTCTTGACTGACATTAAGAATACACAAATAAGATTTGTTGAACAAAGTTCCGAGTGGAAAATCCCGGATTTATGATACTGGGGCAGGAGACTTGTCTGACTATTTTCCATAAATATAACGATAGAAAAATGAAATACGAACCTCCTCAATACGTCAATAGGGGGTGTGGTGGAAGAGATGAAAAGAATTTCTCATCGACTATATGTCAAATTCAATTCTGTATTCCGTCAAGGACATATATCACATACTGGGAAGAGCTTGCTCAAATGTCTGGGCAATACTTCATTTCGGGGCGGATCTGACATTATATATATATATATATATATATATATGTGTGTGTGTGTGTGTGTGTGTGTGTGTGTGTCTGTGTATATATATGTATATATATGTATATATGTGTATATATATATGTATATATGTGTATATATATATGTATATATGTATATATATGTATATATATGTGTGTGTGTGTATATGTATATATGTATATATATGTATATATATACGTATATATATACATATATATGTATATATATACGTATATATATGTATATATATATGTATATATATATATGTATATATATGTATATATATATATGTATATATGTATATATATATGTGTGTGTATATATGTATATATATGTATATATGTATGTATATATATATATATGTATATATGTATAAATATATGTGTGTGAGAGAGAAACAGACACAGTAGAGTAGTGTCAACAATATTCAATGAGCGACTCAAAGAGCTTACTAATGAGGCTCAAGAGACTAATTGGTCTTTATTGTGATGAGGAGAAACGCTCAACAGAAATTTTAAAGACTGGGAAATCAGATAATGGTTTTCCTGATTTTAGAAAGCAGATTGCCTTGTGAGAACACTGGAAAACTTTCATATTATTTTGGGATCTGTATAATTTTCTTGTGGTAAAATCCTTTCGTAATTTCCAAAACCAATGTTTTTCTGGGCTGGTAATGTTGTTGCGTAGCGCCTTCTTCGCTACTCTGAATCGTATACGTTGTTGGTATACTGCGGGTATCGTCTCTAACCCTTAGACGATATATGTAGGAGTCGCTTAACGAAGACACAAGACATGCTGTATGTAGTAGGAGATTGAACTTATATTTCTTTAATTCCCTCGTGGTACGTGTGAGTGGCAAGCTTGACAATGGGAACTGCCCAAGGGTTGACAATGATTGCCACTGCTGCTGTGATGACTAGCGTTGTTGAGGTAGAGGGGTGGCTGAACCTCACTGCTGGCTGGCAGCGATGGCCCGTGTCGACGGTCACTCCTTATGCTCTGTTCGCCGTCTCCTGTCTGTTCAACTGACGACTCGACCCTCTGGCTTTTGTATTGACGACCACCTACGCATCTTTATCTTGTGATCTGATAACTATTTCCGAACTTATTGTTACCCATCCTTCTTTTTTCGCTTTCCCAGGAAAAAGTCCTTTGTCATTTTTGTCGTCTTTTCTTCACTTTATTTAATCTAACCGGAAATTCATATTTCCGTTTGTACAATATCCAACAATGTTGGCAGAATTGAAATGAAGTAAGGGGCAACAAAAAACAGTAAACTTATTCAGATTTTAGTTGTAGTCTTGCAACTACGTGTGCTACTCATACGCTGAGTTGGCGAGGGCCGGTATCGAACTAGGAACCTTGTGGTTTCTAGCCGAACGCTCTACCGACTGAGCTAAGCCAGCCCCCTGCATTTCGTCTTACATATTGACTGTAAAAAAAAACTCCTATGAAGAGATTGAATTATGTAACAAAATCGTTTTCAATTATATATGTATTTACCCAAAACTTTCACTGCGATCAGGATGTGACACAAGTTATTTCATTGTTAATAAATTCATTATCATTTCTTTCATCGAAGAAACTTTTCTAAATCATTTCCACAATTGTTTTGGTTACATTTTTTCCCGAGTATAAAATCCTACTTCTTTATTTCTTTGTTTCTTGCAAATCAGAATTTTGCAAATCAGAAATCATTAATAACTTAAAATGTAATTCACTTAAAAATGGACATTATGTAACATCCTGTCCGTTGGGTTAAAGACAGAAATGGCTAATCAGTTGTAAGGCAACAGAGAGACTATCTTGCTAACCATTACACTACGATAGGACGCCCCAAAGCAAGTTATATATATATATATATATATATATATATATATATATATATATATATATTTTAGAATTCAAAGGCAATACAATGCGTATAAAAAATAAAGACAAAAAGATGGTTTTTATGTCTTATCGATTTCGAAGCTAGAGCTTCATCATCAGAGTTTATTTTCAGAAATGACGTGCTTATGTTTTTATCTGTGGGGTTATGATTTCTCTTCTTATTTCCTTTTCCTATTGGACTCTCTCGTCGATTTTCGACGCATGAGGGTTCACACACACAATGAAGTCCCACACAGGGATATGTTTATAGTGGTGAAGGCTTGTGTTGGACCATCCACACTTTTTGGCACCGTCGATAGGAAAGAATTGGTGCATCAAGGGTTGCCACAAATTTTGAATTCAGAGTTATCCCTCTCCTAGACTGGTTACCTATCCAAGGTAGAAGGACCCAGTCTGCCCTACTATTTAACCCATAGCTGGAGGGAGAATATATGGATTCATACCTTTCGCAAGGGTATTATATATATACATATATACATATATATTTTTTCAATATATCATATTCACACTGTCTGATTAAGTTCCATTTTATTTCACACACACACACACACACACAGACACAAACACACACACATATATATATATATATATATATATATATATATATATATATATATATATATATATATGTGTGTGTGTGTGTGTGTGTGTGTGTAAGTGACAATTTCTCAAATTTGAAATATATATATACCTATATATTAGATAAAAATGAATCTATAGCTAAATATATACTGGGAAATGGTTAATATAAAAATATGTGTGTGTTTTTTTCTGTGTCTGTCTGTCTGTTTTTGTATGTGTTTGTATATATATATATATATTTATATTGGGACGAAATAAAAAGCTAGACACACAGATATATAGAGGAATAAAAATTAACGTTGGTGAATTTTTTTGGCAGATAGTTAGAAACAGACTGAGTCGGAATTTGAACTCCTCTTGCTGGTTCAATTTTCTGCGCTGCTAATCCCGGAATTAAAAACCCACCTCTTAAAATCAGTTGGTCCTTGTATTTTGAAACATTTCCGATCGTTTTATTTGTATCATGAAACATGAACATTATTTTATTTTCATGTTAGAAAATGAGTACATTTCAGCACTGATATCAATAACGGGATTTTTATGGATAAATAAATACATTTTTATGTCCTTCGGCAAGAACTGCCTTAATAAAAAAAAATAAAATAAAAAAAAACATGTCCGCCAACGCCATTTTGCTTATGCACTCATTATCTGCATTTTTAGCACCTTTTTCTTCCCTCTACAGGGGGTAAGATCTAATGAGTGCCAATTAAACAGCAATGTTTGCTTTCCGGACAAAAACAAATTATCAAGGACGACATGTTTCCCATATATTGCGTTTTAATTGTGCTGTGCCTTCAGGAGAATCGACTATTCTACAAGAAAATTTTACTCCCATTATTATAGTTCACATTAATTTACCGCACCTGCATTTTGTTGTACATATTAACCGAAAATAACAACAACAACAATAATAACAACAACAAACACCTAATAAGAGATCGAATTATGTAACAGAATCGTTTTGAATTATATACTTTATTCATCTAACACATCCACTGCGATCAGGATACGACACAAGGTCATTTTTTTAAACTCTTTGCCTACTTTAAGCCGCTCACAGCGACTCTGCCACTACTGGGCATACCACCAACAAGCAAAGTACAAAAGCTGATGTTTAGTTAATTATAATTGAGCAGAAGGACTCAGGTTACAATAATAATAGGACTCTATTCGAATAGCTCAGTCGGTAGAGCGTTCGGCTAGAAAGCACAAGGTTCCTTGTTTGATACCGGCCCTCGACAACTCAGCGTACTAGTAACACAGGGATCTGTGCGGCAAAGTAAGGAGCTGATGGTAGGTGTGGCCTTACATCACAGTCGCAAAAAAATCTCCTTGGTCTAGCGCTAGTCAAAAGGGGATACCCTCCCTCGCTGATTGGCTGATACCGACTTTAGACCGCCCTGACGACTTTACTTACTCTATTTGAATATAATGACTTCTGAGGTGAGTAGATAATGAGCTTTGAAATATCCCATCATACAGGTAAAAAAATACCAACAATTTGGGGAAATTGTTTTAGGCAGAGAGATAGGAGTTTACCAGGTTTGAGTTTAGAGTTTTCCTTTTCCTAGACCGGTTGCATTACAAAGGTTAAAGAGCCCAGGCTGTCCTACTATTTACCCATAGTTGGTAGAGTAGTTGGATGCATACTTTTCTAAAAGGTATAAGCGCTATGTAAAATGCAAACTACCTCGTCCAGGATTTGAACTCTGTTCGTCGTGTCCATTTCCTTAGACCATAACCATTACACCAAAACAGTTTCCAATTAAATAAGCAAGAATCTAATTCGTCTTATCGTCGTTCCTTAGATTGCATCGCTTGTAACCCCCCCCCCAATAGGGGTGTACTGGTTGTGTCTACAAATGTATTCACATGCAGTTATATAAGGAGGCACGTGGTCAAATCGTTAGAGTCGTAGGAAATGGACTCGTCGACCAGAGTTCAAATCCTGTTTGGAATTCACTTAGCGCTAATACCCTTGGGAAAGGTATGAATCCTCCAGCTATGGGTAAATAGTACGGCAAACTAGGCTCTTTAATCATGGCTAGGAAATCAGTCTAGGAGGAGGAAAACTCTGAATTCAAACCAGTTAAACTCCGCTTAAGAAATTGACCTTGTGTCACATCCTGTTAGTGCGGAGTAGTTTGGTAAATACACACATGCAGTCATTTACTAGGTTTAGCATAGTTTGGCACAAGGCTAAAAGTACGGGCGATCCAGTGAGCATCAAACTCATGAACAATGTTTTTCTAATACATTCTCATTCAACAATTAAAAAAGATTGAAAAAAAATCACAAGCCCTGTCGGTGGGGCTTAGAATAAGCTGACTGTATCCCCTGTAGAGGGTAAAGAATCCCTCCCAAAAGAGGTGCCCTAGATATGACACTAAACAACATCTGATGGTGATATTAACGGTATGTCAAACAAACTAGGGTCATTTTATGCATAAAGGTTAGGGAATTGTGTTCATTGTACGTTTATATTTATATTGTGTAATTGTTTTTCAAAAGTTATTTTTTTACTCAGCAATGTGTTATCAAGTATTCCTTACTAATCCACCGTCCTGTTGTCTGGGGGTGTAGAATACGCCGTCGGCACCTCTGCACGACTCGTGATGATTAAGGACAGAATGCTGTTCCTGATATGCAACACTCTACTTTGGTCCTTACTTAGGTTAGACGGATGGCAGGAGAGGAACCCTGTGATTAATTGCTGGTCACATCAAGCACATATATAACTATTACATTTATCACAATTCTCCAACCCTTTTTATCATATATATATTTACCAACCCCTCCGCACGAGCAGGATACGACACAAAGTCAATTTCTTAAGCGGAGTTTAACAGGTTTGAATTCAGAGTTTTCCTTCTCCTATACCGGTTGCCTAACCAAGGTTAAAGAGCCCGGTCTGGCCTGCTATTTACCCATAGCTGGAGGGAGAATAGGATTCATACCTTTCCCAAGGATATTAGCGCTAAGTGAAATGCAATTAGCAAGTCCAGGACTTGAACTCGGGGTGACGAGTCCATTTCCCATGACTTTAACCATTACACCACGCGCTTCCTTTTTATCATATATGCTAGAAGGCGATGGTTGAAGGTCTTAGTGTCCTGGGTAAACGGTTAAACTGCATCTAATGGCGAAGTTCAAATTCTGGAGTTCTGGGAAGTTTGGAGAACCCCTTAATGGACATTACTCCCAGATCCACTTTAAACTGGAGTGGTAGTAACTGTTAGGGTCCCAACAATGAGGCAAATAGAAAAAGATGGGTTAAAATGTGTTTAATCAAAGAATTGAGTTTAAATATTAAAAAAAAAAGGATTGAATATCAATCACGAATGAATAAATAAAGCGTCTTCGGCATTAAATAACTCAGCAAGGGTTGGTATGCTTTAAAATCCAACCAACAAACCGAGCTATTTACTAAAAATAATCAGAATTATCCAGTTTTTTTAAAATCTATTATAAACAACCCAAAGATTTCATTTTTACCAAGTACACGAATGTTTGAGATGAGGCTTGAAGATTAGTATTATCTGCGTTATTCGGACTATTGTCCCCATCTTCATTGTTATTTGTACAACGCCTCGGTCGATATACCCTCCGGCCTTCTTCAGGTATTTCTTGTCGGACTCGGGAACCTTCTCGGACTCGGGAACCTTCTTTTCGAACTCGGGAACTTTCTTGTCGTATTCGGGAGCCATGATGGAACTTTGAACCCGAATAGGACAAGAAAGTTCCCGTTCGAAAAGAAGGTTCCCGAGTCCGAGAAGGTTCCCGAGTCCGACAAGAAATACCTGAAGAAGGCCGGAGGGTATATCGGCCGAAACGTTGTACAAATAACAGTGAAGATGAGGACAATATTTCGAATAACGCAGATAATACTAAAGTACACGAATGTTACAAATATCTATTAGATCGTCCCTGTGTAATTCCATTTCGTTGGTTATTTGGTTAAATGGCGTATCAACCCATATATATAATTAGTTTAAGATTGTTTTTTCATTATCTTCACGTGTATTAATAAATTATTAGAAATAATTTACATTAATTCCATGTGTATAAATAGATACTGGTGGTTGATATTCTCTCACCGATGCCACCTATATCAGCTTACTAGCCGAAAATCAAAAAGTAATTTAATAAATGTCTTTGAATCCATCAGATGACTATTAAAGGGTAATATTTTTTGTGCTCAGCAATAGTATATATACAGGGTAATACCCCCTAAAAATAGAATTTGGATTCTGTTTCTTTGGGGTCACCCTGTAAATAGATTGTAAATTATCATCAATACTTGATTATGATTCAAACAAATAACATTCACTGAAGCAAAAATTGAAAGAGTAATTTACCTCAACCCTAAACTAGCCAACCCTACCGTACATTTTGCCTGAAACAGATGACTCGTTTTAATTCTCACAAACAGAATATCCATACTGAAACATCTGTACCTCTACTAAATATAGGTGGATGAGCAGTTCATGACATGCAATACTCCACTTTGGCCCTATCTTGGGCTAGAAGGGCGGTCGGAGAGGCCCCCTCTGATCAATCGGCTGGTCACGTCAAGCCCTAGCACTTATAGGATTTTCCAAACCCTATTGCCCTTATGGCAAGCCCCAACCCCTTTTTATCATATGGGTGCTAGAAGGCGGTAGCTGTGGGTCTACATGTCCTGGGAATGACGTTAAACTCTATCTGATTGCGAGGTTCCAGTTTTGGAGGTTTGGGGAATGTGGAGCACCCCTTCATCACCATTGGTCCCTGGTCCACTCTGAGTGGTAGTACCTGTTAGGGTCCCATCTATGGGTTAAATAGAAAAATGTATTTATAAAAAAATTGTATTATGCATTAAGAATTGATTTATTTCAAAACTTTATCGGCATTAAATGACCCAGTGAGGTTGATATGCCGTAAAACAAAACAAACCAAACCAAATCTACTAAATATTCAGTGAAATATTAATGCGCACGTCAACATTTTAATTTTTAAAAGAGTCAACTTCAATATTCTCACAAACGAACTCGTTCAGTTATCGTTGGTTAATTATGTTGAATGGCATATGAAACCTGGTTGGTTATTTAATGCCAAATCATGTTTGTTTTTGCATATAGGATTTTTAAGCGAATAGTTTGTTAGTGAATATTGGTTTAGGTTTACAAACTGGTTTAAATGATTTTCATTTATTTCATGTTTATTAATAAATTGGTAAAATGAATATACTTGTGGTTAACGCACCTATATATGTATATATACACACACACACACACACACACACACACACACACACATATATATATATATATATATATATATATATATATATATATATATAAGTAAAAATATAACAGAATATTTAGAGTTTTTGCTTATATATTATAGATTATAAAATTAATTATAGATATAACAGATTTAGATTTTTTACTTATATAATTTTGCCTTGTGACTCTGACAATAAGAGCACACATTGAGCTCTGCAAACTACGACACTTTTTAAAAAGACTTCTATGTCGTAAGAAAGATTCTTCTTCGCATTTTTGGATTATATATATATATATATATATATATATATATATATATATATATATATTATTATTTATATTTTGCTTGAAGGCAATTATTAATGCATGTATCGCATAAAATTCGATAATTATAGAAAATAATCTTGACAAGTGAATCCCGGCAAAGGATGGCTCGCTATGCAGAACACCGTACAGACTGTTTCGACTTTATTAAGTCTCTTCAGCGATGTATACTAACGACTCCCCTCCGACAGGAATCGAAACCGGGACTTCACAGGCATAGTCAGAGACCATATCCGATTGGCCGCCGGTACATAGCGAACAATCCCTGCGAAATTAACCTTGTCAATGATACTATTACACGCCTTACATTCGATAATTATAGAAAATAATCTTGACAAGTGAATCCCGGCAAAGGATGGCTCGCTATGCAGAACACCGTACAGACTGTTTCGACTTTATTAAGTCTCTTCAGCGATGTATACTATATATATATATATTGTCACACATCAAACCATCCCCCAATGACAAGGGTTTTTTTAATATATCTCCTTATTTAGCGACACTTGTACTGAGAAATCATAAAATCCCTTTCACATAACCATTTTAGACATACACGTCCTAACAAATTTAAATTTCACATTATCCCAATACACCCTTACACCATTTGATAAAAAGGGTTCGGTGTTTGCCATAAGAACAATTTGAAGAATATTGTCAAGACAATCATGTAGGTAATATGGCTTGACATGACCAGCCATTGATCGGATCGGGCCTCTTTGACCACCTGTGTATGCCGAGTAAGACACGAAGTGGGGTTTTGTATATTACGGGACCACTTAGTTCCCTGGTCACGAACTGCTCAGCTACCACGTATTCCTAATCATTACGGGTCACCAACCATGGCCCATGGGAAGCCCCATGGGGTAGGAGCTCTTATCCCTCTGCGGAGGTGCCAGCTTTTAGTTGTGACTTCAAGCTCTTAAAACTTACAATACTATCGTCCATTAACTTTTGAGAATTTGGTTTGGTTTGTTTTGTTTTACGGCATATCAACCTCAGTGGGTCATTTAATGCCGATAAAGATTTGAAATAAATCAATTCTTAATGGATAATACAATTTTTTATAAATACATTTTTCTATTTAACCCATAGATGGGACCCTAACAGGTACTACCACTCCGGGTCAGAGTGGACCAGGGAGCAATAGTGATGAAGGGGTGCTCCACATTCCCCAAACCTCCAAAACTGGAACCTCATCATCAGATAGAGTTTAACGTCATTCCCAGGACATGTAGACCCGCAGCCACCGCCTTCTAGCACCCATATGATAAAAAGGGGTTGAGACTTGCCATAAGAGCAATAGGGTTGGGGTAATCATATAGGTACTAGGGCTTGACGTGACCAACCGATTGATCGGAGGGGGCCTCTCCGACCGCCCGTCTAGCCCAAGATAGGGCCAAAGTGGAGTATTGCATGTCATGAACTGTTCATCCACCTGGGCTCTATCCTTAAGCATCACGGGTCGCCACCCACGGCCAACATGTGGCCCCATTGGGGGAGTCTTACCCCTCTGCAGAGGTGCAGTCGGTGCATTCTAACGCCCGAGCTGAGAGGGCGGAACTTTTGAGAAGTGTTTTTTTTTTAAATAATTTACTATTAAATGGAGCTCTTTCTTTTTCACCAAGTTTTTAAACAGTCTAAAAGTTTTGCTTTTTTTGAAAGATCTATCTTGAAGTTGGTAAATTTATAATCAGCTCCAATTCTTGACGTATGTGTTAGAGTAAGCCTTAAAAGATACATAAATCACAATCCCAAGACCTTTTTATTGATTGGTTTCTGTATCTGAAGGAACAGAGGACCGATACATTAAATGGCGCTAAGTCTGGGCAGGTGTATTTATAAGTTGGTTTGCCCAAGAGGCAGACTTTCTTTCTCGGCTTTATTGTGGTTTGTCCAAAGGAAAACACAAAAGTAATGTGGCAACAGGTGTCGACGGAATCATGCCATATAAGACGAGCAACTTAAATAACGGAATCCAAATCTATTTCCTTTTCATTTCATGTTGACAGACACCGATAGAGGTAGATATATGATCAGGTAGGAAGATGATATTGCGTCAGATATCCTCTTGGATATTAATGAACAGATGCCAAATTTCATTCTATTTTGTTTTCTGTACAATACGGTTTGCCACGTATATAGACTATCAAAAATTGATAGTAGTCGAATCTAATACTTTCATTTAGGGCCTGGAGGAAGAATAGTTAGATACATACATTTCTCAAGATTTTACTCGACCTCGACCCAAGGAACAAGCCTGATTTAGGGCCGCCTAAGGAGGAGTTTCATATATTTTCTATGAATACTACATCATGAAAACTGACATATTCATATAGTACTAAGAAAACAAAATATAAAAAATAAAAAAGTCTGAAACGTTATCATTGACAAGAGGGCCGTGTTAGCACAGTCGGTAGAGCGTTCGGCTAGAAACCACTAGGATCCTAGTTCGATTCCGCTCCTCGCCAACTCAGCGTATGAGTAGCTCAGGGATCTGTGCGATAAAGTAAAGAGCTGATGGTAGGTGTGGCGCTCCACCTCAGATGCCAAACAATCTCCTTGGTCTAGCCAAAAGGGGATAGACTCCCTCGATGATTGGCTGATACCGACTTTAGGCCGCCCCGACGACTTTGCTTTTTTTTTTTTACAAAGTACTTACCAAAAAAGAAGGTTAAAAATGAGTACATTGTTATGAAAACAACCAAATTGCATCTGATCAGGTAATATATATATCCACAAAAACATTTTACAGACCGTAACTAAAATATTTTTGGAAGTTTATATCAAGTTTCTAAAACTGATATTAGTTATCGATCTGTATTTGATCTTAGAGTGACTATACCTGATATTGAACTTGTTAAGTATCTGGCAGCCATCCTTCGTTCCAGATGTAATGAATAAGTAAGCAAGCCAATAAGAATCCGGTGTTAACGTATTCCTTGTAAGTCCGTTGTCCAAGAGAATCCAAATGTTAATGAAATAAGCTCAGAATGGGGTCTCTATTAATACAGCAGAAGCAGCAGCAGCAGTGCCAGTGATTGGACAATAAGAATCCTTCTCAGGTCACGTGTTTATAGGCGAGTCTATAAGTAGAAGTGACCATTTACCTTATGCCTTATATCACAAAAAAAAGATCCAACAGAACTCTGTAGAAGAAAAAGCACGCGTTGTATTTATTCATATTTACATTGAAAATAGATCTACTAAATTAACCGAAATAAAAACTTGATTGTGTATACGCTATTCTAATTTAGATCTATATATGTTCACCGATATTGGGCAATCTCCATTATCAATAGTTATTCACTAACCTAAACCCGGACAAAAACAAATTATCAAGGATGACATGTGTCCCATATGTTGTGTTTTAATTGTATTGTGCCTTCAAGAAAATTGTACTCCCATTATTATAAGTAAAAGTAAAGTCGTCGGGGCGGCCTAAAGTCGGTATCAGCCAGTCAGAGAGGGAGTATTATCCCCTTTTCAATAGCGCTAGACTTGTTTTAGCATCTGAGGTGGAGCGCCACATCTACAATCAGCTCCTTACTTTACCGCACAGACCCCTGTACTACTCATACGCTGAGTTGGCGAGGACCGGTATCGAACTAGGAACCTTGTGGTTTCTAGTCAAACCCTCTACCGACTGAGGTAACCCGACCCCCTGCATTTTGTCTTACATATTGACCGTAAAAAAATCCTATTAAGAGATTGAATTATGTAACAAAATTGTTTTGAATAATATATGTATTTACCTAACACTTCCACTGCGATCAGGATGTGACTCAAGTTATTTAATTGTTTATAAATTCATTATCATTTCTTTCATCGAAGAAACTTTTCTAAATCATTTCCACAATTGTTTTAGTTATATTTTTTCCCGAGTATAAAATCCTACTTCTTTCTTTCTTTCTTTCTTGCATGAGAGAGAGAGAGAGAGAGAGAGAGAGAGAGAGAGAGAGAGAAGAGAGAGAGAGAGAGAGAGAGAGTATAGTTGCCAGAATATCACATTAAGTCAAGTTTCCAAGTGAACAAATGACTAATCTCTAATGAATTCTCTTTTTCGGTTTCTCCTATAAAATTAGTGGCGTATTAGTATATATATATATATATATATATATATATATATATATGTATATATATATATATATATATATATTATATATTTACCAACCCCTTTGTACGAGCTGGATATGAGACAAGGTCAATTTCTTAAGGGGCGGGGGGGTTTATATATTATATATTATATACATTCTTAGTTAGTTTCATTAGTTTTTTCCGCCCTGTCGGCTGGCGCGTTAGAATGCACCGACTGCACCTCTGCAGAGGGGTAAGACTCCCCCAATGGGGCCACCTGTGGGCCGTGGGTGGCGACCCGTGATGCTTAAGGATAGAGCCCAGGTGGATGAGCAGTTTATGACATGCCATACTCCACTTTGGTCCTATCTTGGGCTAGACGGGCGGTCAGAGAGGCCCCCTCCGAGCAATCGGCTGGTCACGTCAAGCTCTAGCACCTATATGATTTTCCCAACCCTATTGCCCTTATGGCAAGCCCCAACTCCTTTTTATCATATGGGTGCTAGAAGGCGGTGGCCGCGGGTTTACATGTCCTGGGAATGACGTTAAACTCTGATGGTGAGGTTCCAGCTTTGGAGGTTTGGGTAATGTGGAGCACCCCTTCATCACTATTGCTCCCTGGTTCACTCTGACTCGGAGTGGTAATACCTGTTAGGGTCCCATCTATGGGTTAAATAGAAAAATGTATTTATAAAAAAATTGTATTATCCATTAAGAATTGATTTATTTCAAAACTTTATCGGCATTAAATGACCCACTCTGGTTGATATGCCGTAAAACAAAACAAACCAATCATTAGTTTTTTCTTATTTAATATAACAGACACAAAGTTGCCTAATATTAAATTAGGGTGTTACATTTAAACATTAAATTTAAAAAGATTTTAAAGTGAAAATTAAATGAACTAGCAAAAATATGCACCCCCGGGTACAAGTGTTTAAGTTTTAATGTAAAGAAATACTTTGATGTTATGCAACTCTTTACTAGAGTTTTAAGCCAGCTTTTTATTTGTATAGAGCTTCTCTAAGGATACAGAAATCATCATCGCTTATTCTTAACATGGTGAGCACAAAAGCAAGAAAAGACGTACTACATTTATTATAAAATCTTGAGGAAGCAGAAAACACACACACACACACACACAAAGCAAGATTACTTCAGTTTATTTTATTACACTTCCAACTATTGTGCTTTACAGTTTTCTAAAGAAAGAAATATGATAAAAAAAATGTTCACTTCTTTTGTCCTGCTTTCATTCTTCTCAGGACTGAAAACTTGTTATCTTTTTTTCCCCTGTCGGCTTTTTTTTCAGCCACGTAGTTCCGATGGCCCGACGATTTCCCGCTAATTGTGTTCGCCGGCAAAGATGAGATTGACTCTATCGTATTTTCAATGCAGCTTGTGTCATGGCTATGTCAAAATTACTTTTTATAAAATTTTTGCGCACCGAAGAAAAATCAATTTGATGTTATTTTGTTGGACTCTGCTGAGGTAGGAATCAACTTTTTATCTTGAATTTTATCTTTGAAATACAAAAAAAACAAAAAAACAAAACAACAAAAAAAACTTTCTGCTATTGTTGGTTAAAATGACACAGAAACCAGTAAACTAGAACAATGAAATAAAACAGACGAAATGGCTGGCTACCTCGTGGGTGAGGATTAGAATACGCTGCAGAGAGGTAAGACCCACCCACATCGAAGAAAAATGTCTTGGGTATGACATTAAATTGCATCTGATGGGGAGTTCCCAGATCTGGGGATCTGGGGAGTGAGAAGTGCCCCTTCATTGCTGTTTATAAGGGTATTAGCGCTATGTGAAATGCAAACCAGGTGTATATTTAACATTATAGCCCTGTCGTCTGGGGCGTTAGAATGCACCGACTGCACCTCTGCAGAGGGGTAAGACTCCCCCAATGGGGCCACCCGTTGGCCGTGGGTGGCGACCCGTGATGCTTAAGGATAGAGGCCAGGTGGATGAGCAGTTCATGACATGCAATACTCCACTTTGGCCCTATCTTGGGCTAGACGGGCGGTCGGAGAGGCCCCCTCCGATCAATCGGCTGGTCACGTCAAGCCCTAGCACCTATATGATTTTCCCAACCCTATTGCCCTTATGGCAAGCCCCGACCCCTTTTTATCATATGGGTGCTAGAAGGCGGTGACTGAGGGTCTACATGTCCTGGGAATGACGTTAAACTCTATCTGATGGTGAGGTTCCAGTTTTGGAGGTTTGGGGAATGTGGAGCACCCCTTCATTACCGTTGCTCCCTGGTCCACTCTGACCCGGAGTGGTAGTACCTGTTAGGGTCCCATCTATGGGTTAAATAGAAAAATGTGTTAATAAAATAATGAGTATCCATTAAGAATTGATTTATTTCAAAACTTTATTGGCATTAAATGACCCACTGAGGTTGATATGCCGTAAAACAAAAAAAAAACAAACAAACAAAACAATTTAAAATTAATCTTGTGTCGCATCCTGCTCGTAGTTGAAGGGTTAGTTAAGAGCACCTATTTATTGCTATTACTCCCAGGTCCACTATGTTCCAGAGCGGTAGTATCTGTTAGAGTCTCGTCTATGGGTAAAATCAATATTTTAAAATGATTAGTATTCGAAATGACAGTGTGCAAAAGAGAGAAAATATAGAGAGTACAAAATATATAAATTCCAAATCCTCGAAAAATCCAAATCCATGATGATTTCAAATATTGGACAAATGCATTTATCCCTATCGCACTAATACTCTTGGGAAAGGTATCTATTAATAATGGAGATTCGCTTCCGGTTTTTGTCTATAACAAAAACTACGTCACTGCTTACGTCACATTAGCCAAAATCGTCAGAACATAGAATAAATACACTCTAAATTTGAACATGCAGCATTAGACAGCCCTCATTGTTTTTTAAAACAAGTGTTAATAAATACATGACTGGTAATATATATCTATATATAGTTTGTTTTATTTTAATACATATTTAAAGTTTACATTTCGAATTGTTTTATTTTTTAATCCTTTAATGAATTTGATGATTTTACTTACTTAGGGTACAAACTCGCTGACATTGAATTGTTTACTCCCACCCCTCAGGCAATATGTTTCAAAAATCTAATTTTACATCGTCCGGAGAGTGTTTTTATTTTGTACTAGTCTATATAATAATAAGAGTGTTGCTTAAATGTATCATATTGCAAAACTTTCTGTAAAAAATGAGACCGTCCCAAAATCGTCCAAGATGAAATACAAAAATGTAAATCCTGATTGTCTGGTGTTGCTTATCCGCTTAATTCTTATTTCTTATGAGTGTCGTCACCTCAGTTAGATAATGGTCCGTTCCGTCAAAAATCTATTTTTACATCACCTGGTGGGCGTTTTTTTGATTTTGTACTTGTGTATCTAAATATTCTTCCCCAGATATTAGTAAAATAATAGGGCAGACTGGAGTCTTTATCTATGATATAGCATCCGGGCTAGAATAAGCAAAACTCTGCATTCAAACCAGTTATATGTATTTACCAATACCTCCATACGAACAAGATGCAACTGAAGCAAAAATTTATAAAGACTTCATCAGGTTTGAATACAGAGTTTTCCTTCTCTTAGATCGGTTGCCATACCAAAGTTAAAGAGCCCAATCTGTCCTACGTTTTACCCAGATTCAAACGGAGAATAGTCGAATTTATATCGTATTTCCCAGATTCAAACGGAGAATAGTCGAATTTATATCGTATTTCAAACCAGTTGTAAAATATTGAAGTACGCAGAGTAGTCTATTGTCGGTATCAGCCAGATAGTGAGGGACTCTATCACCTTTTCCCTGGCGCTTGACCAGGGAGATCGTTTTGCGTCTCAGGCGGAACTCCACACCTACCCTCAGCTTACGGCACCTATCCAAGCTGTCCTACTCATGCGCTAAATTAGCAAAGGCTGGTATCGAACCCAAAATCTTGTGGTCCCGATGTGGATGCTCTACCGACTGAGCTAATATTGACCTTGTGTCGCATCCTGCTCGTGGTGAAGAAGTTAGATGAATACATTCACAAAACATATAAATATGAACATACAATGAACGCGATTCTTTAACTCCGAGACATAAAATAGCCCTAGACGAAATGATATGGCGTCAAAAAAGACGAAAGGCTGATTTTCATAAAACATGTTTACTATAAGGATGCATTGGAAATGATATTTACAATAAAAATGCATTATAAATTATTTTTATTATAAAAATGCATTGCAAATGATTTTTACTATAAAAATGCATTATAAATGATTTTTATTATAAAAATGCATTGGAAATGATTTTTACAATAAAAATGCATTATAAATGATTTTTATTATAAAAATGCATTGGAAACGATATTTGCTATATAAATGCATTGGAAATGATTTTTACTATAAAAATACATTGGAAATGAACTTTTCTATAAAATAATTTGGCCAACAATTTTTACTATAAAAATGCATTGGAAATAATCTTTATTATAAAAATGCATTGGAAATGATGTTTACTATAAAATTGCATTGGAAATAATTTTTATTATAAAAAAGCATTGGAAATAATGTTTATTATAAAAATGCATTGGAAATGATATTTACCATAAAAATGCATTATAAATGATTTGTATTATAAAAATGCATTGAAATGATTTTTACTATAAAAATGCATTATAAATGATTTTTATAAAAATGCATTGGACATGATTTTTACAATAAAAATGCATTATAAAGATTTTTATCATAAAAATGCATTATAAATGATTTTTATTATAAAAGTGCATTGGAACTGATATTTACTATAAAAATGCATTGGAAATGATTTTTACTATAAAAATGCATTGGAAATGATTTTTACTATAAAATAATTTGGCCAATGATTTTTACTATGAAAATGCATTGGAAATGATTTTTATTATAAAAATGCATTGGAAATTATTTTTGCTCAATAATGGACGCGAATACACACCACTGATTAAATAAATATGATTTTGAATTTTCCCCAACTCATCTAACAGTAGAATGAGAATGTCTCGGCCGACCATTGTTATAGAGATCGATTCTCACTGGGTGGTCCATACTTATTGCCTTGTGCCAAACTAAGCTAAGCTCAATAAATGACTACATGTGAATGTATCAGCAGATGGTAAATTTAATTGGAGGTAATAATGTCGTTGGGCCCGGAGCTAATTCTTTATCCAATAATAGATTCAGGATTAGCCTCGAGTCGTCGATCAATTTTTGAGAAATGCCATATTCTGAACAGAACGCTGATATCATTTCACAAAGACAGATTTTATACCAAGAAAGGAACATGACATTCATACAAAACTACTGACAGATTAATGTTTGATGAAGTAGAAATTGTTACTCCAGAGAAGTTAAAAGTTGGCTATAAGAAACGTTTCCAAACACAGAAGAAATTTAATAGAGAGTGTTACGATTTTATGGGCTTCGAGCAAGAGCGGTTGCCCAGCGGAAATCCTTGGTAAAAGATCATTTGGTTGTTCCCTGGTGCTCCTCTGTATTACAAGTCCTTCGTCAATAATTGGAAATTGACGCCTCTCAGTATCAGTGACATAGTAGTCAAAGCCTTTTAACTTAAAATTGTCAATCAAATGTGACTTTAATATTCTTTTTCTTTTTTTTTTACTGGACCAGCCCACCTTATGTCACAAAATAGAAGGGGTGTTGGATTAATTTTGAGTATATAAGCCGTGCTAAAATACACCACCTTAATTTATAGACTAAGCGAGGTCATGTGGTTTAAACCTCAGCTAAACAACAGCCAGAATGCGTGGCTGATTGACTACTTAATCACCGATACTGAGAGACGTCCATTTGCAATCATTGACGAAGGACTTGCAATACTGGGGAGCACCAAAGAACAACCAAAGGATTCTTTACCAAGGATTTCCATTGGACAAGCGCTCTTGCTTGAAGCCTAAAAGATGGCCTATAAAATCATGACAGAGAGTATCCTTTGTTTTGTTTTCTTGGTTGGTTG
>CM042143.1:15729808-15759808 GCA_023376005.1 Doryteuthis pealeii
AACTTGCCATTTTCCGGACACCTAAGGATACTTGCTGTCATTCAGACTTTACTATAGATAATACACCAGTTACAGCTCGTGTGAAGAACTTTAAAAAATCCATTCTTAATAGATACTCAATTTTTATAAACACGTTTCTATTTAACCCATGAATAGGACCCTGACAGATATTACCACTCCGGGTCAGAGTGGACCAGGGATCGATGGTGATGAAAGGGGTGCTCCACATTCCCCAAACCTCTATAACTGGAACCTCACCATCAAATAGAGATTGACGTCATTCCCAGGACTCGCTGACCCTCAAAACCGCCTTTTAGCACATATATGATAAATTGGGTTGGGGCTTGGCATGAGGGCAATAGGGTTGAGGCAATCATATAGGTGCTAGGGTTTGAAGTGACCAACCGATTGATCGAAGGGGGCCTCTCCGACCGCCTGTCTAGTAACACTCATTTTTGTTAATGATGAACAAGAGCTTCCAGGGGACACTTGTAAAAGGCACAGTCTAAAAATAAAAGCAAGTTAGTTGGTGGTATGGCAGTAACAGTTGAGCCTTCCAGCAATTAATCCATCATTTATTCCTGTTGCAGAAAACTGAGTGACAGCTTTCAAATAGAAGAAAATATGCACGTTGACATTCTCCAACACTTTCTCATCATTTACAGTTATGATCTAACCGTACTCAGACATACTATCTTATCAATAGTATGTCTGAGTACGGTTAGATCATAGGTGTTCTTTTTTAGTAGTGGCGATAGTTATGACATAGACAAACTAGGTTCTGAGCAATCCATGCATAAAGTGCCTGCATTTCACACCTGTAAAACGAACAAGATGAAAATAATGCATCCTATTAGGGTAGGTTACAACATCAGAATCATATGTTAGTGTTAGTGTTGAATCTTTTTGCAATTAAAGCCGTCATTTTTTGTTGTTACATATCTGCACAGAATGAATTATGGTTACTGACATTCTTCAACACTTTATGATTATTTACGAGACCAAGTAATGAAAGTGAGTACCGTAAGGCAGTGGGCATTATTTTTTGTAGTAGTTACAATTATGAGAAAATAAGCACAGTTGCTTCAATCAGCTTATCTGTGCAATAATGCCAGTGAAAAATGGACTATATGGGGAGAATTTTTTGTTTTGTTTTGTTTTACGGCATATCAACCTGAGTGGGTCATTTAATGCCGATAAAGTTTTGAAATAAATCAATTCTTAATAGATAATACAATTTGTTTATGAATAAATTTTTCTATGTAACCCATAGATGGGACCCTAACAGGTACTACCACTCCAGGTCAGAGTGGACCAGGGAGCAATGGTGATGAAGGGGTGCTCCATATTCCCCCAAACCTTCAAAACTGGAACCTCACCATCAGATAGAGTTTAACGTCATTCCCAGGACATGTAGACCCGCAGCCACCATTCCCAGGACATGTAGACCCGCAGCCAAGTAAGTAATATTTGTGATTATTTTGGTATTGATGGAGGTGCCCGTAGAGTAAAGGTTGGCATCATACAAAATGAACACGGTGACACGAGTTCAAATCCTGGACGAGGCTAGTTGCATTTCACATAGCGCTAATACCCTTGAGAAAGGTATGAATCCCTCTATTCTCCCTCCTGCTATGTAAATAGTCGGAAGACAGGACTATTTAACCTTGCTATGGCAACCTGTATACGGAAAGGAAAACTCTGAATTCAAATCAGTTGAACCAGAATTCAATTACAAAACTGATCTTGTGATGAGGGGTTGATACATACATATTTTTGTATTTATCAGCCTATGTGATCATTTACTGAAATCCAACTATATTACTTTTAGTATTATTTGTATTATTCGAACTATTGTCCTCATCTTCATTGTTATCTGTACAACGTTTGCGCCAATATGCCCTCCGGCCTTCTTCAGGTATAACAAAATCAGGGGTTCATTTTGTTTCAAAACCCCTCAGTGACTTTTTTTTCAAAATCATTCAGTGACTTCTTGGCCACCCTGTATTTTCCCTAAATTTTTCCCCTAAAAACGACTCCTAACAACTAATCTAATACTGGTTTGAATCATTTGCCCTCAGACATGATCGTTGTGATAGAAATACGTAAACTTGGTCTGTTTTGCAGATCAATACATCACAGTGTGTCATTTAATAACGAAAGAAATATACATGGAATAATCATTCTTTATTGAAAGATAATTTAGTTGAATAATCTGGTTTTGTAATCATATTTCATAGAAGAACAGTTTTTAGAAAACCAATGGAAGATATTTAAGCAAAGCATTATTATTCCCACTGATCGTTTGAATTTAAATTGCTTTTTACATCTAAATATTAATTGCTTCAATAAAAGTCAACCCCATGGTGGTTTACCCATTGTTAAAATTTATAGTAGTATGAGATTTTGAAATTTGCTTTTTAATGTAGCTAATTATGAATTAAAATGTTTGTATTATATTCATCAAACAATAGGTAATTAAATATATTTTCAAATTATCTTTAAGAATATTGCAGGTTTATAGCAATTAAATTGACTGCTAACACTTTCTTTTACAAATACATGCAAATTTCATATTTTTACCTCAATTCAATGTATACTAATAAAAAAATAGAATTTCAAAACCTTGGATGGGTGTTTCAATTTACAGTAAAAGTAATATACTATTTCTCTGAATTTTTGAGATAATGCTGGATAATTAATATTATTTGTATTATTCGGCCTATTATCCTTATCTTCATTGTTATCTGTATAACGTTTCGGCCGATGTGCATCCGGCCTTCTTAGGGTATTACTTGTCGGAATCAGGAACCTTCTTTTCGAACTCGAGAATCTTCTTTTCGAACACGGGAACCTTCTTTTTGAACTAGGGAGCCATTACGACAAGAAGGTTGCTGACTTTGAAAAGAAGGTCCGAGATGGTTCCCGAGTCCAATGGAAAAACTCAAAAGTTAGGGTCACTTGTAAGTGAAGGTACTACTGTACCAATAGTTTTTGGCAACTTTTTTACAAAGATAAATGTTTGAACTTAGCGACAAAGAATGGCCTTGTATTTCCCAGACTTTCCAGCAAGCCAAAATAGACAAAGTCATTTTTTCGCGGGAGGCCATATACGAATCCAAACTCATGCATGGCAGATACAAAAATGCGTGGTCTCCTCTGTCTCCCTCTTCAGGCAATTCCTTTCGCTCTTTTAAGGTGAGGGTGCAAACGTTGCCCTAGAGAAAGCCCCTGGGTCCAGGTGACTGGTGTTATCTCACTCATCCAATGTAGAGCCGAGGCGCGTTGTGAGTAAGCTTCAAAGAATGGTCTGAAAGACCTCGAAATTAGTAAACACTTATAATGGTGCTTATTTTATGAGGATTGGAATTGTAGGAAATGCTCATTGTGTCCCGAGTTCCAATCCTAGACATTCATTGATCTAATACCCTTAGGAAAGGTATAAATCCATATATGTTACCCCTAGCTATTTTAAATTGTTGGGTGGACTGGGTTCTTTAGCCTTGGTGTTGCAACTAGACTTACAGTAGGAAAACTGAATTCTAATCACTTTTCAAAAATGACCTTATATCACATCGTGCAGGAGCTGAGTAAATGCATAAATACATAATTCCCGTATTTATTGAAATGTTAATGTTAATAAGATCCCTAAAATCATTGGTACAGTGGTACCTTGACTTACGAGTGACCCTGACTTTTGAGTTTTCCCAGTTATGAGCGGCCACTCGGTAAATATTTGCTTTGTTTTGAGAGATAAAATTTGAGATACAAGCAAGCTTCAAATACGCTAATGTTAATAAGATCACTAAAATCATTTAAGTTTCCAAGTTTATTACACCAAAGAAAAATTATTATTTTAGCCTCTTGTGGCAGACTAGGCTACGTTTGGCAAATATTCACAATCTAGTTAGTCACTATAAAAGTAGGATGTGATACAAGAGCAGGTTTTAGAGAGTTTAAATGTTAAAGAAAATCCCTTCTAAACCGTCTGGCAAGGTTGATTAGCCCAGTTTCTCATACTTTTACCCATAGCTGGAGGGAGAGTTGGATGTATGCCTTTCCCAATCGCTATGTGAATTACAAAATCTGCGTCTAGGATTTGAACTCGTCGCCGTGTCCAATTCCAACGAAGATACCCGTTACAAAACGAGCGCCACTATAAAAGTATGTCTTTTCAGACTTGGATTTGTGTCTCATTTAAACATACTAAATTACTAGCTAGATATGAACGGACTAAAATATATATAAATAGGTAGATAGTTATGAATGGACTAAGATAGGTATGTGAAATGTAAACATGGTCGTTTAAGATTTGAACTGGCGTCACTGTGTCGAGTTCCAGCGACGATACTCGTTACAGAATAGCACCTCCATAAAAGTATGACTTTTCAGACTTGGATTTGTCTCATTTAAACATTAAATTACTTCAGAAATAATCTACTTACAGCTGATATGCACCAGCTATATATATATATATATATATATATATATATATATATATATATATATAGAGAGAGAGAGAGAGAGAGAGAGGGGATGTGTGTGTATGGGTGTGCGCATATGTGGAGATGATATATGTGTGTGTGTGGAGAGAGAGAGAGAGAGCTATCTGTTTCTATTTCTGTAACAAGATCTCATACTTTCAATTCAAAATCCTAATTCAAAATTAGGATAAAGTTAGGTTTGCCAGGGGAACATTTATACCTGAATTATACAAGGCTAGACACAATGTCTTGCTTCTAAACTTGCAGAGGTTTATATTTAGATTTTTCAGCAGACTGATTGGCACAAACAAACCAGTCTTCTTTTCTCTTGAATATATGTGCACAAAATCTTTAACCAAATACTGATATATATCAATTCAGCTAGACAGAAAATATAGATCAGCTGTCTATTTTCATTTAAAGATTGAAAAGGAGACACAAATACAAATACAAAAAAAAAGGATTGTTACTGTTTAAAGGAAATACTATGACTTACTATTCTTGTAATCCATCAGATGGGAAAATGTTCAGAAATCCTAACGACTAAATATTTACTGATTAACCAAACTTTTTACTCCGAAACTTACAAGGAAGATTTAATACAGAGACACACACACAGACACACACACACAGACACACACACACACACACACACACACACACACACACATATATATATATATATATATATATATATATATGATAAGTAAATACACATTAGCGATGTGTTTATGATATGGCTTTTTTTTAGCCGACAATTTTTGGGAGAATATATGCTTAATTGAAGTCGTACCTAATTTTTGAAAGTTAATTAATTCTAATTAATTAATTAATTAATTAGGCGGGCATACCTATTTAAATGTAAGGCTAAACAAATCGAGAAAATCAATCTCTGTATGTACATTTCGGCCTATTAGGCCTCATCAGCAAGGCGGTCTTTCTATCTATAGCTCTGCTGATGAGGCCTAATAGGCCGAAATGTACATACAGAAATTGATTTTTCTCGATTTGTTTAGCCTTACATTTAAATAGGTATGCCCGCATAATTAATTAATTATTAATTAACTTTTAAAAATTAGGCACGACTTCAATTAAGCACATATTCTCCCCCCCCCAATATATATATATATATATATATATATATATATATATATATACTAAAGTTTTAGGAATGAATACTTTTGCCGATGTCCAACGTTTCGGTTTGTTTGTTTTTCAATATATGAACAATATTTCAAATTGAATCCAGTATTAATATTCAAACTGTTCTAAATTTTAGATTCAATCCAGAATCATTTTCAAATGTAACACTATCAAACAAAGACCTGTCTTTTTCAACCTTCATTTAGTTAAATTAGTTTTAAATAGTTATAATATCGCTTATTCTAATTAATTTTAATTAATATCATGTATCATTCTAACTTTAAGAATTTTATTTGATTTAGAATAATTTCCTATCAAATACATTTCTTTAAAAAGTTTCTTAACAAATCACAGCAACAGATGTTATTTTATTTTAAATTCACACATAACAAATAATTTTCACTTTAAGAATTGGTAAATTTAAAAAAGTTTCTGGAGACTACATATCTATATTTACCAACTCCTCTGCACGAGAAGTATGCGACAGAAGATCAATTTCTTAAGCGGAGTTTAACACGTTTGAATTCAGAGTTTCCCTTCTCCTAGTCCGGTTACCTAGCCATGGTCAAAGAGTCCAGGAAATTAATTCATTGATTTTAACGGCTTGTCAAACAACTTCGGATTATTTTTGCCCAGAGGTTAGCGAATTGCGTTCATTAAACATTTATTTAGACACATGGCCTAGTGGATAAAAGAGATAGGTTAAGACAGTTCTAAGTGACAGTTATCCTAGACTGCAGGTTTAATCCTGCTCAGGGGCAGCAGTAACATAGAATAATAATTAACTCAGCTTAACACCTGTACCCCAGCTATGGTTAGCGGAATGAGAACAGGATACTCCAAGGACTGAATAAAGGGTTAGATTCAAAGTTCCGTAATGGCTTCCAATTACGACAAGAAGGTTCCCGGGTTCGAAAAGAAATATCTGAAGAATGCCAGTGTCCAGTGTCCCATCTATGTGTCAAATAGATCTGTTTAAAAACTTTCATATTCATGCGACAATATGCTAAAATTACCTTAAGAAACAACGACTCAAAATATAAAGTAAAAAAAGTAATGTCATTAGGGTGGCCTAAAGTCGGTACAAGCCAATCAGCGAGAGAGTCTATCCCCTTTTCACTAGCGATAGACCAAGGAGATTGTTTTTGCGTCTGATGTGGCGTGCCACACCTACCATCAGCTCCTTAATTTACTGCACAGATCCCTGTGCTACTCATACGCTGAGTTGGCGATGGCCAGTATCGAATAAGGAAACTTGTAGTTTCTAGCCGAATGCTCTACCGACTGAGTTAACTCGGCTCTAACGTACATGGGACACTCACGTTACATAATAAATAGGCAAAGCCTATAATTTTGTTAGGAAGTGCTGTGTAGATTGTATAATTAGCGGTAATCCGGTTGAAGATCTCAGAGATTTTGATGGACCAAGTTTCACCTGAAGTTCATCTGGGATGGGACTCTCGTTGGCTTAGAGTGTCACGTGAGTCTAGGAAAGTAGGGTTAGAATCTAAAGAGTTGAAGCAAAAAGTCCGTTTTGGTTAGGCCCATTCGCTTTGTGTCGCCGTTGGTTCTCACCGTGCATCCGAGTGAAGAAGTATACACGACAAAATTTCTCCGTGTTTCATGATGAAAGAACAAAGATGGAATGCAGATAACTGCGAGTGAAGATGTCCAACCTGACACGAAGAAAGAGTACCCCAGTACGAAGAATCCAGACACCCGACGAAAGAAACACCAGGAAGCCAGGAAGAAGCAAACGTAAGAACTTAAGAAGCTGTACCTAACACTAACATGTACACCATACTGGAACTCATTTACCCAGCACACCGAGTTTTTGCATCTAAGGCAGAGCACCCCACCTACAATCAGCTTCCCACTTGGTTACTCATATACAAACTATACTAAAAGAACTGGAACTCATTTACTCAGGACACCGAGTTTTTGCATCTGAGGCAGAGCACCACACCTACCATCAGCTCCTCAATGTCACAATATCGGGAATCCAACTAGGCTCGAACTCGCTCTTCAGTAGTTATTTTATCATTAGCATAACCAGTTTTCAATATAAGCCAAGAAATGAAAAAGCATGTCATGCTCACAGTACTAGCCTCAAGCACAGTAACTTTCCATGTGACCCGGAGTAAGTGGCCAATAATTCTCACAATAATGTCAATCCTAATTTGAATCCCCACGACTGGGGCATCATTGAGGATGGGAATAAAATAACAACACGGGGATACTAAGGATTCATTGAAAACTGATTCCATCGATATGACTGTCAGTATGAATAAGAACCACCATATCTGAACATGTAGATGTCACTCCCAAGGCCATCTTCAAAGCTCAGAGTGGATTTATTGAATTATCTTTTTCTCTTGTTCAAAGTTGAATATATGTATAATTCCTCTCAAAAATATACTGTATTTTATTTTATTGAATGTTTTTATTTTTTATTTTCAATTATAATCTTATTATAATGGAGATTGTGTGTTTGTCTGTAACCGAAACTATATCACTACTCAAGACACAATTCCCTTAGTTATTTACACCACATTCTCTATGATTTTATTTTTATTTAAACCTCAATTATTAATAAAATTGTTTTACATTATTAATACTGTTGACCCTATATACATACGGATAACATGCAGTTGTATTTATATATACAACAAAATAGCAGTTTACAGTTTGAATGGGAAGGTTAATTGTGATATTGATATTAAAAATTTGATTTTAATAAATATGTGCTTAGTATTATTGATTTCTAATTGTTTGGTTTTATCTTAATGAATATGAGCAAAAATCTCGGGGATAAATTTTAAAAGAAATTCATAAACAAGAAGAAATAACTGTTCTATTTTAACTAAATAGTTAAATTATGAAAATTTACCAATGAAAGACTGGATTAAGGGAAGAGTAAGTTTCAGTGGGTTTTTTTTATTATACCCACCTCTGTTTCAAATCGTTTTATCTGCATTCTTATTTAGTTTCATTAGTCTTTCTAAATCAATATAATATTTTATTATTTCTCTGAATGTTTGAGATGAGGCTTGAAGATTAGTATTATCTGTGTTATTCGGACTATTGTCCCCATCTTTATTGTTATTTGTACAACGTTTCGGCCGATATGCCCTCAGGTATTTCTCGTCGGACTCGTTAAGTAGACCTAGTATAGAGATGAATACAATATGGGAACCCATAATTAAGAAGGCTAGATCAGATTGAAAAAAAAACACAATATGAGTCTAGGTAAAAAATCATACATAAGTAAATAGGTAGATATTCTAGCGAAAACTTAAATACTTGCACCCAGAGGGTGCATATATTAGCTAGTTTGTTTAATGTTGCCTCGAACATACCGCATAATATAAACCATTAAGCGGAGTATAATAGGTTTGAAATCAGTTTTTCTTCTCCTAGACTGGTTACCGAACAGTACGCCCTACTATTTTACCCATTGCTTGAGTGTCTCATTGGTTAGTTAAATAGAAAATACATCCAGAAGAACGAATCAATTATTATTATTTCTTAAAATTCTCCAATTGAATTCCTTCCTGTCGGCTGGGGTTATAGAATGTACCGACTGCACCTCTGTAGATGGCTACCGTGGCCATGGGTGGCATACCATGATGCTGAAAAACGAATGCATGGTAGCTGAGCAGTCCATGCATTCGCTTTGGCCCTTACTTAGGCAAGACGGTAGTCAGGGAGGAGCACTCCGATTAATCTACTGTTAGGCCGAAAGGTTGTACAGATAACAATGTAGATGAGGACAATAGTCCGAATAACGCAGATAATACTTATCTAAAAAAAAGAATGAAATAACTAATTCATTTATATATATTTCCTAAAACCTCCGCACGGTAGGATGTGACACAAGGTCAATTTCTTAAGCAGAGCTTAACAGCTTTGAATTCAGGGATTTTTCTCTCCTATACTGGTTGCCATACCAATGTTAAAGAGCCTAGTCTGTCCTAATATTTACCCATATATTTTGGAGTCGCGCTGATTGTAATGATTCTCACCAACGAAAATACGAGTTCAAAACCTGGACGAAGCTGGTTGCATTTTACATAGTACTAATGCTTTTAAAAAAGGTATTAATATACCTGTTATATCCCGAGATGTAGGACATACAGAATTGATAATAAAAACAGGGAATATGTTAACAATAACAATATTTGTTTTATTTATTCTCACTGACAGGGAATACAGTGAGATGGTTTGGATTCAGTTCGGCTTGATGTAGGATACGCGTGTGTCACGTACCGGGCTCGGTTCTTGTCAGTATTTTGTCCCCCTCCTTTTTAGAGAGTATCCGGTTCCAATCGTTAAGGGGATAACTCTCCCTAACAATACTTGTTATCATTCCAGCTATGGGAAAAAGGTAGAGCAGACTTTTTAAACCGTGGTGTGGCAACCTATCTAGGAGAAGAAAAACTCTTCATTTAAGGCTATTAAATTTTGCTTAAGATTGACCATGTGTCACATTCTTATCGTGGTGGAGAGGCTGATAAATACCTAAATATAAAGATTGAGACAATAGAACGTGCAAATATAATTTCTAATAATGATAATATTATACTTATCAGAATCATTAATAATAATAATAATAATAATAATAATATCTATTCTAGTCAGAATTAATAATAATAATGATGATGATATTATACTCGCCAGAATTATTATTAATAATAATAATAATCTGGAAAATAATTTGGGTGGATTGGAAATCAGAGGAAGAATCAAGATCATGCAAACTACAGCACTGTTAAGATCAGCTAGAAAACTCAAAAGAGTCCTGGAGACCTGAGGAGACTTGCTGTCACTCAGCCTCAAGTGAACCACAGGCTACAGCAGGTGTGAAAACCTCATAATGATAATGTCTATACTAGTCAAACTTAATTATAATTTAAATAATTTTAAAAAGTAATTGGGAAGAATTTTAAAGATAATTTCAAAGATACAATGATGCGGATTTTTTTAATCAAGACAAATTACCAAACTACTATTTCAATTTCATTGCATCAAAAAATTCTGTTTTTTTTATCATGTCACCTTTTTGTCTGTCTGGACACCCTAGAAATCAACTTTGAGATGTATCTCTTTTTTTCATTCACTTCCTGTTTCTATGGTTACACTCCCACACTGTTAAAAAATATATATAATTTTTTATTATTATTATTTTGTTTTTGTTTGAATTTATATATATTCAGCTCTTTGGGTTTTTTTTGTGATATGCTTGTTCATAAGTGAATTGAGACCCATCTGATGAGGCAAAAATTTGGGGAGCCGGTTTAAATCAACTTAGATTTATATTGGCCCCAATTTTTGTCGAAATAAATTTCTAATCTGCCTACATAAGATAGGAAAGATAAAAATGTTTATGTTGTATAATTCTTGTGCGTTTTATAGAAATGATAAAATTTGTTGACAACACAATTTCTTGAGAACTTTCTTACCTACTATAAAGACACCTCAGTTTTTCTTTTGAGTTGTATCAAGTTTACAGAATTCATTTGATTAATGAGACAATTTGTTTATTTAACAAAACTAATGTTATTTCAAGTTGTTCAGTTTTTATAAAATAAAAATTAATTAGAATAAACCAAATGTTATCAGTAGTTGAAAAAGTTAATTGATGGTTACATTAACTTTACACATATATGAAACTGTATGCATGAAAATTTCTTTGAAATTGATACATGTGTAAATGTATATACCAAGAGGGTTTTTTGTTATTTCAGTCAAATATAATAAGAATTATTGTTTATTTAGATCTAATTATTTTAGATGAATTGTAAATAAAAAATAATTTTTAAAAAATCACTTTCTAATTAATTTATACAATTCTTTGTGTCTAATCAATATAAATCATTGATTCCTAGTGATTGGTAGAGTTGTTTATTGACTATTTATTTACTTGTCTTGCTAAAAAGAAATTCTGAATATCTGTTGGTTAATAATGATTTAGGTCACTAGATACCAACCTCGATTCAAGTGGCATCTTTACTATACTAAATTTACACACAGTTCATTGATTTTTGGGTGGCACCATGTACATTTTCATCTTCATGGGTAATTTTCATCTTTAGTTGTCAAAATTCCTAGCAAATAAGGCAATTAGAGTAACCTCCCTTGACTTTCACTTTGAACTAAGCCGGTAGCTATTTTGAAAGTGTCCTTGCGAAATAAACAAATCTTAGAAACTTTTTCGAAAACAATACAACTGCATGCTTTAACTCAAAAATATCATAAAATGTGTTCTTAATGACAATTAAGTTCATTTCAGATAATTTTATGCTAGGAATTTAGCCAACTGACTTTTTACAATTGCTGTGTACAATCAACTGTAACCACCAATATGATATGTCCCTACCTTATTGCTTTTATGCGAACCCCACAACCGTTTTATCATATATAGGGTAGAAGGACAGCTGAGGGCTCAGTGTTCTGTGTATGACCTTAAACTAGTTGTCATTCAGACTTCAGTGAAATGTTTCTTTGTCAAGAATAACAATTTGGAAATCCTTGTACAAACAGTTCGAATCTTTTGCCAAGATGTGGTAATGAAATTTGGAATCGACAAATGTATAATCCATTATCTATTATCAATTAATAATGGAGATTCAGTCTTTATTTGTCTTTAACCGAAACTACGCCACTGCTTACGTCACATCAGGAATTAAATAAGTTATTCAATGAGTACTTAATTTATAATCAATATCATTCATACACAAGATAAAGAACAACACTGTACAATATATATATATATATATATATGGAGAAAATCTTTAAAGAAAACAAACTCAGGATGTCATGAACGATGAAAACTCTGTGTTTATTTTCTTTAAAAAGTTTTTCCACATACTGTCGGATTAATTTCCTCATCTTACTTACACACACACACACACACACACACACACACATATATATATATATATATATATATATATATATATATATATATATATATGGAGATAGGATGGATGTAGAAGAATCCGACAGTATGAGTTAGGTAGAAGGAAGGTGAACAAGAAATTAAAACTCAAAACAAACTAAGAGTTGAAAAGTTTCGTCCGAATTCATACGGACAACCTCAGTCAAATGATTTTATTGAAAGCAAAATTTCGTGCGAGTACAATATATATATATATATATATATATATATATATATATATATATATATATATATATATATAGTCAGAGGGCAAATACGCAATATTTGACGGTGCAAGTTTCAATAAATGCATGCAATAAATACATGATAAGTGGTAAGGTTCCAATTCTGCAGCTTCCAGAATGTAAATAAAATTGGCATCTGCAGGACCGCCATTATCCTTCAACTCAACATAGTTCAGAATATTTTTACAGAGGGTTCTGGACCATCGTAGCATGAATTGATCAATATAGATATTTTTTTATCTGTAAATTTGGAATAAAATTGGAGCAAACTTCTTCTTCTGTACAGAAAGCAGATACAATTGGTATCCGCAGACACCGAACTATAATTAAATCTAGATACATAAATACCGGTTTATGTATTTATTGATTCATACTTCTGCTTTTATGTAGTTTGGAGACAGAATGGTCGCATCTGTTGGGAACACAGGAGCATTGATTGACCGAAGTCCTACCAAATCCCTTAAGTATAACGAAAAGAAAGAAATAATGACACAAAACAAAAATACATCATAGACCGAAAAAAAGATGCAAGTATCTATTTACCACCACCCCTCACCCCCGTACGAACAGGAAGGTCAATTTTTTAATCGGAGTTTAACTGGTTTGAATTAAGAGTTTCCCTTCTTCTGGACCGGTTGCCATACTAAGTTTAAATATCCCAGTCTGTTGTACTATTTAAATAGCTGGGGGAGATAATTGGAAGCATTCACATGGGTATTAGCGCTGTGAAATGCAAACAGTCTCATCCACGAATTGAAATCGGGTAGTCGGGGCTATTTCTTACGATTGTAAGGACCACACTACAAAACCTTCCTACTTACCCATAACTCGAGGGTCTAGAGTCGGATTCATACGTTTCCCAAGGGTTTTAGCGTTATGTGAAATGCGAACATTCATCGCCATTATTTCCTAGTTTTTACATGCTGTAAAATCTAACCAGACAACAGATCTAATTACTCACAGATGAAGGAGATGTACACAAAATTGCCCTAATTATTAATTCTTCTTTATTCAAAAAATTGCCAGAAGATTTTTTTTCTTTAACAAAAAACCTCGACGAAAGCCAATATGTAAAGATGATCTATGAATTGAATTTTAAATATTCAGGATGGTCTAAGCGAACGGGTATGTTAAAAATATTTCATCACTCAGAATTAACTAAAACAAAATTTGGAGCTTAAACACTTCAATTGTATCCCTAAGAATCCTGTTTCAAATAATCATTATAAAAGATTCAAGAAAACATACGAGTAAGATTAAAAAAAGGATCCTCACTCTTGTTTGATCAGATACGAGCTCATCATGAATGAATTGATATGCAGATTGATAGATAGATAGATAGATAGATAGATAGATAAGTTGGCCTTACCCACCATATGTAATTTGATAGATACATAGATCAATTTGTAGTTGCATTACACCCTAACCGTTAGGCATGACATAACCCCGGACGGGTTGATATGCCGTTAAAAATAAACCAACCAATCAACCAATCAATTGGTAGATAGATAAGCTAGTCTGACAGACCATATGTTATTCGATATATATATATATATGTATAAAGATAATCAAGGGCTTCAAATCGGTCTACTATATGACCAGTGTGGAAGGCTATGTATGAGCAAGGCTGGCCTAATCAGTCACAAATCTGTACATCGGCGGGATGGACTAATAAAATACCCTGTGCTCCCTGGAATTACCTGTAAATGTGCGAAGGTGTGCAAGACTTTAGCAGGACTAAAAAGCCACTTTCGTGCAGCTCATTGTTGAACTTTTTTGAAGCTCACCATTATATTGTTTGAATTGTTGAGCTTTTTTTAATTATTATTATTATTGTTACTACATCAAGCAATGGCAATACTTGAATACGATTTGCCATCATATATATATATATATATATATATATGTGTGTGTGTGTGTGTGTGTGTGTGTGTGTGTGTGTGTGTGTGTGTGTAATTAGGTAGATAGATAAGCTAGTCTTACAGACCATATGTTACTCGATAGATATATAGATAAATAATGAGATAGATAAGCTAGTCTCACAGGACCTATGTTATTCGATATATATATATATATATATATTATATATATATATATATATATATATATATATATATATAGAGAGAGAGAGAGAGAGAGAGAGAGAAAAGATAGATACATAAGCTAGTCTCATAGACCATGTGTCATTCTAAAGATAGATTGATTGATAGCTAGAAAGAGACTCAGAGAGATAGGTAGATAAGTTGGCCTTGCCCACCATATGTAACTCAATAGATATATAGATCAATTGATAGATGGACAAGCTAGTCTGACAGACCATATCTTATACAATATATATATATATATATATATATATATATATATATAAGTTTTTGTAGGTACAGAATTGTATTAAGGAGCGAAGAAGCATATATATATATATATATATATATATATATATATATATATATATATATATATATATATATAGGTAGATAGATAAGCTACTCTTACAGACCATATGTCATTCGATAGATATATTGATAAACTGTGAGATAGATAAACTAGTCTCACAGGACCAGTGTCATTCGTATATATATTATATATATATTATATATATATATATATATATATATATATATATATAAGAGAGATAGAAACAATGGTAGAAAGAGTGTTAGATACATAAGCTATTATCATAAACCATGTGTTATTCTAAAGATAGATAGATAGATAGATAGATAGATAGATAGATACTCAGATAGATAGATAGATAGATAAATAGATAGATGAGCTAGGCTAATATACCATGTGCTATTCTTAAGATAACGCTGGGATTTCAATCAATCACGTTGTCTTCTAAAATTAGATAGAGAGATGCAATTAGTAATTGTATGCAACTATGTATCAATTGATTTTCATATCCATCTCTGCCATCTCCGATTTTCATTTTCTCTCTTCTGTTTTCACTCAGCATCCATCTATCTTTACCATCGCATATTTACTTCAATGTAAATAAAATATGGCATTCTGGGATAAGAATTTCCATTTGATTGCTTAGTTACAAGAAATCAACATAGAAATCAACAAACAGGAATGCTTACATAAATAAATAATAACTGAATGGAAAAAGAACAATTTATGTCTTGTGCTTTAAACATAAAGTTAAATTAAAAAAAAAGATTCTATTCAAATTTCTGAGGAAGAAAAAAAACTGCTCTTTTATCTAATTGTAGACTTTATTTCATTATCTTACAAACGACTGCTTTTTTAGAAAAAGAAAAATCTGCATTGACGTTTGATCTATAATAAGTGAACATAAAAATCAAATTAACATGAAAAGAATTATATATTCACTGATGTAAAACCATCAGTATATTGTTATAGGTCAGACTTATTTCTTATATTAGCAACACTTTTATGATGACCAGAAATTGTAATTACTTAGATACGACTACTTCAAAAATAAAACAAATTCTGATGCTTAAATCTTTGACAAGAATTCCCGGCTTCATTGCTCTGTTACAAAAAAAAAGCATCAGTTTCATTAGCCATTATGTTTTCTCAAACAAGGAAACGGTTTTGATCAATAATTGAATATTTCTCGTTTTCCCTTCACCACCCACACACCGAAGAAAATAAAGAAGGGTCCTCTCTTTGTACATACGTATCTGTTGTTTATTGAAGTCCAGTAGTCGGTAGTAGCTGACTACTAACATACATCGCTTTGGGTACAGTGAAAACCCCAGTACTAATGTACACGATTTAGAGTAGCGAAGAAGTGTAGGATATTGTACAAACGGAAATAGGAATTTCCGGTTGAATTAAAAAGAGGGGGGACGACGAAGATAACAAAGGACTTTTTCCTGGTGGTAGCGAACAAAGAAAACGCGTAGGCGTTTGAGGGATACAAAAGACAGAACGGTCAGTGGAGATAGTCAGTCAGGAGAGAGACGGCGGACCGACGCGGTCACGCACCGCCACGGCTAAGGGCGGTGAGACGTCACCAGCTTCCCCAACGCTATCCATCCCAGCAGCAGATTAGGAGTGGAAGTCATTGTCAACCCTCGGTCATTTCATCGTCCACTCACACGCACCACGAGGGGGAAAGAAATAAACGTTCAAAGTCTTACTAATACATATGTCTACGTGTGAAGCTTCATACTCCACTACTAACACATACGACCCAGCAACAGTATATAACATGTACGATTTTGTGGCCTGAGTCGAGGGTGTAGCGTTGGTTTGTGTTCGCCTGGTGGAGTTGTCTGCCCCTTTTAGTTCGTTGGTGCCCGCTAGGGCACCATAGTATTTAAGCGCCGGGTTCAAAACCTTTCGGCCTCTTTTCCTGTTTCAGCAACTACGAGCCACATGGGGTAGATTTTACCTAACCCCTCTCGTTGGGGCTCCGCCCCCCTTACATTACTGTAAGTTATTCACAGCATGGACTATCGCTAGTCTCATGTCTGTACTCATATATGTATATCTGTATCATTCATGAATGTGTCTTTATCTTTATTTGTGTACCCTTTTCATATGTACTCTTTTACTATGTACGTTGTATCTACTGTTATCCATGTGCTGTGTATATTAAATGTTTTGTCCGTTAACCTTCGTCGGAGTTATTTGTATGCAAAGTATCTAATAACTTTGCACTCTCCCTATAAGGGCAATGCAACAGAAGGCCTCTGCATAACATTTGGTTCTGCACCAAAAAACGATTGTGGTAGGACATCCAGATGATGTTAAGGTTCCAATTAGATACACTTATTGGTCATCAATCCAACTACACTTCACCGGGAATTAAAAGAAACGGTGAAGCCAAGGAGAGGGGGGTAGAAAGAAAGAAAGAAAGAAAGAAAGAAAATCAGAATGAGAGAGGAAAAAAGCAAGAGAAAGAAAATGAGAAAGGGAGAGAAAGGGAGAAAAAGAAAGAGAAAAAGAAAAAGAAAAAGAAAGAGAAAAAGAGAGATAGAAAGATAAAAGGGCGAGAGAATCAAAGAGAAAAGGAGAAAGAGAGAGACACAAATAGAGAGAAAGAGAGTTAGAGACTGTGAGAAAGAGCGAGTAAAGGGTGAAACCAAGCACAGGGGGAGGAAAGAAAGAAAGAAAGAAGAAAAAGAAAGAAAGAGAATCATAATGAGAGAGGAAAAAAGAAAGAGAAAGAAAATGAGAATGGGAGAGAAAGGGAGTGAAACTTCAAGAGGTTCTTCTTACTAGCTTTGAAATATTTGCTGATAGTTGGATCTGGGGAATTGTTGAAGAGCCCTTTTCTTCTATTTTAGCCATCTTAAAATACACATCTAGAGGTGCGTGGTCTAATGGATAGAGTCGTAGGAAACGGACTCGTCGACCTGAGTTCAATTCCTGGACGAAGCTGTTTGCATTTCACATAGTGATAATACCCTTCGGAAAGGTATGAATCCAATTCTCTCTCCAGCTATGGGCAAATAGCAGGGCAGACTGTATAATACACATCATCGTCCAAGCTCGTTAACTGAGGGTCGTCTATCTGGGCAGGATGCTATCTCACTGTTTTTCTGATCTTCTTTCTTGGGATTTCTCATCTTTGTGTCCGTATCTTTCTTTTTAGTAACGAAAAGACTTGATATTGTTTCTCAGTGGGTAGAGTGTCTGGCTCGGAACCACAAGCTTTCGCGTTCAATACCGACCCTCGCCAAATCAGCGTATAAGTAGCACAGGGATATGTGCAGTTGTATGGCTGATACCGACTTTAGGACACCCCAACAACTTAACTTTTATTCGGTCCAAATAAGACAACACGTATGTTCCTTCACGCTCGTTGACTGCGAGTCATTTATCTGCAATCTGCTCTCCCTGTTCTTCTATATTTGTTCCTTTTTAAATCTATCTATCTATCTATCTATCTATCTAAGTCTGTTCATTATTTATACTAGCAAATATATGCACCCTCCGGGTGCAAGTATTTAAGTTTTACTCTAATAAAATATTAGATTAAATCAGAAAGGCTAATGAAAGTAAATAAGAATGCAGATAAAAAGATTTGAAACGGAGGGGGTATAATCGGAAAATAGAACAACCAAAACTTACTCTTTCATCACTTCCGTTTTTCAATGCTAAATTTTCCTAATTTAACTATTTAGTTAAAATAGGAAGTAAAGAATAAAATTACAGTTATTTCTTCTTGTTAATGAATTTCTTTTAGGATTTATTGAAGAGATTTTTACTCATATTCATTAAGATAAAACCAAATAATTAGAAATCAATAATACCAAGCACATTTTTATTAAAATCGTTTTTTTTAATATCAGTATGCAAATTAGCTTTACGTTTACTCTGAAAACTGGTATTTTGTTGTATATATAAATACAATTGCATGTTATTAGGTAAGGCCAACAGTATTAATAATGTCACACAGTTTTATTATTAATTGAGGTTTAAATACAAATAGAATCATGGAGAATGTGACGTAAATAACTAAGGGAATTGTGACATGAGTAGTAATATAGTTTCGGTTACAGACAGAAAAACACACAATCTCCATTATAATAAGATAAGTCTGTTCATGAAAAATCTATCTATCTATCTATCTGTTCATTATCTATCTATATATATAACTGTTCATTATTTATCTATCTGTTCATTATCTATCTATCTATCTATCTATTTATCGGTTTGTCAATTATCTATCTATTCATTATCTATCTATCAATCTATCATTATCTAAGTATGTTAATTATTTATTTATCTATCTCTGTTCAATATTTACCTATCTTTTTCTGTTCATTATCTATCTAAGTCTGTACATTATCTCTATTTCAGTAGGTTCATATCTATCTATCTCAGTCGGTTCCTATCTATCTATCAATCTATCTATCTATCTATCTATGAAGAAATTGCACTCACAAAGTTAGGATAAAAACATTTAAAAAATGAGGACAACTAAAAAATTTCTAAGAAAACATAAATAAGAGAAAAGAGAGCAACCAATTTAGACATAGGATGGATCGATGATATAAAATGGGGGGGGGGTATCCACACCCATTTTATATCACCTGCCTTCTCTCTGTTCTTCTGATATTCCTTCTTGAGACTTCTCATCTTGTGTCCGTAGCTGTTTTTAGTAACGGAAAGACTTGATATTGTTTTTTCGATGTCTTTATTCAACTCAAATAAGACAACACGCGAGCAGTAATTGTATACGAGCAGTATACGCCATTTGCATCTGTTTCATTCAGTCAATCAGCTCAGTTGCCCTACTATTTACCCATAGCTGGAGGGAGAGTAGGATTCATACCTTTACCAAGGGTATTAGCGCTAAGTGAAATGCAATTACCACATCCAGGATTTGAACTCGGGGCGACGAGTCCATTTCCCATGACTTTAACCATTACAACACGCGCTTATTATCTTATTATAATGTAGATTGGGTGTTTTTCTGTCTGTAACCGAAACTATATTCCTACTCAAGTCACAATTCTCTTAGTTATTGACATCACATTCTCCATGATTTTATTTTTATCTAAACCTAAATTATTAATAAAATTGTCTTACATTATTAATACTGCTAACTATGTCTACACACTGACAGCATGCAATTATATTTATATATACAATAAAATAGCGGTTTACAGTGTGAACGGGAAGGCTAATTTGCATATTAATATTAAAAAATCGAATTTAATAAATATGTGCTTAATATTATTGATTTCTAACTGTTTGGTTTTATTTTAATGAATATAAGCAAAAATCTCTTCAATGAATCTTAAATGAAATCCATTAACAAGATAAAATAACTCATTTTATTCTTTACTTCCTCTTATAACTAAATACTTAAATTAGAAAAAATATCAATGAAAGACGAGAGTGATGGAAGAGTAAGTTTCAGTTGTTCCATTTTTTATTATACTCCTTCTGTTTCAAATCTTTTATTATACTCCCTCTGTTTCAAATCTTTTTATCTGTATTCTTATTTAGTTTCATAAGCTTTTCTAATTTAATACAATATTTTATTACATTAAAACTTAAATACTTGCACCCTACGGAGGGTGCATATATTTGCTAGTCTACATAATAAAGCATACCATCAATTTTCGTCCACTCTTTATTCAGCATTTAGATTAAAGTGATTTCTTTTTAATGCCACGACGAATCAAAGTCTGCCACTAGTGCAATAATGTCTACTGGATGCATTCTGTATACGGCACAGAATTTGATCTTGCAGCTGGTAATCTTCTGTGCATCTATTGTTGAAGCAGCGCCGTTTGTTCTGGCGTTGCTTTTTCATGAACTGAATGACGAAGATGAATTACAAATGCTGGATTCAGCTCAACCATATCAACAATCTATTGTAATCCTCGCTTTTCTTGTCGCGTAATAATCCGTGTGGGTTCCATTGCAGAGAAATCAAATATGCTGATAGTCATAGCCTGTTTTCTTTTGTGGTTTTTAAATGGCCAGGCGCAGAACCAAAGATAGGAGAACTTTATCGGCTTTTCAGTTGTGCGTTCTAACAGTTGTGTTAGTTTAATTTCATAAATACCGAGAAACGTAGTCTGTTTAGAGTAGTTTCGAAGAATATTCATAGAACTTTAGTTTGAAGGTTTTCAGCTGATCGAAAATCTATATATATAAAAGAAATATCCTGTCTGTCTATATGTTTATTTCAGCCGTGTCAGATAGGGCTGTAGAATACACCGACTGCACCTCTGCAAATGGGGCCACCTGTTGGCCGTGACCCGTGATGCTTAAGGACGGAATCCTGGTGGATGAGCAGTCTATGGCATGCAACACTCCAATTTGGCTCTTAGTTAAGCTAGACACCGGTCGGAGTGGCCCCCTCAAATCAATTGGTTGATCACGTTAAGCCCTAGCATCTATATTATTGTCCCAGTCCTACTGACCTTATGGCATGCTGCAACCCTTTTTATCATATGAGTGCTAGAAGGCGGTGGCTCAGGGTCTAATGGGTTCTAAGAACTTTGTTTAAAAAAGTTTGAAAAAATATGTACCCATGAAAAAAAAAAAAGAAAATATATGCATTGTAATTGCCTTCAAAAATATGAATAATAATATACTTTGCTTAAGAATGTTTAAAAAGCAAATCATCAAATTCCATTATTTTCTTACGCCTGAGCATAGGCCTAATTTGCGATCCTCTCAAATGCTCACTGTACCATGTTTAGTAGTAGCGTGTTTATCATTGACAGGTTAATTTGGCATGTATCGTGTGCTGCGGGCTGGTAGCCCAGAGGTAGAGTTTCTAACTCTGCGTGCTGGGTTCTCGGCTTCAATAACTGTCGGAGGAGATCGTAGGTATACACCGCTGATGAGACTTTATAAAGTTGAAACATATGTATGGTGTTCCACGTCGCGCGCGTTATTTGCAGAGTTTGCTTGTCATGATTATTCTCAATGATTATCAATTTTATACGATATACGAATTGTAATGGCCTACAAAAATATAAATAATAATATACTTTACTTAACAATGCTTCAAAAGCAAATGATCAAATTCCATTATATATATATATATATATATATATATATATATATATATATATATGTGTGTGTGTGTGTGTGTGTGTGTGTGTGTGTGTGTGTGTGTGTGTCATAAAGCGTGAAGATGTGAAAGATATTATAATTAACGGAAATTTGAATGACAAGAGTAAAAAGAAATGTGTATTGTTTGGTTTAGTTTGGTTTGTTTTACGGCATATCAACCTCAGTGGGTCATTTAATGCCGATAAAGTTTTGAAATAAATCAATTCCTAATGGATAATACATTTTTTTTTTATAAATACATTTTTCTATTTAACCCATAGATGGGACCCTAACAGGTACTATCACACCGGGTCAGAGTGGAACAGGGAGCAATGGTGATGAAGGGGTGCTCCACATTCCCCAAACCTCCAAAACTGGAACCTCACAATCAGATAGAGTTTAACGTCATTCCCAGGACATGTAGACCCACAGCCACCGCCTTCTAGCACCCACATGATAAAAATGTGTATTGTGTAAACGGAGAAAATAATTTTAGACAACACTATCCTCATCTTAATGTTCTGATAGAGATTTTATAACTAACCAAAACGTTTTAACGTCGACTTCACCATCTACAAATAGAGTTATATTTTTGAATACATTGTTTTGTTTTATTTCTTGTACATACAGTCGCATTTAATTCCATATTTTACAACCAATATATGAATATATATTTGTTTTAATTTAGTTAGAGCGATGTTAAAATTTTGTTACAAATTTTCAATCCAATCAGCTTTGATTACAAATATTTTTGATAATATTTTTTTGATTATATGATATTCCAGTATATAATAATGAAATACTGTTATCTTTATTTTGGACCCTTTAGGCACCCCTTTTTGATCTCGATTTAGAAGGATATGTTTTTCATTTACACCGTCAATATCCGGTTGTTTGTTAGGGGTTAGGGTTAGAGTTAGGGTTAGGGGTTAATTTTATAATTAAAGTACCCTCTAAAAATCTTATGTTAACAAACAACCGGATATTGACGGTGTAAATGAAAAACATGTCCTTCTGAATCGAGATCAAAAAGGGGTGCCTAAAGTTCATATGGTCCTTTATTTTATATTAAAATTAACTTTAAAAATAGGATGGGTTCACCAGTTTATTGTGTATACAATACACTTGTCGTTTTTTCTTTGATATTACTACGTGTTTTATATGGGCTCTTATACAAACAAATGTATTTCATAGTAACTTTTAAGAAAAAGTCTTCTATTTTTGCTGTTGTTTTTTTTAAGTTTTCATTTCTTTCGTTTAATAGATTTTCCTAAGAAACATCACCTACTAAACGCCAAAGAATGGAAACATTCTCATACTGTATATTTTCACTACTGACATTTTAATGATCAGAATAGTTTTCACCTTTCTACAGATTTTATTTCATTAAATTCTCATGAAAAGGTGCCTTGTCTTTGCTTTACAGAAAATGTTTAATTGATTTGTAACCAGAATTTGTTGATAGAATATGAAATAATAAATTACGTCTGCAGGTTTTTGGTACATTTGGTTTATTAATACTGATTTTTATCTAAAAAAAAAGTATTTTTCTTTTTTCATTTGTCTGATGTCCCTACAAGGGAATGTATATAAGGATTTAGAAAGTATAAGAACCTTCCATATTTCTGTGTCCCTAGTAACCAAATGTTTTCAAACTATTCTATATGTTCTGCTGTGAGGAAAGAACTCAAATTGAATAAAGAATTATCAAGACGTCCTTTGTCCGTCACATTCAATAAAACTTGTTTTGCAAGAAACGTTGTTTCAACACACACACACACACACGCACACACACACACACACACACACACCACACACATATATATATATATATAATATATATATATATATATAATATATAAATTTGAGAATGAAACAAAGAAAATCGCAGTGCTCAACACAAATGTGTAGGAGCTTTATAACAGCAAGAAATGTATTCGCATAAACACCAGAAGAATTATTTGCAAAATAGCCTGAAAACCTGGGTATAATGGAAAACAAATATATAAATTCACAAATATATATATATATATATATATATATATATATATATATATATATATATGCTAGCCTAACAACTCATCTTTTTTCCTTTTTTCCCTCTGTGTTCACATTAGCATCGCGAAGGAATCTGCTCGTAGAGTATAGCGTGAAAAGGTTGTCCTACATCCAGTAAAAATATACCATGTAAACTAACTTTTCATCCGGCCTTTGAATATAGAGAGGGGAGGGAGAGAAAGAGGTCAGTAGATGAGGTGAGAACCACTGAGAGAAAGAGAGAAATGTGTGTGTGGGGACAAACAGAGATATGCCGACAGAGAATAAAGTGAAGTAGAAACGAAGCTAGATAGAAATATAGATGTCTCTGAATTTTTAGATGAGGCTTGATAAATGTATTATTCCTATTATATTGTCCTCATCTCTACATTGTCATCTGTAAACGTTTCGACGATGCGCCCTCCGGCCTTCTTCTGCATTCCTGTAGGAAATGGATTCGTCAACTCGAGTTCAATTCCTGGACGATGCTCCTTTGCATTTCACATGGCGCTAATATCATTGGGAAAGGTTTAAATTTAATTCTGCCTTCAGCTATGGGTAAATAGCAGGACAGACCGGGCTTTTTAAACCATCGTTGGTAATCAGTCTAGAAGAAAGTTAAACTTTGAATTCAAACCTGTTAAACCGCTTAAGAAATTAACCTTGTGTCGCATCCTGCTCGTGCGGAGGGGTTGGTAAATATAGATATTGTGTGCGTATTGAACACGTACGGCACAACCTCAGTGGCTTAATGATTAGATGTAACAGTACTACCAGGCAGAGTGGGGAATGAGAGAAGAGTTTAACGTCATTGAATGAGTCAGTCACCGTGAAAAATGAACACGATCACGATGCGTGCAATTCTCACACTTCTCTAACATTGATAAATTTAGATGGATAGGAAAAATACATTTTTATTAATAAAAATTTCTGCAACAATCGCGTTTATTTTTGTGAGATATTTCTGTTTTGATACGAGCAATTATCTCACGTTATTTATAGACCGCGAGCAGACAATCAACGACGGATAGTTTGCGTGCCAGACTCGCTGACACCAGCACAGAAGCAGTGAACCATGTCTTCTTTTAATGCCAGCGTTCAATCTTGGCTACCAAAACTAGATTTTTAGCACTGTTCTTTGAACGTTGGCGCGAATTAACAGTTTGGTCTCCGGCAAACTCCAGCAAAACAAGAAGGAATTAAATTAAGGAACGGAACACCATCGATACTTTTTTCGCAAAGTCAACGCACCGAACATTTCTAATCAATTTGTTCTGCCTTGTTTAGAACTTGTTGAATGAATAACTTATCAGACATAATTTCTGCACGTTTCGTCTCGTCTAAGTACGTACGTGCGTGCTTGAAGCTGGCTGCCCGAGTCAAGGAGGACAGACCGCCGTTAAATACACTTATAGAATGTCCATTCCACGATGATATATTTAAAAATACTGGTGTTTGATAAACGTTTTTTTTTTTTTGGCATTTATCTTGTAGCGCCAAGAAGCTGCCGTTTAAACGCATATAAATTTTTTTTTTTTAGAGACAGCATATAATCCTTCTAAAAAGGGAAATTCTGCTCGTATATGTTATCACTCTTTGATAGAGGGCAGAATTGAATGCCAAGTCTGGTCTGTAAAAAAACTCTTTCATCTCTTAAGTCAATCTCCCATTGGCGTTACGTTGCAACTTTGTCACCTTTCCGCCTGGTCGGTGGGGCTAAGAATACGCTGAATGTAAAAAAAAAAAAAATATTTTGTGAAGTAGAAATCATAGAAAGGACAGAAACAAACCAGAATACCGTACTGCTAAAATCACATAGAATACTTAGACAAGTCCTTGCAGTCACTCAGGCTTCCGTGAAAACTAATAGTTACTACAACAATAACTACTACTACTAAAAATAATAATAATAATAATAATAATAATAATAATAATAATAATAATAAGACACGACTGGGTTGGGAAGGTGATCCACTGGGAATTATGCAAAAAATTAAATTTTGACCATACAACAAAATGGTATATGCATAAACCAGAATCTGTTCTTGAGAACGAAACGCATAAAATTCTCTGAGACTTTGAAATAAAAACGGATCACCTTATCCCAGCAAGAAGACCAGACCTAGTGTTGATAAACAAAAAAGAAAGAACTTGTCAACTGGTGGATCTTGCAGTGCCAGCAGATCACATGGTGAAGCTAAAGGAAAATTAAAAAAATGGACAAATATCTAGACCTTGCCAGAGAACTGTAAAAGTTATGGAATATGAACGTGAAAGTGATACCAATTGTAGTTGGTGCACTTGGAACAGTCCGAAAAGGATTAGAAAAAGGTTTGGAAAGTTTGGAAATCAGAGGAAGGATTGAAACCATTCAGAACACTGCACTGCTGCAATCTGCCAGAATACTCAGAAGAGTCCTGGAGACCTGAGGAGACTTGCTGTCAATCAGACTCCAGTGAAACAAAAAAACAACTATCATTGTTGAGGAAAATTCGCAAAGACTGATATACTAATACTATTTTCAAGGAGACTCACTATCGCCACTACCATTTGTCATAGCAATGAAGCCGCTCAACTATAATTAATCAACTCAAATTAATCCGACAGTATGTGGGAGAAAATTTAGAAAAACATATACAGGATGTTACGATGGATAGAAGATGAAGGATGCTTAGTATGCGTTGATTTTTTCACATTTATCTAATTCAATGCATACTAAACATCCTTCATCTTCTATCTACACAAATCCTTAGTCCTGAAGAAGGTTTCCACTGTAAAACCGAAATACTCGAATATCGACAATAAATTTCCATCCAACGTAATATCTTGGTTTGTTTTTCTAAATTTTTTCCACATACCTAGATAGATAGATAGAACGTTCTAAAAATCAAAGTCTCTCAAATTAAGTTGTGCAAGGTAGGGATAAAATAGGAAGCAATAGAAGAGATAGATAGATAGATAGATAGATAGGTTGTTCAATAGGATCCCAGAGACGTACAAACTGAGATCGATACAGCGGCAAAATGATAGATTCTAACAAACTGAATGTAAACGTTTTTTTCTAGGATTTCAATAAAATATTTTACATTTTCCAACACTCTTTTTTATATAAAAAGATGCTTTTTTCAAGGAGACTCACTATCGCCACTACCATTTGTCATAGCAATGAAGCCGCTCAACTATATACTTATAAAATGGACTGAGGGGACACAAATTCACTAACACACAAGAAAAATTAAACGTCCTGTTGTATAGCAAAAGTCGAAATCTCCCGATTCACTATTAAATATACATACACTCGCCAACGGGACGGACAAAGTCGGAAGTGTCCTCTATCGTTACCTAAAACGGAATGACCATTTTAACATATATCTGCGCATGGCTCCGATCGGAGTTCCGCTTTGATAGTCAATTCCTGACATTAAATAAAAAAAAAATTGGTAAATAAAAATTCGCATTATCATCAATGAAAGCGATTCCCGGTGAAAATGAAAATATCTTCATTTGATCCAACTTCGGCTACCAATCTCTATAAAACGAACAGCTTTGAAAGGCACCGGCAGTCAGAGCTTCAGACACCATCACGAACGCAGACCCGACGAGCGCTAGCAAAACGAAGGACACATCAAAGGCGGCGGATCACACCCCAACTTACCCAAACCTGACCTCACCAGGCAGTCAAATCAACAAGTCAACTACCGAACATTTCTTATCGCTCGACGATACAAAAAATTCTACTACTAAAACACAATATTCGCCTACATCACCACCCACTACCACAGTCACGCTGGACATTTTACGGACTTAATATCCACCCACAACTATCACCAAATTTATCCTGTAATTCTCATTTCTATCCTTTCACCGTTCTCATGTTGTTTTTTTTCTTAATACAATTTTAAAACTTAAGATCTGTGTTTTGTTCATTTCCTCATCACCATACGTTGCATGCTAATACGGTTTAGAACAGTCCTTATGCATATCAGGGGAGGAATCGAGACTATCCAGATCAAATCACTGTTATGATCTGATTGAATACTTAGAAGAGTCCTGGAAAGCTGTTTTTTGCTGTCTATCATTTAGTTCAAACTGGAGTAAAAAAAATTGCATAGAGTGAAAATAGAAATAATAGCAACAACAAAAAATCTGTTCAAAATACAAAGAAATAAAATCAAACTATTATTATTTGCTCCTTTTGAGTTTTCACACCAGCATTAGCTGATGGTCTTTCACTGGAGTATGAGTGACAGCAAGTCTCCTCAGGTCTCCATGACTCTTCTGAGTATTCTGGCAGATTGCAGCAGTGCAGTGTTCTAAATGGTTTCAATCCTTCCTCTGATTTCCAAACTTTCCAAACCCTTTTCCAATCCTTTTGGAACTGTTCCAAGTGCACCAACTACAATTGGTATCACTTTCACGTTCATATTCCATAACTTTTTCAGTTCTCTGGCAAGGTCTAGATATTTGTGCATTTTTTCATTTTCCTTCAGCTTCACCCTGTGATCTGCTGGCACTTCAAGATCCACCAGTTGACAAGTTCTTTCTTTTTTGTTTATCAACACTAGGTCTGGTCTTCTTGCTGGGATAAGGTGATCCGTTTTTATTTCAAAGTCCCAGAGAATTTTATGCGTTTCGTTCTCAAGAACAGATTTTGGTTTATGCATATACCATTTCGTAGTATGGTCAAAATTTAATTTTTTGCATAATTCCCAGTGGATCACCTTCCCAACCCAGTCGTGTCTAGTTTTGTATTCTGGTTGTGCTAGTTTGCTACATTCGCAGAGTATATGGTTTACAGTCTCATCTCTATTACCACAAAGTCTACATTTACTATTTTGTTGGGTCTTATCAATTTTCGCTTTGATTATTATTATTATTATTATTATTATTATTATTATTATTATCTTATATGTTATCTGCTTGTTTGTTTCCTACAAGTACTTCGGCCACAGGGTACTATCGGGATTTTGCTGATATTTCAAAGAAAGCCTTTCGCATTTACATCTTGTATTCTTAAAGAACGACAGTTGGTTGTGTATCGTTTACTCGTAAGGCATAAATGCAAGAACAATTCACGACGAAGAGATAACAAGGATATTTTATTGCCTCAGCAAACTCAATGGATGAGAATACAGACATGACAGGAAATACAAGTACAGAACTTATATATATTTGTATTAGCGAAATTTCCTAATACGAAAATAGTCAATAGTAGATAAATGTCGTGAGGTTTCTGTCAAAAGAGGAAAATATAAACACTTACAGAACCGGTTTAGCTCAGTCAGTAGAGCGTTCGACTAGGAACCACATGGTTCCGGGTTCGATTTCAGCCCTCAGCTTATGAGTAGCACAGTAATCTGTGTGGTAAAGTGAGGAGCTGACGGTAGGTGTGGCGCTCCAACTCAGATGCCGAAACAATCTCCTTGGTCTAGTGCTAATGAAAAGGGGATATACTCCCTCGCTGTCCGGCTGATACCGACTTTTGGCCACCAAAGACGACTTACATGTACACGAATTCAGCGCATCACGAAATGTGGAATGATCGAAGCCCTCCTGTCCTGTAGATAGGAATGTAACTAGTACGTGTTACGTCTGTCAAGACTGGAGGTTAAGATAGATTTTGACTTTGCCGCTTCCAATCTTTAAA
>CM042143.1:15764808-15794808 GCA_023376005.1 Doryteuthis pealeii
AGCCTGACAGTTAGGGTTTGAGTCCCGCACAAATCGGTAAACAGAAGACCTGCCTTTTGTTTAATTCCACAGGTATAAATAAAAGAATGCTGCTCAAATACACACACACACACACCACACACACACACACACATATATATATATATATATATATATATATATATATATATATATATACATATATTTCAACGGGCATGCATTGTACCAACTGATATTAATCGAAAACTCGATTAATTCAACGGATGTAACCCTGACGATTCAGAAAATGAAACTCGAGTAGGTTACTTTTATCTATCTTATAAATAAATTTTGCTCTACATTGTATTGAGCACTTTGTATTTGTTTTTTCTCAGTCTTAACCCCTGGATACTGTGCGCTTCCAACGATCGTACTCGTACCCACCGGTAAGCCACTACTCATACATTAACACACACACACACACACACACACACACACACACATATATATATATATATATATATATATATATATATGGGCGTTTAGAAATTGAGAAAGTGAAAGTTCTTTTGAACTGTTTGTGAAAGGTGATACATATACGGAATAATACCAGAAACACTTAATGCAGTTGTGTAGGAAAAAATGAAGCCAGATCTCAGCCAAATATGTTCGTGTATCCTTATCAGAAAAAAAGTATTGAAGACTACGATTTTGCATTATTTCCTGGATAATCTTTTTAATGCCCACATCGTTTTCATCTCATAGACTCGCGATCATGTGAGAAAAAAAGGAATAGAAAGTGTCAGACTTTGGGAAGTTATGAATTTAATATGAAATTAGATTTAGCATATACAGTCTTAAAAAATTACAACCTCCTAAAAAGGAGTCCCACTTAGCTCAATATATATATATGTATTCAGACGCTAAAATAATCTTCTTAGTCTAGCGCTAGTGAAAAGGGGATATACTTCTTTGATGTCTGGCTGATACCTACATTAGGCCGCCCCGACGACTTTACTTATATATATATATATATATATATATATATATATATAAATTCATTCTGTCGGATCAACTTCCATTATTTACCACACACACACACACACACACACACACACACATATATATATATATATATATATATATATATATAATATATAGGAAAGATTCAGGAGAAAGCTCTAACCGCATCAGCGTGGATATGGCAGTCCTATATTGTGACATCAAACCGACAAAGTCTGGTGGTATCGTGAGATACTGCTGGGGCGCTCTGGGTTAGTGGTAATGATGCTTCGGCCCCGAAACCATGCCTGAACCCAGAGTCATCATCTGATGAAGGCTTTGTTGGTTGCAATACTACTGTGTAAATAGCAGTCATTGTATGAAGATTATATATATTTCATGTATGTAAAATTGAATATTTTCTATTTTTCAGCTTTTGATCATGAACTGAAACCGACTGAAAAATTAAAGTACATTCTACACTTCCACGGGGATACACATGGTCGTAAGCGAGGGATAAATTACCAAGTTTTAGAAAAACATCAGTAACGAAAATTAATCTGTCGCGTGCCATACAAAAATAATTTGCGGTTTTTATGGTGCAATAGTTAGATAGCTAGTCTCACAGATCCAATGAATAACAATTTATATCCTCGCTGGATTCCCCATAATTACGACCTTGTGTCAAATCCTACCCGTAGCGAAGGGACTGGTTGGTTGGTTTTGTTTTACGGTATATCAAACCTTTTCGGCACATTTAATGCCGAATCAAATCATTTCCATAAACAAAGGTCACGTGTTGATTTCAGTACCTGTTGTTGTTTCAGAGGACACCCTCTTAAGTATTGAATAGGCTCATCACTGCTTAACTTCGGTGATCTCCAGGAAGCTGTGCTTTCAACATCACTTAACCGTAATTTGAACGGGTCGGGTAAACACCTAGTTTACGCAAATCAGTAAGTATTTTTCTGGCCTCCCACCAGGCCGGATTGACACAAGGACATTTTAGCGTTGGAGTCAGTCACACACCAAAGCTCATGCAGTGGCCAGTGCACAAAGCATATTATCCCTTCGTTATTGCCCTTTTGAGGCGCCTCAGGCACCGGGTAATATACTGGCCCTTGCGCCTTTTAGACGAGAGGACAGGTGTTGCCAGGAGAGAAGGTCTCCTGGGATCACGTAATTTCTTCTATTTTACCGATTCAGAAGCCGAAGACCCTGGACGCAAGGTAAGTATTAACATCGGTCTTCAGGAGTTCATTTTTTATTTTATTTTCAGTCAATGTTTGGTCCTACGAAACTGATTTTGAATTTAAAACTAGCAATCTTTAATACTTCTTGTTTTCCCATATATAATACACTGTTTTATTTAAAAGCCTTCATAAATATATAATAATCTTTATACAATGACTGCTATTTACACAGTAGCATTGCAACCAACAAAGCCTTCATCAGATGATGACTCTGGGTTCAGGCATGGTTTCGGGGCCGAAGCATCATTACCACTAACCCAGAGCGCCCCAGCAGTACCTAACGATACCACCAGACTTTGTCGGTTTGATGTCACAATATAGGCCTGCGATATCCACGCTGATGCGGTTAGAGCTTTCTCCTGAATCTTTAAAAGTATTTCCTCTTGTCTGGTGGGGAAAGTCCAAGTTTAGACAAAAATGCCGAGGTTGAGTTGGTAATAAATCCCCGGCATCCGACTTCAATGGGAAATACATTTGTTATCCATCCGCTGGATAACAAATGTATCTAGCAGTTTCATTTTCTTTGCTTGAATGAAATCAAATCACTATTTTGTTTCGTTTATTTATTTATTTACTTTTTTTTATTTTTGTGAGAGTCTTATGTTACACAATGATCATGAGACATGAAATTAAGTAATAAATCCAGAATAAAATTGTATTTTCTTTTCTTCCGAAAACATTAAAATATTTCGAATTAGTAACATAATTTAGAATATCTATTTTTGGGGAACGATAACTTGCATTTATTTCTCTAGGGATGCATTGTTGAAATCATGCATTTAACTGCAATAAATCTCAATTGGCCTTCTTAATCAAATAAAATATTTAGATTCGTAACATGGGAATATAATTTAAGCAAAGTGCCATTTGACCGTAGAATGAAAACTGCATAACAAGAGCTTTTGTTTTCACAGGGATTCACTTCCGTTATAATTTATAAGGTATCACATAATTGTTATCAGTTATTCCATCTTTATTGTTTTCCAGTAATTTAAAGGTTCGTTCTGCATGAATATGACACAATTAAACCAGTTTGACGTTAGATAATTATCAACTATGTGGGCAATTATTTGATATATTCAGAGAAATATTGTTAATCAGTAATAAAGTGAAATATATAGCTCTACAGAAAATTAACCATTGAAATATTTATTTCACTACGTTAAAGACTCACGCATGTTATGTACATCTATATACGTTAAGATCTCATACATGTATCTAGAGTTATTATCATATCTATATGCGTATACTTTCTGAAATGACTCAGCCATAGAAAAATCAAGATAGTACATTGTATTCCACAAATCTATCGCACAATTATGCAGAGTTAGTACATCGTTTATCAGGGTTTTGGTTGGCATCCTTCCGTCTACTAAAGGCGATGGCGTAGAGTCCACTTTTTGGTATTTAAAAAAAAATTATCTGCAACTGCGTGAGTGGTTGAGCGGCACAATTTTTGAATGGCAATCTCTGGAATCTCTGGTGCAGTGACTGTGAACACTTCGGGTGGCCAGGCCGGATGCCTTCGTTAGGTCCGCAGTGCAGAGTGGCATCCGCTCTCCCGGCACCCCTCCTGCAGTTTGCATAGTGAGATCGTGTCCATGGTTTCTCGGAAGCCACACTGTGTTACTGAATAGGTTTATTTTCCCAGTACCCCACTCGTACCGGGTCAGGCACGAAGGCCCTATTTATGTGGGACCACCCACAAGCTGAGACTCATGGGTGGCGGGTAGAAAAATTGCGTCGATCCCGTCGGCATTCCCCCTCAAGGGGGCGCCTCAGGCGCTGAGCAATAAACCCAGCCCTGCCCCTTTAAATCAAAGGGGCAGGTATTGCCTGGAGGGATGGCCCTCTGGGATCGACGCTAATAATTTACCATCTCACCGGTCCAGTGGCCGAAGCTCACTGGACCCCCGTCCCGAAAGACGGGTTGGAGGCTTACTGAATAGGTGCAAGATGCAAAGTCTGCAGATGCGCCAGTGTAACACGCGCAAGACTTCTTAAGCTATGCTGAAGTCGCTCCGATCTCCTTTGTTCCTGTATAAGGGGATGATGGTAGCGTTCCGCTTGTCCTGGGGGATGTGTCCATGTTCCCAGCAAGTGCCAAGTCGCTAGTGTAGTGGTTGAAGCAGTGCTGCACCATGCCTTCAAGATATTTGCTGGTATGCCGTCACTCCCGGTTGCTTTCTCATCGGCGAGGCGGTCCTCTCGATTTTGTAGTGGAAAACTACGTAGCCTGGGCAGGTTGTTATGGAGGATCAGCTGTCGCCCTAGTAGCAGATCCTCCCTCTCCACACAGCCATTGTGGTCCAAAGGAAAGGTAGGAACCAATGCGGTTTGGCAACGACGGTGCCGCAGGAGTTGCTAGGAAGTACTGAGATTCAGCACCACCCACCTTAGGGGCTCCAGCTCCGGATTTGTTTTTGGGGTTTACCCCCTTAGCCTTTCCTTGGAATAAGTAAAGACGCAAGGCAACGGTGGTTTTATATGACTTTTCCTTGTCAAGGTTTTAACCTAAAAAAACATCATTGAACAATTAAAAAAAAATAGCTCATTAGCTTTTTGGGTAGAGAACTAATTCGGCCACTCTCGTTTCTATCGGTCTGTCTATAAAATGCATGAATTTTCAAAAATACAAAACGAAAATGATTTGATTGATTATATGGGAAGAAAAATAATTATATGGACTCTTCAAGCAACAAATCGGAGAGGTTTCACATGAAAAAACCTGGACGTGGTTAAGAAAATGAAACCTTAAAAGAGAAACTGATTCACTAATAATTGCTGCACAGAACAATGCCAGAAGGACATATATCAAAGCAAAAATCGATAAGACCCAACAAAATAGTAAATGTAGACTATGCGGTAATAGAGATGAGACTGTAAACTATATACTCTGCGAATGTAGCAAACTAGCACAACGAGAATACAACACTAGACACGACTGGGTTGGGAAGGTGATCCACTGGGAATTATGCAAAAAATTAAATTTTGACCATACAACAAAATGGTATATGCATAAACCAAAATCTGTTCTTGAGAACGAAATGCATAACATTCTCTGGGACTTTGAAATAAAAACGGATCATCTTATCCCAGCAAGAAGACCAGACCTAGTGAGTATTGACAAAAAAGAAAGAACTTGTCAACTGGTGGATTTTGGAGTTCCAGTAGATCACAGGTTAACTCTTAGGTTTGGTTTGGTTTCTTTGTTTAGAATTATATCAACTTTCGTGGGATATTTAATGTTAAATCCATCTTTGTAGAAGAACGTCGGTGGTAATACCTAACCTATGGGGACGAGTTAAGTTCGTTTGTACTGTATCTTATCCCCAATAAACCTGGTTCTTTATTCTTGTGGGCTGGTAAGCTGAAATGAAATTTAAGAAACGAAAAGGAACGTGAAAGGAATGAAACAAAGGCAAGAGGTTGTTTTACCTCTTAGACTTTATTGAACGGGGCCTAGTCGACTGTGGCGTGGGGACATGCCCCTGGCCAGGAAAACGACTGCACTCAGTTGCTGCCTAAATTCAAGTGGCTGAAGTATCCTTTTGGGGGTAGGGAGTCAGTCCTTTTTGTCGGGCATGCGCAGACCGTTTTCCGGTGAAAGGCCCATGGGAGTATTTTTTATTTTATTTTTATTTTATTTTATTTTCGTTTTGTTTTTAATTCTCACAAACCCATAGATGTTATCCTGTTCATTGAACGTTCAGATCTACAATTTTGTTTAGTTGTTTCATTTCTTGCACACGATCTTCTCGAATTCGAATATGAACTGGTATATTTTACCCAAAGATAGGACCCTAAAATGTACTTAACTCCCGGTCAAAGGAAATGAAGGGGACTCCATACTCCACTACATATCCCAAAATGGAGCCACACAATCGGTGTCATACACAGGATATACCTATTTTCGTAGGGATGCGTCTTACCTTTCTGCGGGGGATACAGTCAGCGTATCTGACAAGGCGTTGAAAAGATTTTAATTATTGCATGATGTTCAATATGTTGATATGAATAACTCGAGGCCTAAAGTTTAAACTACGCAATTAAGTGTACAGAATAAGTTGCTGTGTGCAATTACAGAAAGAAATATTCTAAATAAAGCACCTGAAACGCACACCTGCACAAAGGAAGTTCCCGTGGCGTAATGGCTAACGTGCTGGGTTGTGTCAATATAGGAAGCGAGTTCGAACTTCAGCTGCGCTATTACGTTTACTTTCAGATTAATACCTTTAGGAAAAGTATGAACCCTCTCATCCCTCCAGCTATTCTTCAGGGATGGCTTCGGCTCTAGATAATTCATGAAGGTTGATATGTCATTAAAAAATACCCCCCCCCACACACACACACACTGGTTACTTCCTGTCAATCGTGTTGTATGAGAAGCAGTACATTTGAAAATGTGAATCGCTAGATTACCTGCACATGGAATTTGTTCGGGAAGCCATATGACTGTGCTCAAATCATTTGTATAAACTCTTTTCCTATTTAAGCCGCTCACAGCGGCTCATCCGCAACTGGGATCCTACCGTAAGCCGCTGGCAGTAGCCCGTGCATGTATCACTTGTTTTCACTGAAAAATATCGATGTGAACATTTAGTAGGATATCATTTGAATAAAATGAGTTCTTAGGTGAATAGATTGTGAACTTTGAAATATCCCACTATACAGATAAAAAAAATACCAATAAATTCTTTTATAGCCCTCGTGGTAAATTTGGCGTATAAAAGGTTAATTAGGAAGACTTAATACTATATAACTAGGTGTAAACGAATTTTTTATTGCAAATAAAAAGTGCGATTGGAACGTTGAACATATAAATGATTATGATTACAATGAAACATTTACAGAGGAATCAGATGCCGGCTTAAGATTCTCCATAAGGAGTTGATATGCCGTTAAACCAAACTGATAAGACCCCTTGTGGTGTAAAGGTTAACAAGCATAATTCAAACGTTATCGCTAAGACCGTGTTTTATAAGGGAGGATCAAGGTGTACTATCTATTCCAGAGTCTATGCTTTGAGACATACCTTCTATCCCCGGCCTCGGCTGGGTCCAGTGCGCCTCGGACTCTGGACAGGTAGAATACAATTATTAGTGTCGATCCCGGGGGGTATCCCCCCAGGCAATACCTGCCCCCTTGATGGTATGGCTGGGTTTATTGTCCAGCACCTGAGGCGCCCCCTTGAGGGGAATGCCGAAGGGATCGACGCAATTTTTTTTTCTTTCCCACCCATTAGCTTCGGCTTGTGAGTGGGCCCACGTTAAAACGAGGCCTTGTGCCCAGCCCATACAAGTGAGGTATGAGGCAAATACCCTAAGAGCGCGTTCAAAATCTACCCTTTTATATTCTAGTATATCCCTCGTGGTAAATTTGGCGTGCAAATGGTTAATTAGGAAGATTTAATACTTTATAACTAGGTGTAAACGAATTTTTATTGGCAAATAAAAAGTGCGATTGGAACGTTGAATGGTTATGATTACAATGAAACATTTACAGAGGAATCAGGTGCTGGCTTAAGATTCTCCATAAGGAGTTGATATGCCGTTAAACCAAACAGATAAGACCCCTTGTGGTGTAATGTTTGTTTTGTTTTGTTTTGCGGCATATCAACCTCAGTGGGTCATTTAATGCCGAAAAGTTTTGAAATAAATCAATTCTCAATGGATAATACAATTTTTTTATAAGTACATTTTTCTATTTAACCCATAGATGGGACCCTAACAGTACTACCACTCCGGTCAGAGTGGACCAGGGAGCAATGGCGATGAAGGGGTACTCCACATTCCCCAAACCTCCAAAACTGGAACATCACCATCAGATAGAGTTTAACGTCATTCCCTGGACATGTAGACCCGCAGCCACCGCCTTCTAGCACCCATATGATTAAAAGGGGTTGGGGCTTGCCATAAGGGCAATAGGGTTGGGAAAATCATATAGGGGGTGGTGTAATGGTTAACAAGCATAATTCAAACGTTATCGCTAAGACCGCGTTCCAAAACTACCCTTTTATTTCATATACATTTGACATTTGTTAAATACATACTTATGGGAAATTACTCTGTTTAATATAAAATTGTAAGAGCAATAACCAAACAATTACCTCACAAAGCTTGGGATGTTTTTTAAATGCGAGCATATTTTCAATTTCGAAATGAGACGTAATTTTGATTAATTCTAAGCCAACGGAAATTGTATGGAAATTGAAAGTTCCACTTTAAGTGTCATCTGCGTCATTATGAAGGAAAGAAAAGACTGAGTCTAGTTCAGATTGACACAAGCCATCAAAAAAAAAAGCCAAGAGGAAGGAAAATCACGTGTCAATGCAACAGATAAAGTAACAACAGCAGTGTGGTATTTTCAGCAGTCTACTATAGAATAACAGCCAAAAGACTAACGCACTCCTATATACACAAACAATAACAACAACCACAATGTGAAACATGTCAAACACTTATTCATGGAATGCAGTTTTTTTTTTGCTCACATCAGAAACCGTTATTTTAATGCAAACAATATGAAAGATCTATTTGAAAATGTCAACATAGGAGACATTCTGTCCTCTTTGAGGAAATAAAATTATACCATAGAATGTAGACATGAGCTTAATCAATACCATACAACATGATCCCCAAATGGTGCTAACACATTGTTAAAAACCAATTACTAAAAAAATGTAAATATAAATACACAATATATATTACTTCCTAAATGTTAGTCATGACATAACCCCAGACGGTTGATATGCCGCTAAAAATCAATAAACCAACCAATTAATTATGTGAATACTATCATGCAAGCCTCGGTTGTGTTAGATTTCGAAATACCGAAAAAGAACTTCAAGTTTTAATTCAGCCTGATAAGATATCAAATCTGATAAATTCGATATCAGAAATATTTCAAAAGTCCACTAAATTTTAATTTACATGATAAAATATTCTTAACAGTTTCAAACCTTTAAAATAATTGCTTTTTCTTTGAAAATAGATTGGTTGATTGATTGACTGATTTAACAACAAAGATTAATTCATACAAAGAGGTTAGAGAATCGCGTTCATTGTCCATTCATTATGTAGTTATTTCCTAAGAGATTTTTCTTCCTATCGAATATGAATCGTTCTTAACTATCTGACTCTTACATGGGGATACAGTCAGCGTATCTGACAAGGCGTTGAAAAAGATTTTAATTATTGCATGATGTTCAATATGTTGATATGAATAACTCAAGGCCGTGAACCTAAAGTTTAAACTACGCAATTAAGTGTACAGAATAAGTTGCTGTGTGCAATTACAGAAAAAAATATTCTAAATAAAGCTCCTGAAACGCACACCTGCACAGAGGAAGTTCCCGTGGTGTAATGGCTAACGTGCTGGGTTGTGTAATCATAGGAAGCGAGTTCGAACTTCAGCTGCGCTATTACGTTTACTTTCAGATTAATACCCTTAGGAAAAATATAAACCCTCTCATCCTCCAGCTATTGTAGCAGTTTTTAACTATCTGACTCTTACATGGGACCCTAAGAAGTATTCTCACCCCGGGTTAGATTGGAACTGCGTTTAATGGAAATGAAGGGGGGTACAAATGTCCAGAAACGCAGCATCACCATCAGATGCAGCTTACTGTCATACACCTGGGTCTTACTGAAGGGGATACATTCAGAGTATTCTAAGCCCGTACCATACAAGGTGGTTGAAAATAGAGGTGTCTGTTTATTTTAATAATGTATCGGTGTATTTACATAATATATAAGCATGAGAGAGAGAGAGAGAGAGAGAGAGAGAGAGAGAGAGAGAGAGAGAGAATAGTTATTTACTAAATTTAGATTATATGTACCAAAATTCCAGAAGTATAGAGCATCCAGTGGGAATTGAACTCAATAACAATGGTCTGTTAATCCAGCTTGCTAAACATTACACCACGTGAACACACACACAACACACACAGAGAGAGAGAGAGAGAGAGAGAGAGAGAGAGAGAAGAGAGAGAGGAGAAGAATAGTTATTTACTAAATTTAGATTATATGTACCAAAAATTCCAGAAGTATAGAGCGGCCAGTGGGAATCGAACCAATAACAATGGTCTGTTAATCCAGCTTGCTAAACATTACACCACGTGAACAGAAGAGAGAGAGACAGAGAGAGACAGAGTTTGTGAGTGTCTGTTTATATTTGTATGTGTGTAGGATGGTGTGTATGTGTGTAGGTCGGTGTGTATGTGCGTATGTGTGTGTGTGTGTGTATGTGTGTGCATAAGTGTGTATGTGTGTGTGTGTGCGATAGGATAAGTGATTTATTGGATAACTTGGTGAAACTCTTCCTCAAAGCATTTTCATTAAATCATTAATGAAGAAAACGTTGATCCAAACAAATCAATGATAAAACCAATAATTTCCACAAAGAAAAAAAAATGTCTTCGTATCTTATCTCATCTTATCTTCCCAAAACAAATTCATATCGGAATCTTGAAATCAATTCAACAACCAAATTCACCAATACAATAGAATCTCTTGCTGATATCGATTGGCAAAAATTAATTTCTTCAGTGTTTGTTTCCCGGGAAAAAAAAATGTTGGTCCCACTGAAATATTCACCAATTTTATTTGTTCCATATATCCGACCACGCATGCGCACACACTCTCACGTCAAGGACGCAGACAGCAAATGCAAAATATTTTATTAGTTAATTTTCTCTACATTTCTCTAGAGATGGTTGGAAATATTTAATGCAAATACGTAACTATTCGAGAGAAAAAGAACGATGAAAATAAACTAATGAAATAAAAGAGAAAAAAATAAATCCAACATGTGCGTGATGTTTTTCTGGTTGCAAGACAAATCTATGTATCAATATTTCTAAGCGTCTCTCTGGCTTTTTGAGGTGTAGCATGATAATTAGTATTACTAGCAAATATATGCACCCTCCGCCGGGTGCAAGTATTTAAGTTTGAATGTAATAAGATATTATATAAAATTAGAAAGGCTAATGAAACTAAATAAGAATGCAGATTAAAAGATTTGAAACATAGAACAACTGAAACTTACTCTTCCATCACTCTCGTCTTTCATTGCTATTTTTTCTAATGTAAGTATTTAGTTAAAATAGGAAGTAAGAATTAACTTACAGTTATTTTTTCTTGTTAATGGATTTCATTTAAGATTTATTGAAGAGATTTTTGCTTATATTCATTAAAATAAAACCAAATAGTTAGAAATCAATAACACTGAACACATATTTATTATATTAGATTTTTTAATATCAATATGCAAATTAGCCTTCCCGTTCACACTGTAAAGCGCTATTTTGTTGTATATATAAATATAATTGCATGTTGTCAGTATGTAGATATGGTTTACAGTATTAATAAGGTAAAACAATTTTATTAATTATCAAAAGGTTTAAATAAAATCATGGAGAATGTGATGTCAATAACTAAGGGAATTGTGACTTGAGTAGTAATATAGTTTTGGTTACAGACAGAAAAACACACAATCTCTATTATAATAGATTTGTATTATTCAGATTATTTTCCTCATATTTATTGTTATCTGTACAAAGTTTCGACCGATGTGCCCTTAGGCCTTCTTCAGGTATTTTTTGTCGGACTCGGAAACAATCTCGACAAGAAGGTACCCAGTTACGACAAGAAGATTCCCGAGTCCGAGATGGCTCCCGAATCCGACAAGACATACCTGAAGTAGGCTGGAGGGTACATCGGATGAAACGTTGTACAGATAACAATAAAGATATATAATGAAGATATGATAATACAAACAATACTAATATTTCTTAGATACGGAGATAACTAAAGTCGTCAGGACTAAGGAGATTGTTTTGGTGTCTGTGGTGGAGCGCCACACCGACCATCAGCTCCTCACTTTATCACACATATCCCTGTGCTACTCATGAGCTGAGTTGGCGATGGCCGGTATCGAACCCGGGGCCGTATGGTTCCTTGTCTGAGGCTCTACCGACTAAGCTAAACCGGCCTAACTTTGGTCAAAAATTGACCTTGTGTTGCATCCTGCTCGTAGCGGAGGTGTTAGGTAAATACACACTGATTGTCCCACATAAAACGGGATGTATTTAAATAAAACCTTCTACTGGCTGAGCGAGCACCATAGCTTCCCTTAATATAAAATATTCTAAATTTCTACTAACCTTTCAATTAGTACTACGGTAATTTAATTGGCAAAGCGAATAATTATCGATTATTTGATTTTCGATTGTTTGCCGTAATTGCTCATCTACGTCAAGACATGATATCTTCTCATCTAACTGGCATTTGAACTTGTTGTGTAGTTACCAGTTAGAGTTTTCTATCAGAATAAGATAACCTTTAGCATTTGGATGAGATTTCATAAACAAACAAAATGCAGCTCGGTTGCATGAATCCTCACAAATCATTATACGTGCCAAATCTGATACCAGTTATTCATTTCAGGTCTCATTATGAAAACTAGCAAGTGTGGAAAAACATATTTGAGGTGGCCTATTATAATACATGTGCTGGGGTATCGTCTCACTGTATGTACGTTATGTATGAGAACGATGCCCCGGCTCAGTATTACAGTCGTCGAAACTGCCCGTTCCAACCTTCCGTTCTTCTGTTGTCTGTTGATTTACAGGAAGGCTGAGAAAGAGCTGGTTTCGTCCCTTTTACCAACTCGGCTGAAATAAGATTAAATAACCAAAAGCTGTCAACGGATCAACAAAACAATTGAACACAACGCCTTTTTTATGCTTATGTACAACTTATATACATTTATTTGACAAAGGAGCGAGGTGATTTCTTGTCCAGCTGATTGGCGATCTACAGCTAGTTTTTGGCTAAGTTATCAATTCTGTACCGAGTGGCAAGGCATCAGAGTGTATCGGTAAAGTTTTATCAAGGGCCCAGAGCCATGGCAAGCTCTCTTCTCCGGTCTTCGTTCTGTCCCGGTCTCTCCGTTCTCTCTGTCTCTTTCTATCGCTTCTCACGGTCTGTTATTTATGGGATCAAGACCTCCCCACCCCTAACATATGTCTCTGATTGGCCAGCCACTCAATAACATTGCCTACGTGTCTAAATGGCCTTGTGCCAGCCTAGCTTGTATCTTTCCATTTGGAGTCAAGGCCAACCATTGTTTTATTTATCTAAGTTTTTGAAATTGTTGACGAACTTTTCAAAAACTGGAATCTTATTTATTAAATTTATCATTTTATTGTGAAATTTAAAATTCCGATTATATATATTAAATTCCATAATTTAAAGAATTTATGCCTACGTGATGATTTTTCGTTTAGATAAATATATACCTCCAATATAAACATTATTATTATTATAATAATAATTATTATTATTATTATTATTACTTTTAATTTTAACAAACCACCATAATTAATAATTAGGGTAGTTTTAATTAATTGGTAATTAATTAATAGCTTGCCAATCAACCTATAACACAATAGTGTTACACTATCTACTCACGTGGATGGCGTCAGCCGGAGTGGCAGTGTCCAGTACGAAATACAGAAGGCGAGATCTGCGCCTGATGGGAATTTATACTTTACTACCGGGATATACGTAGGGCCGCCTTTCGTATAAATAGACTTCAAATGACAGAGGAAGGGACATAGTTGTCTGACGTTGTACCGATCACATTTATAGCCTGACCAATCTTCTTGATCCCTTGAAATTGATATACAGAAAAAAACTTTGTTACCTTGAAAGGATAGTTAATTAACCCTTGATTGTGCCAGAGGGTCGCGAAACTGGCATTGTTTCGCATGAGCTGGATAATTAACCACGGACTCTATGACCTTTTCTCTTTTTCTTTTTTTCTCACACCCTCACAAGAATATGCACCCTCCAGCCATAAATATTCAAATATTAATGTAATGAAATATGTTAAATTAGAAAGACTAACGAAATTAATTAAGAACGCATATTTAAAAAAATACATTTATTTTAATCATATTTCAATTAGTTTCTCGATAAAATTCATAGGATTGATTTTAATACGTTGGAGAATAAAACAATAATATTAGAGATCAATAACATCAAGTAATTACTTATTAAACCCAGTTCACAAATTAACCTCACCATATATAATGTAAACCTTTATTTCTTTGTGATATATAAGACACAATGCAAGATTTTTATCGCACTAATAACATGACCTGTTTTGAGGCAAATCTGAATCAGATTTTCATAGAAACATCATTGATAAATTATATTATGTATTAACGATTTTGACTATGAATTAAATATTCAGTGATAAACTTAAGCTATTTCTGAGGGCATTGTCCCTAAAAGCAGTGACGTAGTTTTGGTCACAGAGAGACAGGCACCGAATATCTATTATATATAAGATGCTTGAGTCAAGAGTTTGCAAGATTTGCATCAGTGCAACTATACTTTTTGTTCGTTCAGGTGAAAGTTTGTTTGTTTGTTTGTTTTGTTTTGTTTTACGGCATATCAACCTCAGTGGGTCATTTAATGCCGATAAAGTTTTGAAATAAATCAATTCTTAATGGATAATACAATATTTTTATAAATACATTTTTCTATTTAACCCATAGATGGGACCCTAACAGGTACTACCACTGCGGGTCAGAGTGGACCAGGGAGCAATGGTGATGAAGGGGTGCTCCACATTCTCCAAACCTCCAAAACTGGAACCTCACCATCAGATAGAGATTAACGTCATTCCCAGGACATGTAGACCCGCAGCCACCGCCTTCTAGCACCCATATGATAAAAAGGGGTTTGGGCTTGCCATAAAGGCAATAGGTTTGGGAAAATCATATAGGTGCTAGGGCTTGACGTGACCAGCCGATTGATCGGAGGGAGCCTCTCCGACCGTCCGTCTAGCCCAAGATAGGGCCAAAGTGGAGTATTGCATGTCATGAACTGCTCATCCACTTGGGCTCTATCCTTAAGCATCACGGGTCGCCACCTACGGCCAACATGTGGCCCTATTGGGGGAGTCTTACCCCTCTGCAGAGGTGCAGTCGGTGCATTCTAACGCCCCACCGACAGGGCGGTCAGGTGAAAGTATTTTCATTAAAAAAAATAAATAAATGAATGCCAATGTTCGTGTCATATTTTTTCAACTAGCCCAATATATAATCCCATTTTGGAATCAGGCCGACTCAGTAAATTAAAATCTGAAATTCTGAAAATCTGAAAATCTGAAATTCTGAAAATCTGAAAATCTGAAATTCTGAAAATCTGAAAATCTGAAATTCTGAAAATCTGAAATTCTGAAAATCTGGACAATTTTAATTACTGCTATTGTTTTCGGCGATTTTTTACGTGATTTTTTACTACGAAAATGTTAAAGGATAACAATTTGTATAACTTAGAAATGAATTCAGGATAAACTAGGTTACTTACGGGCCGATAAGTCGGCTTTTAAGCTAGGTTAAAATAAATGTCTATATCTGCTGATCAACTTGGTATTACTAACTATATTAATGGTTAGCCCATGTTCTGGGCAGGCATCTCAATATTGGCATTTCAGTCTCGGAAGATTGTAATGTAGTTTTTATGCCCTGAAGTTACAGCGTCTCCTGTGACTGTAAAGTCCAATGTTTGAAAAACATTCTCGACCACAGATGTCGCATGTAAAGGCTGTCCCCGAAGATGTTGATGCACCGATGCTTTGTTGTCGCTGCTTTCATCTGGACCGCTTGGCTTCATGGTGTTGCTCCAGGGTGGCTTCGGACATGAACATTCCGCTACGAAGTGCCTGCCACCACCGAGTGCGGTCCTGAGCCAAATTTTGCTAGCTGGAAGTGACAATGCCAAAGCAACTGAGGTCATTCTTGGAGACATTGAAACGCAGCTGGGGCCGACCAATCTATCTCTTAGCAGAAGAAAGCTCTGCATAGAGGATGTTCTTCGGGATTCGTCCATCATCCATCCGACGGACATCTATATATATTTACCAACCCCTCCGAATGAGCAGGATGCGACACAAGGTCAATTTCTTAAGCGGAGTTCAACAGGTTTGAATTCAGAGTGTTCCTTCTCCTTGCCTAACCAAGGTTAAAGAGCCCAGTTTACCCTACTATTTGCCCATAGCTGGAGGGAGAGTATGATTCATACCTTTCCCAAGGGTATTAGCGCTAAGTGAAATGCAATTACCCCGTCCAGGATTTGAACTCGGAGCGACGAGTCCATTTCCCATGACTTTAACCATTACACCACGCGCTTCCTACTTCCATCTATAAGGCTAATGATTAGAATAAAATACAATAAGGTGATTATATTTCATATAGAGTTAATACGCCTGAAAAAGGTGTGCATCCAACTATGACACCACCCACCCTTTACTAATAATAGTTAATAGTTAACATATATTATCTTAATAGTTAATAGTTAACTAGAACGGAAGACTTGGTCATTTAGCCTTGGTTAGAGAACCAGTCTAGGAGAAAGAAAACTCTGAATCCGTCTGTTTTTCTTCCAACTATATAGTAAATAGTAGGGCATATCTTTTTTTTTAGCTTTTATTTAGCACCCAGTCTAGGAGAAAGAAAAATCCAATTTCACACCAGTTGTACTCCATTTAAAAGTTTACCATGTGTCACCTCCTGTACGAAGCGGGGGGGGGGGTGTAGGGTAAATGCATTCTTTACTGATGCAAAAATAACATTCATGGCTCTAGCATGCTATTAAATTTGCATAAAGTTCCTGCATCAAACAAGCATTATTGATATGTGTGTATATATATATATATATATATATATATATATACACATATATATACATATGTATATATATACATAGACATATATATATACACATATATACATATATACATATATATATACACAGACATATACATATATATACACATATACACACATATATATACACATATATACACACGCATATAAACACACATATATATATGCACACATATACACACATATATATATATACACATACACACACATATATATATATATACACACATATATATATACATATGCTCACATATATATATACACACATATATATACACATATACACGCATATATATACACACATACACACACACACATATATATATATACACACATACACATATATATATATATATACACACATATATATACACATATATACACATATATATATACATATATACACGCACATATATATACACATATACACACATATATATATACACATATATACACACGCACATAAACACACATATATATATACATGCACATATACACACATATATATATAGATACACATACACACATATATATACACACATACATATATAAATACATAAGTAAAAGTAAAGTCGTCGGGGCGGCCTAAAGTCGGTATCAGCCAGTCAGCGAGGGAGTCTAACCACTTTTCAATAGCGCTAGACCAAGGAGATTGTTTTTAGCAACTGGGGTGGAGCGCCACACCTACCATCAACTCCTTACTTTACCGCACATATCCCTGTGCTACTCATACACTGAGTTGGCGAAGACCGGTATCGAACTAGGAACCTTGTGGTTTCTAACCGAACGCTCTACCGACTGAGCTAACCCGATATACTCACATATATATACACATACACACAAATATATATATACACATACACACAAAGATATATATACACATACACACAAAAATATATATACACACATACATACACACACACACATATATTTATATACACACACACATATATATATATATATACACATATATATATACACACATGTATATACACACAGATATATACACACATATATATATACATATATACACATATACATACATATATACACGCACATATGTATACACATATATGCACATATATATATATATGTATATATATATATATACACATACACACACATTATATATATATATATATATATATATATATATATATATATACTACAGAATAGTGTAAACAATTGCTGTAACTGTTTGGCTAAGAAAATAGATGTCAGTTATTTTGTCACTTTCTTGATATTTAGATTTCATAAACTGGAGAGAGAGAGGGAAAAAAAAGCAAAATATAAAATACATATCATTTAAGTGACTGAATTATGCCAGTTTGGGGGTTTAAGACAAACCAAGTAACTAGGAGACAGGTTAATAAAATTATGGCTGGATAGTCTTTCAGGCTATTCACCCTGTCACTGCTTAAATTTGATTTGTCGATAAAATTAATGGACTCATCAATTAACGAGAGAAGGGTCCGATTGTTTTGCCGCTAGCTTTTGACATTTCATGTGACCGGCGGTCAGCTTTTCTAGGCGCAATAGGTTGCCGTGTGCATTAATCTTTGAACTACAAAATTATTAATTAAAGGCACCCTCTAAAAATGGCCGCACTATTGTAGTGACTGTATTTAACTTCCTTACTGAAGAGGTAATATGTTAACGGAGTCAGCTTAGTTGTATAAGGAAATTTAGAGAATTTAGAAAAATGCCTGCGCTGTTGTAGTGACTTTATTTAACTTCCTTACTAAAGAGGTAATATGTTAACGAAGTCAGCTTAGTTGTAAAAGGAAATTTAGAGAATTTAGAACAAATGGCTGCGCCGTTGTACTGACTGTATTTAACTTCCTTACTGAAGAGGTAATATGTTAACGGAGTCAGCTTAGTTGTAAAAGGAAATTTAGAGAGTTTAGAAAGAATGGCTGCGCTGTTGTAGTGACTGTATTTAACTTCCTTACTAAAGAGGTAATATGTTAACGGAGTCAGCTTAGTTGTAAAAGGAAATTTAGAGAATTTAGAAAAAATGGCTGCGCTGTTGTAGTGACTGTATTTAACTTCCTTACTAAAGAGGTAATATGTTAACGGAGTCAGCTTAGTTGTATAAGGAAATTTAGAGAATTTAGAAAGAATGGCTGCGCTGTTGTAGTGACTGTATTTAACTTCCTTGCTAAAGAGGTAATATGTTAACGGAGTCAGCTTAGTTGTATAAGGAAATTTAGAGAATTTAGAAAAAATGGCTGCGCTGTTGTAGTGACTGTATTTAACTTCCTTACTAAAGAGGTAATATGTTAACGGAGTCAGCTTAGTTGTAAAAGGAAATTTAGAGAGTTTAGAAAAAATGGCTGCGCTGTTGTAGTGACTGTATTTAACTTCCTTTCTAAAGAGGTAATATGTTAACGGAGTCAGCTTAGTTGTAAAAGGAAATTTAGAGAATATAGAAAAAATGGCTGCGCTGTTGTAGTGACTGTATTTAACTTCCTTACTAAAGAGGTAATATGTTAACGGAGTCAGCTTAGTTGTATAAGGAAATTTAGAGAATTTAGAAAAAATGGTTGCGCTATTGTAGTGACTGTATTTAACTTCTTTACTAAAGAGGTAATATGTTAACGGAGTCAGCTTAGTTGTATAAGGAAATTTAGAGAATTTAGAAAAAATGGCTGCGCTGTTGTAGTGACTGTATTTAACTTCCTTACTAAAGAGGTAATATGTTAACGGAGTCAGCTTAGTTGTAAAAGGAAATTTAGAGAATTTAGAAAAAATGGCTGTGCTGTTGTAGTGACTGTATTTAACTTCCTTACTAAAGAGGTAATATGTTAACGGGGTCAGCTTAGTTGTAAAAGGAAATTTAGAGAATTTAGAAAAAATGGCTGCGCTGTTGTAGTGACGGTATTTAACTTCCTTGCTAAAGAGGTAATATGTTAATGCAGTCAGCTTAGTTGTAAAAGGAAATTTAGAGAATTTAGAAAAAATGGTTGCGCTGTTGTAGTGACTTTATTTAACTTCCTTACTAAAGAGGTAATATGTTAACGGAGTCAGCTTAGTTGTTAAAGGAAATTTAGAGAATTTAGAAAGAATGGCTGCGCTGTTGTAGTGACTGTATTTAACTTCCTTACTAAAGAGGTAATATGTTAACGGAGTCAGCTTAGTTGTATGTACATATACATATACATATATATATATACATACATGGTTACCTATAACTATGTGGTCTAATGGTTAGAGTCATAGGAAATGGACTCATCGATCCGAGTTCAATTCCTCGACGAAGCTGTTTGCACTTCACCTTGCGCTAATACCCTTGGGAAAGGTATGAATCCAATTCTCCCTCCAGCTATGGATAAATAGCAGGGTAGACTGGGCTCTTTAACCATGGCTAGGTAAACAGTCCAGGAAAAGGAAAAATCTGAATTCAAACATGTTAAAATCTGCTTAAGAAATGGGCCTTGTCTCGCATCCTGCTCGTGCGGAGGGGTTGGGCAATATATATATACATTGTTACCTCGCCTTACGTGTTTAATTCGTTCCGCTCCCGACTAAATTTACTCATATCTTAAATCAATGTTACCTATTAAATTGAACTGAAATGCTATTAATCCGTTCCAGCCCCGCCTCAAAATTGTAGTGACTGTATTTACCTTCTTTACTAAAGAGGTAATACCCTTGGGAAAGGTATGAATCCAATTCTCCCTCCAGCTATGGATAAATAACAGGGTAGACTGGGCTCTTTAACCATAGCTAATATGTTAACGGGGTCAGCTGAGTAGTAAAAGAAAATTTAGAGAATTTAGAAAACCGATATACATATATATTCGTACCTCGCCTTACGAGTTTAATTCATTCCGCCCCAGACTAAATTTACTAAATTAAGGACGGAATTCTGGGGGCTGAGCAGTCCATGATATGCAACACTCCACTTGGGTTCTTACTTAGGCTAGATAAGTAGTCGGAGAGAACCCCTCCGATCAATCAGCTGGTCACATCAAGCCCTAGCACCTATATGATTGTCCTGACCCTATTGCCCTTACGGCAAACTCCCAACACTTTTTATCATATGTTAGAAGGGTATGATGTTAAACTGCCTCTAATGGTTAAATTCCAATTCTGGAGCTCTGGGGAGTGGGGAGTACCCTTTCATTGCCATTAATTCCAGGTCTACCAACCTTATGATATGTACTCTTGTTTGGATTTTATTTTTAACTCGTACCCATTGATGGTCATCTAGGACACCCATTGTAGTTGACAGGTGTTTTATTTCCTCCTTGAATTCATAGAAAGGTTTTACCTTGATTTGTAGAAATATCACCAAATCTTTCCTGCAGTAGTTGTATATATTTATTGGGTAAAACAAAATTAATGTTAATTTTCTGCTGGAAATCTGCCATTACAGATGAAAAATAAAATCACCAACAACTACCCCTCTACCACCCATCAACCACCTCCCTATAAAAAAGAAAAAAAATGCTTTACAAAAGTTTCTGCAATCAATATATTAAATCAATTTTACCCATTAAATTAAACTGAAAATGCTGTTAATCCGTCTCAGCCTCGATCCAAAAGACACTGCTTTTGTTATGTTTCTTGTTCTAAGTAAAACAGCGTGTTACATAATTATTAAATTCTTAATATTTATGTACAGTAGTGTAGAAATCAAAATGGTTGTTATAAGTTGCAGCCCACGGCCTTGAAGGATGAGTGACAAGGCTTGAGTTCATCCTGATCTTTTCCGGTGGATACCGTGAGAATCAGTGGAGGAGACCCTCTTACGGTTTAGATTAGAAATAGATTTTAGTCAGTCGGCGAGAAACCACGACGGTGGTGAGTCGTGTTATACACGCTCCGACTCGATCTGCGCAGGTAGTCTGGTGGGGATTTCGAAATAAAATGTGATCTAAGTAAATAGAAGTCTTGTGTTATTATCTAAAAACTACCAATGACACAGGGTTTCTGATAAAGAGAAATCCCCAATGGAAGACCAGACACGAAGTCCCCAAGAGAAGTCCAGACGATAGATGAGATGTTAGAAGAAGACGTAAGATAGAAAAGACGTCAGAAGAAGGATAGAAATAAGTAAGAAGAGTATGCAACAAGCATTGTATTGTATAAAAACACTTCGAAACGTTGTACAGATAACAATGAAGATGAGGACTATAGTCCGAATAATGCAGATAATACAAATCTTCAATATTCTATCAAGTATTGACAACTGGCCAGATTTCATCTTGCAATTGGTAGTTACTTTTCAATCACTCTGTATTTGTTCCAGTGTGTACTTAGTGAATATACATAAGTATACTGTTGGCGTTTTTGTGATAAAAGGTGTGTGCAAGATGTCCACTTCTACTTATAGACTCGCCGATAAACATGTGACCAACCTATTGGCCAATCACTGGCAGTGCTCTGCTGCTGATATTGTTATTTATACTGGCTGTTCTGGTCATACCTACACACGTTGCTTTGAACCTTCGTGGACGACGGAACATAGGATTATATCACTGGACCTTTGACACAACGTAGGATTCCAAAACTTAGGACTTATTCACTTATCAAAGGATTCTATAGCTCAGGACTTACTTACTTACTTTAAGTCCTTTTCAACTGGCCAAGGATGGCGGTCAGAAACTTAACAGGTTATAGGCCCATCACGCTTCCACTGCGCCACTCTGCGCAAATCAGGAAATTTTGGAAAGTATTTTTAAAAAAAGAATGTCATGAATTATGCGCTGCAATATGTTTTAATGTTTTTATTTTTAGAAAGAATATTTTTCTTTGTCGTAATAGATCTTGAAACTTGAATGTTTTTAGTGAACTTATTAATTGAAATTCAAAATTTAACTAACACAAAGCATATAAGCGGCCAGATAACAGCTCTTAACACGGACAGTTTTTGAATTGGTCTTGTTGTTAGTTTCAAGTGACGACCGCAATAATCAGTCTCTTCAACTAAAAAAAGTATTCTGCCGGCAACACTCCCAGTAGTTCTTAAACAATTCATCAAAAGTTCACTTCACTTCATGATCGAAACACGACACACCGTTCTCTCCACTGAAAAAGACGTTCTTCCCCGAGAGAATTCGCCTCGGTATTTATTTCTCTCAGTGGCTGAACCACTACAGCAAACACGGGTGACAGTAATTCAACCACTCATGATCAGGAGGTTGCGAGTTCAATCTCGAGTCACTCGCTATACCCCCCTCGCACAGGCCAGACACACAGACACGCTTAGTCCTTGGGGCAGGGAATTATCAACTCTACGGTCCCGTGCTCTTTTTCGAAGTTGGGAGATTAAATTAAATTATCAATGTATTGGACTGGGAAATGTTATGCCATTATATCATTTGTGTGGTACTATTACATACCAACATTGACATCGCTTATATAATTCGTGAAAGAGTGAGACTTCAGAGAGAGAGAGAGAGAGAGAGAGAGAGAGAGAGAGAGGGGGGGTCTTCAGTGATAGGGAGATAATATATATATATATATATAGAGAGAGAGAGAGAGGGGAGAGAGAGAGACAGATTAGAGACTTACTTTATCACTTGTTGACATCTTTACTCTTCCAGTTGCCAGTTTCCTGTCAAGTTGAGTTCTTTTAGCTGCTTCTTCTTCTTAACTAAGGGCTGATTTGGTCATTGTCATTGAATTAACAAGACCTTTTTGTTGCTTGATCGAGCTTTTATTTCATTTTATGTCCATATCACCGTGCAGGTAGACCAGCCTCATGGTACGTCTCAACTCTTTGATGGTCGGGTTGAATTTCAAAACGCTCACTTCTCACTCCTCCATTCTCCCTTTCGCCACGTACCATTCCTCGTCCAATCAAAGCATGCTACGCGTCTATGCTGACATAATCATTTATTTTTCCCGTTCCAACACCCACCACCAATACCACTCAAACTTTTCCGTAACTAATCAGGCCACCCTCATGGTTCCACGTCATGCCCACTGTGTAACATTAGGTAGTGTAAAGGCATTTAAAACATGGAAACACCGATGTTGGAATAGTGGTTTTGAAATCGCGAGTTTCAGAAATGATTTCTACCGCTCTCAGATTTTGATTGTGTAGATATTTAAGAACTGCGTGCATGGTATTTTTATATTTACATTTTTGTAATTTCTTAAGAGTTTTTGTACACAGTTATTTGATATCAAGTATTCCTATTTAATACAAAATAATTTGCAGTAAGTTGTATGGTTTCAAGTATTTAAATCAAATACTAATAATCATAAGGTTTCAAGTAATTATTTCCATTTAATAATCGTTATATTTACACAAAGTTATATAGTTTCAAGTAACTAATAGTACTAATCCTTAGTAAACAATCAAAGCATCAAGTAACAATTCTTAATAGATACATACTTATATACTTATATAATATATACTTATTGTATGAAAATACAATAAAAAAAGAATGTCATGAATTATGTACTGCAATATGGTTTAATGTTTATATTTTTAGAAAGAATATTATCTTCTACACAGAGTCAATTTCTTAAGCGAAGTTTAAAATGTAGAGAAAGATACAGATTTTCCTTTTGTTAATGGATTTCTTTTTAGAATGATCAATGGCATTATTGCTTTTATCTATTAAGATAAAACTTAACTTTTATGCATGAACTAACCTTAGACGGGATGACGTGCCTTTCAAATAATTATTGTTCTTTTTTCTGTATCTAACTATCAACTTTGTCGGTGATCATAGTTTTATTCGTGATTTCGATCGTCACTGGTTGCTCGATACTTCTGGTCTAAATCTGAAGATCAGGATGAAAAAAAAAATCTTATGGGAAAATATGCAAAGACGTGAAAAGAATATAATCTTAAAATGTTTTTATATTTGAAAGACTCAAGATATTTGTAATTTTTTTTTGTAATTTTTTTTGTAATTTTTTTTTTTTTTCTTTTCACTTTTCTTTTTTAATTTTTTTTTTTTTAAATTTTTTTTTTCAGTTTTATTTTCAATTTTGCGACCAAGAAAATGTCTAGAAAAAAAAGTCTTCGTAAAAGGAAGTGTTTGTCTTGGAACTATAAACTAATAGGTTTATTGTTACATTAGACAACTAAATAAATACGTACCGCAAAAGTTACTGAATAAGAATATCATTAGATACTGACATAAATCGAGGCAACTTGTACGAATTCATTTTGACAGAGTTAAATCTTTCATCGCATGAAATAAAATAGAAAGAAATTGTATAGGAAACCCTGTATCTTCTTCTACTATCAATACACTGAAATAGTTCACACGAAATTTTCTGTTCAAATGATTATTTAGATCATTAATTTCATTAGTTATTTTCTTCCAGAAGGCTCAACTCGAGGAAAATGGAGACATTTTCTTTTTTATTAATGAAATATGAGATTTTTATGAACTGAATAAACATTCGTACGTTGATTGACGGAATTGTGAATATTATTTTTTAAAAAGTAAAAAAATAGAACATAAAATAAATCATATCAACGAGAAATTTAGGAAGAAGTTACTTTCCATGAATAATATTTAAATAAAAGATTAAAAATATGTTGGCTTCCAAGAAGCGAAATTACATTTTATATAACACATTATATATATATATATATATATATATATATATATATATTATATATAGTAAATGAAGAAAAACTCTAAACTTGCTTCATTACAATAATTTATTTCAACCGTATTAATACGGCATCTTCAGGTAATCACAAGAACATGATCTTAAGAGTCATGTTCTTGTGATTACCTGAAGATGCCGTATTAATACGGTTGAAATAAATTATTGTAATGAAGCAAGTTTAGAGTTTTTCTTCATTTACTATATATCTTGCTCTGTCCTTCTACTCACTGGTATTAGGTACATTGAGCTCTCCTTATGGTCTACCTGCATCAGCTTGGTTAAACCACACATGGAAAGACCCTAACTACGGAAAAAAAACTATATATATTATATATATATATATAAATATATATAAATATATATATATATATATACATAAATATATATACATATATATAAATATATGTACATATATACACATGTAATATATATTATATATATATATGTATATATGTATATATATGTATATATATGTATATGTATATTTATTATATATGTATATATATGTATATGTATATTTATGTATATGTATATATATATATGTACCTATATAAGTAAAGTAAAGTCGACGGGGCGGCCTAAAGTCGGTATCAGCCAGTCAGCGAGGGAGTCTATTCCCTTTTTGGAGGCCATTCAAAAATTTAATTCGAGACCCTTTAAAGTTCCCTCAGACCGAGACAATGACTATCCCCACAAATAAACGGAGATGCTATTCGTAAGGAAGTTTACTACAGATACCCTAAGAAGAACCATAATGTTAAGATATGTTTCCATATTAATGTAATCTGCCGTTTCTTCCAGAAGAATAGACATCGCCATACAATTCAAATAGCACTAGACCAAGGAGATTGTTTTAGCATCTGAGGTGGAGCGCCACACCTACCGTCAGCTCCTTACTTTACCGCACAGATCCCTGTGCTACTCATACGCTGAGTTGGCGAGGACCGGTATCGAACTAGGAACCTTGTGGTTTCTAGCCGAACGCTCTACCGACTGAGCTAACCCGGCCATAAATAAATATACATATACATATATACATAAATATACATATACATATATACATATATATACATATGTACACATATATATATACATATATATACACACATATACATACACACACACACACACACACACACACACATATATATATATATATATATATATATATATTACAATTTCAATAAGAGAGAAAATCTCAACAGAACGTCATTTGGGTATTATAAATTTATTTCTGTTTGTAACTCTATAAAAAAGCACAATTTCGTCAGAGGGACATCACACACCACAAATGATGGTAATTTGAGTTTTTCTCTCCAATTGGATTACGAAATATTGCTTTGTATATAACTAATTCATTAAGGAGAAATTATCATGCAATATTTTCTGTGTTATTACATTAATATTTTTTTGTATTAAGTTAAGTATTCCCCTCCGTACATTTCTAAATTAGTTGGCTATAAAAACTTGTTTGATATTTTATACCAAATCATATATATATATATATATATATATATATATATATATATAATATATATATATATAATATATATAATGAATAGTGAATTAAAAAATGAGAAAAGTATTTGCATGGAAAGGTGCTCAATGCTAATAAAGCAGAGCAGTTTTATAATCAATGGTAATATTATGGTTTTACACTCATAACTCATAGTTATGAGTGTAAAACCATAATATTATCATTGATTATATATGTATATTTACTAACCCCTCCGCACGAGCAGGATGTGACACAAGGTCAATTTCTTAAGCGGAGTTCAACAGGTTTTGAATTCAGAGTTTTCCTTCTCCTAGACTTGTTGCCTAACCAAGGTTAAAGAGCCCAGTCTGCCCTACTATTTATCCATAGCTGGAGGGAGATTAGGATTCATACCTTTCCTAAGTGTATTAGCGCTAAGTGAAATGCAATTACCAAGTCCAGGATTTGAACTCGGGGCGACGAGTCCATTTCCCATGACTTTAACTATTACACGACTTACTTCCTTATACTTATTTTTGTATATATGATTTATCAGCGAATAGTTTGTAAATTAGTAGAAATAATCGAAATTTCAGAAATAATATTTTCTGCTTTCTAGTCTATGTTAAAATATATGTGTGTCATAAGTCACAAGATTTTTGGTTGCATTCCAAATGTGGATGATAAAGAAGAACATTAATTTGTCAGCTGATTGAAACTGACATTAGTTTCTGTAGCGAGAGAAATTACGTACGTGGTAGTTCAAAACGAGCACGAACATGTCTGCCGTGCAAAATGCGGTCAGTAGGTGGAACGTAGTGGACGCCTACAGATATTGAACTCGTATCTTCCTGATCGTGAGTCGAAGTTAAACTACCTCGTTGGCGCGTATGCAAATTTCTGTTCACATAATTTCCAACACTTAGCGTTTAAAAAAAAAATATATCAGTGTGTATCAAACATATAATGCTTAATGGACATATATAAAAACTATCTATAACTCAGTTTAATCATTAACAAATTTTGAAATTTTAATAATTTTCGATAATTAGTTCGAGTTATATTGATTTTTTTTCATGAATAGTTGATGTCATTTTTTATGTTGTATTCTTTATTAATTTGTCCGCCCTGTCGGCTGGTGCGTTAGAATGCACCGACTGCACCTCTGCTAAGGGGTAAGACTCCCCCAATGGGGCCACCTGTTGGTCGTGGGTGGCGACCCGTGATGCTTAAGGATAGAGCCCAGGTGGATGAGTAGTTCATGACTTGCAATACTCCACTTTGGCCCTATCTTGGGCTAGACGGGCGGTCGGAGAGGCCCCCTCCAATCATCGGCTGGTCACGTCAAGCCCTAGCACCTATATGATTTTCCCAACCCTATTGCCCTTATGGCAAGCCCCAACCCTTTTTATCATATGGGTGCTAGAAGGCGGTGGCTGCGGGTCTACATGTCCTGGGAATGACGTTAAACTCTATCTGATGGTGAGGTTCCAGTTTTGGAGGTTTGGGGAATGTGGAGCACCTCTTCATCACCATTGCTCCCTGGTCCCCTCTGACCCGGAGTGGTAGTACCTGTTAGGGTCCCATCTATGGGTTAAATAGAAAAATGTATTTATAAAAAAATTGTATTATCCATTAGGAAATGATTTATTTCAAAACTTTATCGGCATTAAATGACCCACTGAGGTTGATATGCCGTGAAACAAAACAAACCAAACTTATTAATTTGTTTTTCTTTGATAATTTTTAAATTAACTTTTAATATATCATTGATTTATAGTCTTATATTTTTATTTAGCTTTTATGGAAACTGAGGAGTAAAAAGGTTTTTAACCCCATCTTGGACAAAAATATGGTGTGGGTTTTATTGAAATGTGATCTTTGCTAGATTCCACAGGTATTCCTTTATAAATGGATATACGTCTAGTCATTGTATAAATAAACATACATACATACAGACAAACAGGATATTTATTTTATATATATATAAATTCTAGACCAGAAAGTATTCAATCTAAAGTTCTATGAATATTCTTCGAAACTATACTTTAAACAGGCTATTTTCCCGGTCTTTATATAAGTAAACTATGTAAAAAAAAATCCATTCTATTCGAGCACAAGAATGAAAAGCTGATAAAAATTCTTCTATCTTTGGTTCTGCGCCTGACCATGAAAAAATACAAAAGAAAAACAAGCTACAAGTATCAGAATAATCTAATATTTCTGTGCAACAGATCCCACAAAGATTATTACGCGACAAGAAAAGCGAGGATTACAATAGATTGTTGTTATGCTTGAGCTGAATCCAGCATTTGTAATTCATCTTCGTCATTCAGTTGATGAAAAAGCAACAGCACGAACAAACGGTGCTGCTTCAACAATAGATGCACAGTCAGCAACAAAAGATTATCAGCTGCAAGATCAAATTCTGAGCTTTATAGAGAAAGTATCCAATAGACATTATTGCACCAGTGGCAAGCTTCCAATGGTTCAATTCCATTTCAGTGCAGCGGATGTGTTATCTGGCCAGTGTCTTTACCACTGTCAATTTAGATGCCAAACTGTCTCAAGTGTTTTTGTCAGACCAATTCGCTTCTGTCTGCAAACTGCTTAGGAGCCTGGCGATTCAACTGACCCTCAACAATTATATCGATCCACTGACAGTAGAGGATATTAAAACTTTCGTGGAGGATCGATTTGATCCCTAGCGGCTCATAATCTTAGTGACCTATTTTGACCCGAGAGAAAAACGGAATCCAGAGGAAATATTACAGGAATTTGCATGCGGAATTAGACAGAGTGCGGTTCCATGTAACGCGCAGTCAATCAAAGACACATAGAGTGAATCCATGCGCATCGGGTTTATCTGTTCGATGAATAATGGAGCAGCACTAAGGACCTTATGGAGGATAAAGGGACGATCACATAAGCCGTGAAATCCTGACCGTTTAAGAAATTGAGAAAGCCACAAAGGT
>CM042143.1:15799808-15828159 GCA_023376005.1 Doryteuthis pealeii
TTACGCTGTCCGGACCAAGGATCAATATAAAGCCGAACGCTTATAGAAGAGTTTTCTTTGATTTGTCATCATTACCCAAAAGAGGCAAAACATTGGAGACAAAACAGTTTTATATTAGTCTATGCTGTGGTTCAGAACCTCAATAATCTGCCTTTAGGCTGATTTTTTTTAACCGTGATGTCTGGCTAACTCCCGCAGGGAAGGCATGAATCCATAACCCCCAGTTATAGGTAAATAGTAGAGCAGACTGGATTATTTAATTTTGATACGGCAAACGGTCCAGGAGAAAGAAACAAAAAAAACTTTACAATATATTAATAATTTGAAAGCAATTACAATGCGTATAAAAAATAAAGACAATTATGTTATTTTTGTCTTATCGATTTCGAAGTAGAAACTTCATCATCAGAGATTCGTATCAGAAATGTACGTGCTTACGTTTTTATTTGTGTGGTTATAATTTCTCTTCTTATTTTTTTTCCTCTACTTTTTTTATTTTTTCTTCTTTCCTTCTTTCTTTTTTCCTCATGTTATGCATGAAATGGGCAAGTAACTGTAATTTCTTTCTTTTTTAATGTCTGTTGAGAACGAATGCTTGAACCCTGTATCCAATATTGTCTGTTTGTCATCCGGTGAATATTGCAACAATGTAGCCATGTCAAATTCAAATTAAAACCGTCAAAAACTTTATTCAACCCATGTGTAAACCGCTTACAAATTGAACTTGTGTCATATCCTGCTTGTGGCGGAGGGGTTGGGTAATATAAATAATCTTTTTAATTTATTCATAACTCTTGATTCAAATTTAATGTTGAATTTCCTGTTTTGTCTATTTTGATGGTAGGAATGATACGGCGTAGTTAATTTTTCAGTTAATATAATGTATAATATTTATTTGTGTCTGTGTACAGTCGAGTTTTTTTTTTTTAGTTAATTTATCTCTGTGTCTATGTGACTAACTATTTCTTTGTATTCTGTGTATGTGTATGTATGTGTATATTTAAAGTTATATTTTTAGTTAATATAATCTCCCTCTCATTCTCCCTCTCTCTTTCTCTCTCTCTCTCTCTCTCTCTCTCTCTCTATATATATATATATATATATATATATATATATATATGAAATATGAATGGAAGTGAATCCGACAGTGTGAAATAAATATTTTAGAAAAAACAAACACATGATGTTAAAATTCACTGACAGAAATCTGTTTCGACCCTTTATTGAAGTGGTCTTCATCACGAGCGAGTTTTGTATGATAGAGAGAACGGTGTGATTGGACCGTTATAAGACGATGAAACGTTCAATATTATAGCCGGAATTTTTAAAAATGTTTTAGATACTTTTTTTTTAATTTTGAAAATACATATTCTGTTTTGAAAATAAAATAAAATAAATGTTATTTTATTTTATTAAATCAGAAGCATTATAGTCCACACACACACACACACACACACAAATATATATATATATGCCTCTCTCTCTCTCTCTCTCTCTCTCTCTCTCTCTCTCTCTCTCTCTCTCTCTCTCTCTCTCTCTCTGATCAACTCAGTGTTTGTGTATACATGTTTATCTGGATAAAGAAGAAGAGAAGTAAAGCACAAGAAAATCTTGAAATAAACATATGGAGGAATTAAAGCCAGGAATATATATATATATATATATATATATATATATATAATCCATATTGGTGAAATATGTAACATTCAACGCAGTAGTAGATAAAATTGATGTGGACTAAATTGACTTGAAAAGGCCTTTCACTGCTTTAAAGTGCCCTTTACTCTCTCTCCCCCTCTCTCTCTCTCTCTCTCTCTCTCTCTCTACTGTGCTTGTATATGTATTTACCAACCTCTCCACACGAGCAGGATGTGACACAAGGTCAATTTCTTAAGCGGAGTTTAACAGGTTTGAATTCAGAGTTTCCCTTCTTCTAGACTGGTTACCAAGCCATGGTTAAAGAGCCCAGTCTGTCCTGCTATTTACTCATAGTTGGAGGGAGAACTGGATTTATACCTTTCCCAAGGGTATCAGCGCTATGTGAATTGCAAACAGCTTCGTCCAGGAATTGAACTCGGGTCGACGAGACCATTTCCTACGACTCTAACCATTAGACCACGCGCCTCCTTGTACTATGCTTGTATATGTGATATCTAATTTAATGGATAGATGATATGATATCTGTCTCTTTCTTCTTCTCTTTTACTATGTGTATATGTTTATGCATGTGTAATATTTTCAATCCAAAAACTGTGTATTACGACACTTAATTTTGTAAGGTAGAGTGGAGTGGTTTACCCACCCATCTCTTCTCTCCCGCCAAAGCTATGAGTAAAAAGTCAGACTGACAGTCCAAGTGAATAACTCTGAACCAAAACCAGCTGTAATTCGTCGGGGTGGCCTAAAGTCGGTATCAGCCAATTAACAAGGGAGTCTATCCCATTTTCACTAGCGCTAGACCAAGGATATTGTTTTTGCGTCTGAGGTGGAACGCCAAACTTACCATCAGCTCGTTAATTTACCGAACAGACCCCTGTGCTACTCATACGCGAGAGCCGGTATCGAAACAGGAACCTTGCTGTTCCCAGAACCATACATAACCCCACTAAAATAACGTATACCAGTAATATTTCACCAATTTCTACCTCATTCTCATAGCTCAACATTAAAACCGCCCTGTCGGTGGGGCGTTAGAATGCACCGACTGCACCTCTGCAGAGGGGTAAGACTCCCCCAATGGGCCCACCTGTTGGCCGTGGGTGGCGACCAGTGATGCTTAAGGATAGAGCCCAGGTGGATGAGCAGTTCATGACATGCAATATTCCACTTTGGACCTATCTTGGGCTAGACGGGCGGTCGGACGTCAAGCCCTAGCACCTATATGATTTTCCCAACCCTATTGCCCTTATGGCAAGCCCCAACCCCTTTTTATCATATGGCTGCTAGAAGGCGGTGGCTGTGGGCCTACATGTCCTGGGAATGACGTTAAACTCTATCTGATGGTGAGGTTCCAGTTTTGGAGGTTTGGGGAATGTGGAGTACCCCTTCATCACCATTGCTCCCTGGTCCACTCTGACCCGGAATGGTAGTACCTGTTAGGGTCCCATCCATGGGTTAAATATAAAAATGTATTTATAAAAAAATTGTATTATCCCTTAAGAATTGATTTATTTCAAAACTTTATCGGCATTAAATGACCCACTGAGGTTGATATGCCGTAAAACAAAACAATCCAAACCAAACCAACATTAAAAATAAATTTAATTACCGACGACTCTTTCCAATTTCAGAATTATCCAACTCGTTATAAGAGTGATACAATTTTTTTTTTTTAGATATCCCTAAACATCATTCAGTTAAAATATTACAAGACCACTAATTATTTATCGAACTAGAAACCTTGTGGTTTCTAGCCAAACGCACTACCGACTGAGCTAACCAGCTGTACTCCTTATCCCTCTCCTCCCTGTTTTGAAGGCTTTTTCAAGTGTTTTTGACGCTCGATTTTCAGTATATGAATTTAAGCAAAATTTTTAAAGTTAACCAAAATGTTCAAACTTGTAAACTATCAGGCATCATTAGACCCGTTACGGGCTTGCTAAAAATACCAAATTCAATGTTATTTTATTAATTTTCGATAGTGTTACACCGTTTTGGGTTTTTTTTTTAATAGTCTGTTTGGAAGTTAAAAAAAATCCCTTCAAACCCCGATTTGGAAAATTTCCCCAAATTTTTCCAACGTACTAATGTTAAGGAAGGGTAGGACCATATAACCTTAATGACTGGCTATATTCTCTAAGCTAAAAGTGCCACGTATTTTATCATATTGTAATCATTATTAACGAACATCTCCTACCGAGTCTTTACACTTTATAACATTTTGTCCATTAGTGTAACTGTTTCTACTTACCGTCACTTATCTCTGTCATAGAAAAATCAATTATGACGCGCGCGGATTAGTCGAAAGTGACTAGAAAACTACTTCATACACATTGTAGAGGAAGTAATGAAGGAAGCGAAGTGAATTCTGGGATGTCACTCACTTCCTCAGGAAGGAAAGAGCAGCGGACATATTTGTTCATCATTATCCACCCATTCCGATAAATTTGTTGTGTCGCCAATGATGGATGGCATTCACATCTCTTGCTATTTTTTCTCCCACGCTAGCCACTTAAACAAGATCGTTACCGAGTAAATAAATCGGAAAACTTGACCAGTGGTGGAGAAAACGAATTAGACCAGGGCTTTTTCAAAACCTGGATGTCGAGATACCCTGGTGTCTCGCGGGGAGTAGTTAGGCCCGTCGCGAGATGTTAAATGGACATAAAATACAGACCTCGAATTTTTCGGGGAATTCTAATTTAATATTTCGTGGTATGATCTGCGGGGAATTTTATCCCCTGAAGTAATACTGGCTAAACCCTAAGTTTTCAAGGGTTATAAACAACAGTTAAGTGCGCTGAAAAATAGGTTTCGACAACTTAGGCAAGAATCCCTTTTTTTCTGTTTCTTTTCTTACTTTCTAGAAAAGCACCACCAACGTCAATTCCAGTAGGTATTAAGATCTCATTCTTCATGGTTTTATTTAATCTCAATTATTAATTAAATAGTTTTATCTATTGTGTTCGAAAAGTACTTATCGACGTGCTGGAAATAATGAGAAGCTAGATGAGGGATAGAAGAGACTTCTTCTATAGGGAAACGCAAAGAGGAAGAGAGAGAGAGAAAAGGGGGAGATGGGGAGAAATGATCCAAAAAGAAAGAAGAGACACAAATGTACATAAAACAAACACATTCTCAAAGAGGAAGGAGAATCAAGCTAAATGTAAGTGGAGGTGACACGCACATATTTCCTATGTAACATTTTCACAATAAGCACATCGAACGATAGGTGCTGCTATCCAATGGGGAGCAATTTCAGAATTAAAAAGTTTATACTTAAATTTAGTCGGATAACATATAACCCGAGCAAGGCCTGGAGCATACATCAAGTATATAATGACATATAATATACTTTGTACTATGTCATAACAGCGAGCATTTAAGTTTGTCCTCAGCAGAACTTGTCGAAAGGTCGACTTTCCTCGGCGTTGACACATTCTATTAATAGAATATATATTATAATTAACTACAGATAAATATATAAATAAATATGCGAAAACATTTTCTAATAGATGAAAACACATAATAATTGGAAGCACCTAATTAGATGGAAATACCTAAACACTTTCTAATAGGTGGAAATACATAATAATAGCATAGGGCCACGCGAACTGAAAGAATTAAAAACGGCGTATAAGAAGGAGGAACTGATCAATATTTCTGAATTTTATATGTGAATTCATTAATCTTCACATAAATATTGGGTTAGTCCATAATATTTTCTTCTGCATGACTGACAATAAACTCGGCATTGCCCCTTTAAGGCAAGAGGGCATGTGCTGCCTGGAGAGACAGTCATCTGGTCACGCGATTAATTTTACTATTCTAACCGGTTCAGAATCTGAAGCCCCTGAGGGCCAGATTATATCGTATCAAGTATTCCTATTTATCACAATTTTCAAACAGTTCTACTTGGCCCATAAATGGAACCCTATCTAATACTGCCTTTCCGGGCCAGAGTGGATCTGGGAGTAATGCAATAATTGATGTACTCCAAAACTACCAAGATCTCCAGAACACTTTAATAGATTTAAGGAAAAGCACTGATTATTTTTTAAATCTGTATTCCCTTCTTTTGCGGAAAAATATACCATTAATTTGAATAATTTGATCTCATTTGATTACATACCTCTTTCTTTTTTTTACTTACTTCTATTCTTCTATTCTTCTTCTGACGTCTTTTACATCTTAAGTTCTTCTAGGTCTCTTCTAACGTCTGGACTTCTCTTGGGGACTTCGTGTCTGGTCTTCCATTGGGGATTTCTCTTTATCAGAAGCCCTGTGTCATTGGTAGTTTTTAGATAATAACACAAGTCTTTGATTTACTTAGATCATATTTTATTTCGAAACCCCCACCAGACTACCTGCGAAGATCGAGTCGGAGCGTGTATAACACGACTCACCACCGTCGTGGTTTCTCGCCGACTGACTAAAAATCTATTTCTAATCTACACCGGAAGAGGGTCTCCTCCACCGATTCTCACGGTATCCACCGGGAAGGATCAGGAAGAGGTCTAGACTTGTCACTCATCCTTCAAGGCCGTGGGCTGCAGATTATGACAGCCATTTTGAGTTTTACACTACTGTACATAAATATTAAGAATCTAATAATTATGTAACAATTTGTTTAAGGTATATTTTATAAACTTAAAAAAATCATCATTATGTTATTTTTTTCCTATTTACTAACTTTTAACAAATTAAGTGAGAAAAGAGTTTTATAATTTAATTGAAGCATTGAGTTTATATTGGTTTGGTGGTTTTGATCACTATCACAATGCAAGTGTAAAGAAAAATGAGGTAACGAGGATGTTGTTCCTTTACATTTCAGCAATTAAATAGATTAAAAAAATAGCAATAGATTTTTGTACCAAAATGTACACAGCAGTTCATAAACTGACCTGGATTAATTTTCTGGCATCCAGAAATTTCGGCTATTTGACCCGGTTAGTACAATAAATCGCGTGATCCATGAGGTCCAGCCTCCAGACAGCACCTGTCCCCATCGTCCGAAAAGGGCTAGGTCGAGTTTATTGCTCGGTTCCTGTGGCGTTTCAAAAGAGGAATGCTGAAGGGATCCTGCACTGGTCACTGCATGAGTTTCGGTTTATGCATGGCTCTCCACGTTAAAACGCCCCTGTGTCAATCCAGCCTGGGGGTAGGTAAACAAAAATACTCACATAGCAGTTCAAAATAAGTACTGAGCATCCAAAGAAGATTGTCTATATATAATATATATACTTTATATATTAAAAAGACCTTTTATCTGTGCTAATTAAATATTTTTTGAACAAAAGTCTCATCAGAGGATTAGCACAGGAAAAAGAACTACAATAGAGAACGCAAGAATGTCTTAATGAGGAGGGGGTAAAAAATTATTGTGATTACACTGGATTAGGTAGCCTCATTCCGTCACCGTCACCGAGTTGTAAATGATACACGAATTCCTTGCACACGGTTATATGTAATACTAAAAACTTTTAAGATTAAGAACGTTAATATAAGTATTAGCAAGGCCAGACAGAAATAAATGGGACCATATGACCTTTAGGCACCCCTTTTTGATCACGATTAAGAAAGGAGATGTTTTTCATTTACACCGTCATTATCCGGTTGTTTTAACAGACGATATTTAGATTTTAAAAAAATATAAAACTAACCCCTAACCCTAACCACTAATCCTAACCCCTAACAAACAATCGGATATTGACGGTGTAAATAAAAAACACATCCTTTCTTAATCGAGATCAAAAAGGGGTACCTAAAGTTAATATGGTCCAATAAATGTACTATTAATTTTGAAAGATTTTGAACTAGAGAAACTTACCTTTAATACTTATAAAACTAACCCTAACCCTAACCCTAACAAACAATGGATATTGACGGTGTAAATTAAAAAAACATGTCCTTTCTTAATCGAGATCAGAAAGGGGTGCCTAAAGGTAATATGGTCCAATAAATGTACTATTAATTTTGAAAGATTTTGAACTGGAGAAACTTACTTTTAAAACTTATAAAACTAACCCCTAAACCTAACCCCTAACAAACAATCGGATATTGACGGTATAAATAAAAAAACATGTCCTTTCTTAATCGAGAACAAAAAGGGGTGCCTAAAAATAATATAGTCCAATAAATGTACTATTAATTTTGAAAGATTTTGAACTAGAGAAACTTACCTTTAATACTTATAAAACTAACCCCTAACCCTAACCCCTAACAAACAATCGGATATTGACGGTGTAAATAAAAAAAACATGTCCTTTCTTAATCGAGATCAGAAAGGGGTGCCTAAAGGTAATATGGTCCAATAAATGTACTATTAATTTTGAAAGATTTTGAACTGGAGAAACTTACTTTTAAAACTTATAAAACTAACCCTAAACCTAACCCTAACAAACAATCGGATATTGACGGTATAAATAAAAAAAACGTGTCCTTTCTTAATCGAGATCAAAAAGGGGTGCCTATAGGTAATATGGTCCAATAAATGTACTATTAATTTTGAAAGATTTTGAACTGGAGAAACTTACCTTTAAAACACGCTCAACAACAGAATATTGAAATTATATAATCCTTGGTATCATCATTTAATAGGTATTCAGACGAAAAAGAATTGCATATTCATTGTTATCGCATAATATAAAAAAGAACGTCAAATAAAAAAGATGCGCGTGAAGGAGTTAAAAACATCATTCTAGAATCTCATCCTTACAGATAAAGACCTCAAGAGATAGCTGCATAATTTATTTTAAAGAACTCACTCGTCTACAGATATGATCTCTACGGTCGTAACCCCCAGCCTAATAGCAAAAAGGTTAAAACATTAGTGGGGAGAATAAACCGTATACGTAAAGTCAATGACATACGTCTATAAACCAATTCTTTAAAATTACAACAGTCAATACGTTCTTTTTTTCTTTCTTAGAAGACAGAGAATTCAGCTGCCGTCTGGAAGAAACTATAATGTAGTTTACTTCTAGGCACACACAAAAAAAAAAAAAAAGTGACTAAATCAAAGTTTCATCATATCAATAATTTATTAATACATATTCTTAAAGTTATAACATAATAGATATTTCATGAATATTATATATGACAAAGTGACTGGCAAGTTTGGTTTATTTATACGATAAAAAATAACATAAAAAATAGACATGTGTGTTGTAAATCGTTTAAAGAATTGATTCATAGTTTTATAAATACTTCTTAATTAATATCTTATTATAATGGAGATTGTGTGTTTGTCTGTCTGTAACCGAAACTAAATCACTATTCAAGTCATAATTCCCTTAGTTATTGACGTCACATTTACCATGAATTTATTTTTATTTAAACCTCAATTATTGATAAAATTGTTATACCTTATTAATACTGTTGACCATATCTACCTGCAAATAGCATGTAATTGTATTTATATATACAACAAAATAGCGGTTTACAGTGTGAACGAGAAGGCTAATTTGCATATTGATATCAAGAATTTGATTTTAATAAATATATGCTTAGTATTATTGATTTCTAATTGTTTGGTTTTCTCTTAACGAATCTGAGCAAAGATCTCGGGGATAAATCTTAAAAGAAATCCATAAACAAGACGAAAGAACTGTAAGTTTATTAAATACTTCATAATCTAACTAAATAGATAAATTAGGAAAATGAAAGATGGGAGTGAAAGAAAATGATAGAAGAGTTAAATAAAGCTGTTCTATTTTTCGATTATACCCCCTCAGTTTATCATTTTCTAAATAGTTTATAATTTGATACAATATTTTATAACATCAAAACCTAAATACTTGCACCCGAAGGGTGCATATATTTGCTAGTCTTATTATAATGGAGATTGTGGGTTTGTATGTCTGTAACCGAAACTATATTACTATACAAGTCACAATTCCCTTTGTTATTTACATCACATTCTCTATGATTTTATTTTTTATTTAAACCTCAATTATTAATAAAATTGTTTTACATCATTAATACTATTAATCATATCTACATACAAATAACATGCAATTGTATTTATATATACAACAAAATAGCAGTTTACAGTGTGAATGGGAAGGCTAATTTGCATATTGATCTTAAAAATTTGATTTTAATAAATATATGCTTAGTATTATTGATTTCTAATTGTTTGGTTTTATCTTATTGAATATGAGTAAAAATCTCGGGGATAAATCTTAAAAGAAATCCATTAACAAGAAGAAATAACTGTAATATATTCTTTACTTCCTATTTTAACTAAATAGTTAAATTAGGAAAATTTACCAATGAAGGACGGGAGTAAGGGAAAAAAATGGAAGAGTTAGTTTCAAAGCTGTTCTATTTTTCAATCATACCCCCTCTGTTCCAAATATTTTTATCTGAATTCTTATTCAGTTTCATTAGCCTTTCTAATTTTTTCATGATATTTTATTATATTAAAACTTAAATACTTGCACCCGGAGGGTGCATATATTTGCTAGTTCAGATAAGGATCTATGTATGAATTTACGTAGTTTATTATTATTATATTGGTGTCATATCGATATCCCTTATATTTTGATATGTCTTCTATGAGTCCAAATGTATTATCGTTCTTGGTTTGATCATTTCCTTAACTGTCTCTGCTTTCCGGGACATATCGCAAAAATCCAATCTGTCTATCTATATTTCCTTTTATTGCTTCTGTCTATCTCTATCTGTCTCTCTCTCTCTCTCTCACACTCTCTTTCTCTCTCTCTTTATATATATATATATATATATATATATATAATATATATTTACTTATCTAAGCTTGTTTAAATTTTAAATATTTTAATCTTCTTGGTTCTTTCTCTTTCCTTCCTTTTAATTCAAGCTTCTTCTTCTTCTTCTTCTTCTTCTTCTTCTTCTTCTTCTTCTTCCATTTCAAGCTTGCCCATCTTATTTTTATCATTAGACTTTTCACACAGAAAAAGCATAGCAAACGGGATTGTTCTTTTGTCGCCATTCAGAAAACAATTGGGTTAGAAACATCTGTTGCTTTTTGGTCTTACTTACACATGTGTTTCGGTCAGTTTATGTGTGTGAAAATATTTCGCACACATAGAGTGAACAGAGTGAACATTTATTTTGAATATATCTTTTGAATTTCAAAATAAATGTTCACTCTGATGAAGGTCGATTCTTCTATGTGTGCGAATATGATCGAAAACCCATCGTTGGGGTATCCAGCATCTGCTATTATATTTTCTTCTTAACTCACATCCTTACATTTCAATTAATCCTAGTTAGATGCCTTCAAATTATTCACAAAATCATCAGCATTTATTAATTCAAAGTTTTTCTCCTCCTAGACCGATTTGCATACGATTTACCCATAGCTGGAAAGGGAATAGTTGAATTCATTCCACCCCCAAAAGTAGGGGGTCTAATTGTGGTGTACAAGTTAGCAAGCTAATCCCGCAGATCCATTGCTACTGAATAGAGAATTCGATCCTCGTTAGATCATCGAAGTTAAGCAACGATGAGCCTGGTCAATACTGAGATGGATGACCATTTAAACTATCGGGAAAAAATATAAGGCGCTTATCCCAACGCAGCGGGAGGGGGCAGTAGCGAGCTTTAGTGGGGTAGCCACCAGACCAGGTAAATAAAGTGGTTGCGAAATTTAGTGGGCTTTGCAGCTAACCACTTCAAAAACGCGACCCACTGTTACTCGTACTGGGTCAAATAGTTGGGTGGGGAAGAAGAATGCGGAATGCACGTTTAACCAACTCGCTTTCAGCTTGTACTACTGTCTTGTTCTGTCCACCCGCCTCGCAGCCGGACTTTTAAGGCCTTGGTATAAACCACTACGAGGGGGTGTCAGCATTAAAAGAGGGGAAATGGGATTACCCAGTCGGCGACTACCTCATCAACTCGCTACCAAGTTATAAAGAGAGAGGGGGGAGAAAATAATTCTCACAAAACAACAGCAGGTACTGTAAGCAACCTGTTATGAAAATAACTTGATTAGGCATTAAATGACCCAGAATGGGTTGATATGCCGTAAAAGAAAACCAACCAACCAACCAATTCGCATCGTACCCGTGGCAAACGGCTTTGGTAAATACCTAACTCTTCAAAGATTATTATTGCTATGGGAAATTCAAACAGCAACATGCATTATTTGATAATCGGATCGCCGTGCATTCCATCTGACGATAACCGTTGCACGACAAGTGATTAAAAAATGCACTGTCTTAGTTTAATTGACGCTGCTGGAACAATTTTGATATCGCTTCTTCGCGTATTTTGCGCGGGAAAATAAAAGCAAATAGAAAAAAAATAAATAAAAGAAACAAAACAAAAAAAAACTGTTCAGTATCAACGCAGAAAGATTATATTCGCTAAATGTCTTCTTGTGCAATTGCATTAAACGACAATCTGTTTTTAGGCTTTGATGTCACCACCGTTAAACTCCTTCTGCCAGATATTCGACTTTATATTCAGCCACCCAACTCCCACAATGCCTCTCATTATCAGTCTGCACTCTTTTTTTTTTTTAAGTCACTTCCGGGGCGCCACACTTTCTCAGGTCACGAGGTGGTGAAATTCCATTTTTTATTTAAACTACACCTTGAGTTACAAGTGACCCAACTTACGAGCATTCCCATTTATGAACTGCCACTCGGTTGATTTTTAACTTTGTTTTGAGAGCTAAAATTTGAGTTACGAGCCGACTTCAAAGTACGCTTATCTTAATTAATAAGTTCACTAAAATATATAAATTTCCAAATTTATTACGCCAAAGAAAAGTACCTTCTATAAAATAAATAGATATTAAAATATAATACAGCACATATTTCATTACATTCTATTTTATAAAGTTTTACAATAATATAGTGCTATTTTTCTTATTTAAACAATCGTAAAAAAATATTAGTGTTTAGAGGTGGTTGCTAGTCGGATTAATGACATTTCAATTTATTTTATAGACAAGGAAATTGGGTTACCAGCCGAATAAACTAGAGTCGTAAGTCAAGGTACAAATGTATATGAGAGACAGCTGAAAAATTGCAAAATGTTTGTACATAAAGACACATAGATTTACAAATTACTTTTGTCTGATAAGCGTAATGGAAAACTAATGTTTAATTTCAAAGGGAAACAGTTTAGATTTAAAAACTAAAGTTCATGTTGCATAGCCTTCTTTACCGGCACTAAATATCTATATGTTATATACTTCTCTTACTTTTTATTCTGGTCGTCTATTCTTCTGTCCGGCTTTGTTCTTCTATCATCTATCTTCTACCTTGGTCTGGTATATATTCTAAGGTCTCGTCTGGTCTTCTATTGAGGATTCCGGGTCTGGTTTCTGTTGCTAGGGATTTCTTGTTATCAGAAGCCCTGTGTCATTGTTAGCTTTTAGTAATAACCACATGACTTCGATTTACGATGATGTTACTTTATTCGTAGACCCCCAGACCAGACATCTGCGCAGTGAGACTCACATCTTGCTAGCTTCGCTTCTAAGTTCTAACTCTAACTGACTTGCTTACTCCTTAAACCGGAAGGGGCTTTCTATCGGGGTTCCGTTTCTCACGGTTCTCCCCAGAACGCAAGGTGAGAGTGGGGTCAAACGCCGTCACTCACTCTCAAGGCCATCAGCTGTACTAATATGATTTCTACACTATTGTCATAATCATTAGGTATCTAATGATTATGTAACATTCATACTGATTAAAAGATAGAGAGAAAAAATGTCTAAACCAGACAAATATTTATAAAATGTAGCTACCTATAATTTGTAGTTCTCCAAAGAAAAGTATACCTTGAACACTTAAAACGTGGTAGAGACAAAAGCTTTTTTCTACAACTAAGAGGATTGGCGAACGAAAGTTCATTCGGGTTTCAAACCCGGCCAGGGGTAGCTGTTAATGTATAACCACACTGATGAGCTGTCGGCTGTAATGTAATATAAAAAATGGTTCCCCAATTTTGATGTGAGGAGTTACCTCTTAGATATCATAATGTTATATACTGTATCAGTTGACAGCGCTGGTGTGTAGTACACTGGATTAAAGACCAACACAGGTATACAAAAGCAAGCTGGACTTTATTTTCTTCCTCGGTTGGCGTGGATGAAAAGAGGTGTGATAATGCCGGCTTGGATGAGTGGTGAAATGAACAGTAGTTATAACAAGTCTTTTCTTCGGAGAGTCGACGGGAGTGACTGAAGTTCGTGGCTACGAAAGCTCAACTGCCGAACTCTCCGTCTAACCGTCACTTTTTCAATTTTACCCAGCATGCCCTGGTCTATTCAAATTACACCGGAACTGTACTGCGTGACCTGCAATCCTAGATTTGTCACCAGTCAATAGGAAGTCCTTTGTCATCCTGCTATTGTTGTTTTTCCGGACAGTTCGTTTGACCCGGTCAGCAGTAAGCGTCAGATCTTAATCACTATTCCTCTTCATTCGATCCAGACTTCTGTCTGGAACATCCTTTGTTTCCCAACTCCCTTGTCTTTTTGAATTTCTTTTCGCGCCAAAAGAATTGAAACAATAGTTAATCTGCAACAATAATTACCAGGTCTATTCTGACCACCAAGCTGCCATACTTTTTGTAAATGTTCAAATGGAGGCTAAGATTATAAATATCAGTTGCTAGAAGGAGAATTGAAGCCCGATTAGCCCCTACTGGGTCACCTGATGGGAAAAGGAAAAATGATGAACGACCTATAAGCTCACAGGAACTTTACATCACTGACGACTCCCCGATGTGCATTAGAAATATGTACAGTATTTGACGGCATATAGGACACACATTCTTTTCCAAATCTATGGCTCAAAACAATGCCCTGCGTTTTAGGCTGTTAGGGTCCAACAGTGGATGAAATAGATTTTTCATGTCAGATCAAAAGTAATTGGCACACAGTCGTGACTAGTAAATAATACAATTAATCACAAGAACATAGACAGTAGTTAGCAGCTGGCAGTTAGACAAAATGGGATAGTAATCTGACCAAGTCTTCATCTGTCTCCCTATCATGATAGTGAGGGATCAGCACCCAAGTCCACATTGCAAAATGTCACATGTATCCCTTTAACCAGGATAAACCAAACAAGAAATTGTCATCAATAAAGACATTATACATGTATTCTAAAATTCATTCCTGTGTTTTTCGTTTTCTTTGAGGAACTGAGCTGTAGATTGTATGGTTTCAGCCAACCCTATTGGCTGTTGTATAGCCGTATATACCCTTCTAACATACTCGGTTATATAATAGAGAGAGACAGAGAGATATATTAAAGATGGTAGATCATTATATCAGTATTACTTCAGTCAATATGGTGTGAGATCATTTACAAACGTAATCTAAAACTAATTACTAAAAAAATCGTGACTAGTAAAATTATAGTGGTCGTTACTTCAAAATTTCGATTTAAAATTAATTTAGATTATTAGTAGTTAAAATAGATAGAAAAATAACTGTTTCAGGTAGTTGTTAATCCATAAATCAAACATTGTTTGTCTTGTTTTTCATGTCGCCGTTTAATATTCTTTTAAATCTTTTTAGATCAATATTAATTACTACACATTCGTGACGAGAAGATAATAATAATCGTTACATCAACAATGGCGGCTAGAATTGATTAAAATGTTTTGTGGTTAGAACTGGTGTGACAATAATTTGTCTCACTTACCTAGCTGGTAACTTATGAATTCAAATCTTGTTATTTAGGGTTCTTTTGATTTTTAGATATCTTAACGGATAAGTCTTACCGAGTAAAATATGTTGAGTAGTTAAAATAGATTTCCCTTGCCCTCAACTAGAAAAAGTAAATAAAAGAATTAGCGTCGATTTATCAAGAGAAAGTAAGGGCGCCAACAACTCAAAAATATATACCAGAAAGCTATGTGTCGCATAGGCCAACTCAAGTTGTAGTAGTAGTCGTCGTTTGTTCAGAAAACTTACCACTAATTTTATGTAAACCTGTGTTTTTTCAATTTTCTTAATATATATATATATATATATATATATAATATATATATATATATATATATATATATATATTATAGCGGAGTAGTGGATATTTTTAAGATTAATCCATGAAATAAGCACTGTAGAAATGTCTGTACACAACGAACATACTTTCGATGCTCCCTGATATTCTTCTTTTTTTTTTCTTGTGTTTCCTTATTATAGACTAACCTTATAATAGAATAACGAACACGTGTATTAATATAAAGATAATTCAGTAGGCGCATTTTTCTCGCATTTTATTCATGAATCTAGTTTTAATTCTTGTTCGTCGGCTTAGTCAAAGTCAAATACCCCCTTTCCCGCTTTTTTTCTCGCCATCTATACATATATAAAGAACAGTTGTATGTATGTTGTATAGGGAGAACCGAGAAGCCCGAGTTTGCCTTTCACGAAACTCAGCCGAAAAGTAAAAGAACGATTTACTTCTTCTTCGGTTTCTCGCCCCCGCGTCACATTCTTTTCCGGTCAAAACCCGGAAATTCCGTTTTTATTTTTAAATCTATTTCCGGGGTCATTCGTCGGTCACTGATTTCAAACTTTAACCTCTCTTTCCCCTTTCAATTCTCGTATACCACAATAATTACGCTATACTGATCAGACCGCGATTAACCATACAGCAACTGATGTTAACAATCTTAGCCTCGATTTCTATATTTGGAAAACAGTATGGCATATGATTCAGTCTCGTCTCTGCTGACCAATGGTTTTTGAGTTCTTTTATACCGCTTTTTATAAACGAATACGTTTGTTTGTTCCGGGATTTGAGCGGAAACGGATGTGACGCTGGGACGAAAAACGGAAAAAAATTAAATCGTTCTTTTTTTTTCGGCCGAGTTTCGTGGAAGGCAGACTCGGCCTTCTCAGTTCTCCCTATGGGGTTTCATATAGTAGTAGCAAACATGATTCACGACAGAGTAATTTGACCGTGTCCCTCTCTCTCTCTCTCTCTCTCTCTCTCTCTCTCTCTCTCTCTCTCTCTCTCTCTCTCTCTCTCTTCTCTCTCTCTCTCTTTGTCTCTATCTTTCTTTCTCTGTCAAATAACCCACGTACATCAAAGAAATAAACAGCCCGCTGTGATTATATAACCTGCGTGTGTTGTTTCTGAACTAACGACTACTACTACTACTACAACTTCAGTTGGCTTATGCGATACATAGCGTTCTGGTACATATATTGCTCTGGGGCTATGCAACATACATCATTATGCTACATCAGCTCTGATTGCGGCGGGGGATTATGATGTTCAGTGACTAGAAATTCATAATATATTCCTAATGATTCCATTATATAATTGACGACTCCATAATGTGCATCAGAAAGATGCATTTTTCGAAATTATTAACTATTTGAAACCTATATAACTAAGCACTATCTAATGACTACCATAACTAGAAATAATTATTTGGAACTTAATTATTAGTGTCGGATAGGAATTCTTTAAACTATATGTTGGGATTATCTTCCCTTTGTCTGGAAGAGTTATCTTCACGCTGGGTTTCCGTGCCGGCCACCAGGGAAGTCTGGTATTTAAACGCGAGGTTCGAACTCTTCTCCCTCTTTTAGCTACATCTTCTCGTACGAGCACATGGGTTAGACCATTGTCATACCCTCTCGGTGGGGGCTTCTTGCCCCCAATGCTATGCTACTCTCCTGGAGGCTTCGTCCCCCCTATCACTAGTAAGTGATTTTGTATGTACGGACTCTCCAGTCCGTTTATCTCTATTCTTGTATGTTTATGTGCATGTATTTTATTGTTATTGTATCTTGTCTTATAAATGTGCTGTTTATTATATAAAATGATTTGTCACACAAACGTGTCGGAGTTGTATGTTCATAAATTAACCATGAACCTTACACATACAAATGTAAATTAATTAAAATGCTTAGTAGTTAAAACGAGTAGAGTGTTGCGTTGTGGCCTGTTGGGTTGTAATAGTAGTCGTTAGTAGTAATAGTCATCGACAGCTCGAAGGAACAACGTACGACGTCGTATAGTCTAAAAGGGGTTGTTTATTTCTAGGCTCGTGGGCTCTTTCTCAGAGAGAAGGAGAGTGTGAGAGTAAGGTGAAGCTATTTTATCCACTCCTCCACAGAAACTGGGACTTCCGTTTTTATTTTAAACTCTAGTTCCGGGGTCATCGGTCGTGTGTTTACACTTCGAACTTTAACCTTGTTTTGTTCTTATTTCTTTTTCTTCTCTTTCTCCAGAAATCTGATTACCGTTTTCTTTTCAATCCCAAATTACCCGTAGACCATAATAATTACCCTACATAGAGAAAATAATTGATTTCAATTACTTAGCCGTTCATATTTAAATTAAAACTTTGTCGTGTGGGTTTTTGATTAATATATTAATTAATATTATGATTAATTTTTTTAATATTCGAATAAACAGATTTCACTCAGTAAAATAGATCTCCCCTGCCTTCAACTCCAAAAAACAAAATTCCCTTCCTTATTTAGCGTCGATTTATCAATGTAAATAAAACGTGTCAAAAACACGAACGGACAACAGAATTTCTATTATAGAAAGTGGATTTAAAGAACTCGGATGCCATTGGTCGGTGATGTTGTAACTGAAATACATAAACTCACAGAACCACCAAGCAGCCATACTTTTTGTAAATGTTCAAATGGAGGCTAGGATTATAAATAAAAGTTGCTAGAAGGAGAATTGAAGCCCGATTAGCCCCTACTGGGTCACCTGATGGGAAAAGAAAAAATGATGAACGACCCAAAGCTCACAGGACTTTACATCACTGACGACTCCCCGATGTGCATTAGAAATATGTACAGTATTTGACGGCATATAGGACACACATTTTTTTCCAAATTTTTGGCTCAAAAACAATGCCCTACGTTTTTATATATCGTAGGTGAAGTTTGAGACCTCCTGTAGGCCTAGGCTAATATTCTCTATGATGCTCACTAACCAGCTTACGCTCGGTACTTTACCTACCCTAAACTCCATGCATCCTTATTTCTGCTTGTTTCTACTTGTGTAACGCACAGCTATTATTTTTCAACAATATATGCTTAAAAAAACTAAAACTTTCTTTCCTGAATCTGACCTGCTGAAATGGGGGTGCGTCTTATATGCCGTCAAATACGGTAAGTAAAATAATCAAATTTATTAAAGGAGTAAAAAAAAACCCAGAATATTTGAAAAAGAAACTTAGTTCACTTTCCCACAAATAAAATGTTATACGTATCTATAAATTATCTAATAAATAATATATTAATATTTGAAGGTCAATACAATGCGTATGAAAAATAAAAACAAAAAGATGTTATTGTCGATTTCGAAGCATAAACTTCATCATCAGAGTTTCGTATCAGAAATGGACGTGCTTATGTTTTTATTTGTGTGGTTATACTTTCTCTTCTTATTTCCTTTACCTCTCCTTTTTTTCTCTTTCTTCTTCTCCTCCTGTATGAATGAAATTGTTGAATAACTGTAATTTCTTATTTCTCTCTTTTTTTTTTAATGTTTGTTGAGAACAAATGTATCTTATATTGTCTGTCATCCGGTCAATGTGTTCCAAGTTTGTTGCCATGTCAAAATTCAAAATTAAATGAATAATTATTTTGAATATTTTACACATAAATTTAACAGAAAATCGTTGGAATTTATTTATTTGTAAACTTTTTAGTTAACTTCTTGTTACTGAAAACATTTAAAATTGATGACAATATGCCGTCACAAAGCTTCCAAATTTATTATATGCACGGAGCACTACATAACAAAAACACATCATCTCCTCTGACCACGAAGCTCCTAAACAAACTAAACACCCTCTCTGAAAATAATAACATTATATTGTTCTGGATACCAAGTCACATTGGTATCCAAGGAAATGAAAAGGCAGACAAAGCCGCAAGAAAGGCACTTCAGACACATATGAGCAAATCTAAAATCCCATATACAGATCTGAAACCAACCATAAACAAGTTTATATTAGACAAATGGCAGAAATCATGGGACAATCTGACTCAAAACAAGCTCCATGAAATACAAAAGTTATTGGAGAGTGGCCGACGGGCCACAGAAGTATTAGAAGAGAAGAAGTAATACTCGCCAGATTGCGTATTGGGCACACCCACATTACCCATTCGTACCTGTTAAAAGGGAGGGGTGCCCCAGTGTGCCCAACATGCAAAGTACAACTTACAACCAAGCATATCCTTCTAAATTGTAACAGACTTAAACATATCCGCGCAAATTACTATCAAGCTAGAAACCTGAAAGACATCTTCAAGAATACAAACCCTGAAACATTTTAAATTTTATTTAAAAAGGCAACCTTTTCAACAAAATATAACAGAACATAACCAATTATCTCCATAGAACCACTACCTTAAAGTCTGAAATCCAAAATACCTTTTTTGGCATTAAATGACCCATAGAGGTTGATATGCCGTTAAACAAAACTCAAACTCAAACTCAATATGCCGTCAAATACATTATGTTGCGAAATTTAAATCGGTAAAGAAGTGTTAAAATATGTTTTTTTAATCCATGATGGCATTTTCTAATTAAACGATCGGATAGCTATGGATTCTGCCAATAAATATCAAAATTATCAAACTGTTAGCATATATGAAAAGTGGAGAGGCATACGGTCGTGGGAGAGTAAGGGTTAAGAGTCATTGACCTGGTAATTAGCGACAGTGAATTGATTAAACGAAAACAACACACAAAGGTAAATCAGTCCACGATCTCTTCCAAGAACAATTATGGTAATTCACATTTTACAGATTAAGAATATTACACACGTGAAACGAGAGATATAAAGAAGATTATATCAACTGATAATAAAAAAAACAAAACAAACTATAACGATGTCATATCATTATGTCAACAAATTAGTTTGGGTTGTTTTGTTTCAATAGCATATCAATCTTTTTGTTATTCAATGCCACATACACACACAAACCACAACACATACACATACACACACACACACACACACACATATATATATATATATATATATATATATATATATATATATATGAGTATAGAAAAAGGATATGAAAATATCTTTTTTAACATATATATATATATATATATAAATATATATATTAAACTTATTATAGGCAGGGTTTGCTCAGTCGGTAGAGCGTTCGGCTAGAAACCACAAGGTTCCTAGTTCGATACCGCGTCCTGCCAACTCAGCGTATGGTAGCACAGGGATCCTGTGCGGTAAAGTAAGGAGCTGACGGTAGGTGTGGCGCTCCACCTCAGATGCCAAAAAACAATCTCCTTGGTCTAGCGCTATTGAAAAGGGATAGACTCCCTCGGTGACTCGCTGATACCGACTTTAGCCGCCCCGACGACTTTACTTTTATATATATATATATTAATATTATATATATATATATATATATAGAGAGAGAGAGAGAGAGAGAGAGAGTTACAGATGTGTATGGAATTAACCTGAAGATCCTTATGATGAAACTCGAGTAGGTTATTTCTATACACACTGTAATACTCTCTCTCTCTCTCTCTCTCTCTCTATATATATATATATATATATTATAATATATATATATATATATAAAAGTAAAGTCGTCGGCGGCCTAAAGTCGGTATCAGCGAGTCACCGAGGGAGTCTTATCCCCTTTTCAATAGCGCTAACCAGGAGATGTTTTTTGGCATCGAGGTGGACGCGCCACACCTACCGCAGCTCCTTACTTTACCGCACAGATCCCTGTGCTACTCATACGCTGAGTTGGCGAGACCGGTATCGAACTAGGGAACCTTGTGGTTCTAGCCGAACGCCTCTACCGACTGAGCAAACCCTGCCCTATAATAAGTAAATATATATATATATATATATATATATATATATATGTTAAAAAAGATATTTTCATATCCTTTTTCTATACTCATATATATATATATATATATATATTATTATATATATTAATATATATGGGTGTGTGTTGTGTGGTGTATGTGTATGTGTGTGGGTGTGGTGTGTATGTGGCATCGAATAACAAAAGATTGATATGCTATTGACAAAAAAACCCAAACTAATGTTGACATAATGATATGACATCGTTATAGTTTGTTTTTTTTTTTTATTATCAGTTGATTATAATCTTCTTTATATCTCTCGTTTCACGTGTGTAATATTCTTAATCTGTAAAATGTGAATTACCATAATTGTTCTTGGAAGAGATCGTGGACTGATTTACCTTTTGTGTGTTTTTTCGTTTAATCAATTCACTGTCGCTAATTACCAGGTCAATGACTCTTAACCCTTACTCTCCCACGACCGTATGCCTCTCCACTTTTCATATATGCTAACAGTTTGATAATTTGATATTTATTGGCAGAATCCATAGCTATCCGATCGTTTAATTAGAAAATGCCATTCATGGATTAAAAAACATATTTTACACTTCTTTACCGTTTAAATTCGCAACATTAATGTATTTGACGGCATATTGAGTTTGAGTTTGAGTTTTGTTTAACGCATATCAACCTCTATGGGTCATTTAATGCCAAAAAGGTTATTTTGGATTTCAGACTTTAAGGTAGTGGTTCTATGGAGATAATTGGTTATGTTCTGTTATATTTGTTGAAAAGGTTGCCTTTTTAAATAAAAATTTAAAATGTTTTCAGGGTTTGTATTCTTGAAGATGTCTTTCAGGTTTCTAGCTTGATAGTAATTTGCGCGGATATGTTAAGTCTGTTACAATTTAGAAGGATATGCTTGGTTGTAAGTTGTACTTTGCATGTTGGGCACACTGGGGCACCTCCCCTTTTTAACAGGTACGAATGGGGTAATGTGGTGTGCCCAATACGCAATCTGGCGAGTATTACTTCTTCTCTTCTAATACTTCTGTGGCCCGTCGGCCACTCTCCAATAACTTCTTGTATTTCATGGAGCTGTTTTGAGTCAGATTGTCCCATGATTTCTGCCATTTTGCTAATATAAACTTGTTTATGTTGGTTTCAGATCTGTATATGGGATTTTAGATTTGCTCATATGTGTCTGAAGTGCCTTTCTTGCGGCTTTGTCTGCCTTTTCATTTCCTTGGATACCAAGTGACTTGGTATCCAGAACAATATAATGTATTATTTTCAGAGAGGGTGTTTAGTTTGTTTAGGAGCTTCGTGGTCAGAGGAAGATGATGTGTTTTTGTTATGTAGTGCTCCGTGCATATAATAATTTTGGAAGCTTTTGGACGGCAATTTGTCATCAATTTTAAATGTTTTCAGTAACAAGAAGTTAACTAAAAAGTTTACAAATAAATAAATTCCACGATTTTCTGTTAAATTTATGTGTAAAAATATCAAAATAATTATTCATTTTAATTTTGAATTTGACATGGCAACAAACTTGGAACACATTGACCGGATGACAGACAATATAAGATACATTTGTTCTCAACAAACATTAAAAAAAAAAGAGAGAAATAAGAAATTACAGTTATTCAACAATTTCATTCATACAGGAGGAGAAGAAGAAAGAGAAAAAAGGAGAGGTAAAGGAAATAAGAAGAGAAAGTATAACCACACAAATAAAAAACATAAGCACGTCCATTTCTGATACGAAACTCTGATGATGAAGTTTATGCTTCGAAATCGACAATAACATCTTTTTGTTTTTATTTTCATACGCATTGTATTGACCTTCAAAAATATTAATATATTATTTTATTAGATAATTTATAGATACGTATAACATTTTATTGTGGGAAAGTGAACTAAGTTTCTTTTCAAATATTCTGGGTTTTTTTTTTTACTCCTTTAATAAATTTGATTATTTTACTTACCGTATTTGACGGCATATAGACGCACCCCCATTTCAGCAGGTCAGATTCAGGAAAGAAAGTTTAGTTTTTTTTAAGCATTAATTGTTGAAAAATATAGCTGTGCGTTACACAAGTAGAAACACAGCAGAAATAAGGATGCATGGAGTTTAGGGTAGGTAAAAGTACGAGCGTAAGCTGGGTTAGTGAGCATCATAGAGAATATTAGCCTAGGCCTACAGGAGGTCTCAAACTTCACCTACGATATATAAAAACGTTAGGGCATTGTTTGAGCCAAAATTTGGAAAAAAATGTGGTCCTATATGCCGTCAAATACTGTACATATTTCTAATGCACATCGGGGAGTCTGTCAGTGATGTAAAGTCCCTGTGAGCTTTGGTCGTCATCATTTTTTTCTTTCCCATCAGTGAACCCAGTAGGGCTAATCGGGCTTCAATTCTCCTTCTAGCAACTTTATTTATAATCCTAGCCTCCATTTGAACATTTACAAAAAGTATGGTGCTTGGTGGTTCTGTGAGTTTATGTATTTCAGTTACAACATCACCGACCAATGGCATCCGAGTTCTTTAAATCCACTTTCTATAATAGAAAATTCTGTTTGTCCGTTCGTGTTTTTGACACGTTTTATTTACATTGATAAATCGACGCTAAATAAGGAAGGGAATTTTGTTTTTGGCAGTGAAGGCAGGGGAGATCTATTTTTACTGAGTGAAATCTGTTTATTCGAATATTAAAATAAAATTAATCATAATATTAATTAATATATTAATCAAAAACCCACACGACAAAGTTAATTTAAATATGAACGGCCTAAGTAATTGAAATCAATTATTTTCTCTATGTAGGGTAATTATTATGGTCTACGGGTAATTTGGGATTGAAAAAGAAACGGTAATCAGATTTCTGGAGAAAGAGAAGAAAAAGAAAATAAGAACAAAAAACAAGTGTTAAAGTTCGAAGTGTAAACACACACGACCGATGGACCCGAACTAGAGTTTAAAATAAAAACGGAAGTCCCAGTTTTGTGGAGGAGTGGATAAAAATAGCTTCACCTTACTCTCACACTCTCCTTCTCTCTGAGAAAGCCCACGAGCCTAGAAATAAACAACCCCTTTTAGACTATACGACGTCGTACGTTGTTCCTTTTTCGAGCTGTCGATGACTATACTACTAACGACTACTATTACAACCCAAACAGGCCACAACGCAACACTCTACTCGTTTTAACTACTAAGCATTTTAATTAATTACATTTGTATGTGTAAGTTCATGGTTAATTTATGAACATACAACTCCGACACGTTTGTGTGACAAATTCATTTAATATAATAAACAGCACATTTATAAGACAAGATACAATAACAATAAAATACATGCAACATAAACATACAAGAATAGAGATAAACGGACTGCGAGAGTCCGTACATTACAAAAATCACTTACTAGTGATAGGGGGGACGAAGCCTCCAGGAGAGTAGCATAGCATTGGGCAAGAACCCCCACCGAGAGGGGTTATGACAATGGTCTAACCCATGTGCTCGTACGAGAAGATGTAGCTAAAAGAGGGAGAAGAGTTCGAAACCTCGCGTTTAAATACCAGACTTCCTGGTGGCCGGCACGAAACCCAGCGTGAAGATAACTCTTCCAGACAAAGGGAAGATTAATCCCCAACATATAGTTTAAAGAATTCCTATCGACACTAATAATTAAGTTCCAAATAATTATTTCTAGTTCATGGTATCATTAGATAGTGCTTAGTTATTAGGTTCAAATATTAATAATTTCGAAAAATGCATCTTTCTGATGCACATTCATGGAGTCGTCAATTATATAATGGAATCATTAGGAATGATGATTAATGAATTCTAGTCATCTGAACATCATAATCCCCGCGCGCAATCAGAGCTGATGTAGCATAATGATGTATGTTGCATAGCCCAGAGCATATATATGTACCAGAACGCTATGTATCGCATAGCCAAACTGAAAGGTATGTAGTAGTAGTTAGGTCGTTATTCAGAAACAACACACGCAGGTATATAATCACAGCGGGCTGTTTATTTCTTTGAATGGTACGTGGGTTATTTTTTTGACAGAGAAAGAAAGAGATAGAGACAAAGAGCGACTGAGAGAGAGAGAGGAGAAGAGAAGAGAGAGAGAGAAGAGAGAGAGAGGAGAGAGAGAGAACACACGGTCAAATTACACTCTGTCGTGAATCATGTTGCTACTACTATATGAAACCATAGGGAGAACTGAGAAGCCGAGTCTGCCTTCACGAAACTCGGCCGGAAAAAAAAAGAACGATTTAATTTTTTTTCCCGTTTTTGCGTCCCAGCGTCACATCCCGTTTCCGCTCCAAATTCCCGAACGAAAACAAACGTATTCGGGTTAGTAAAAAAGCGTTATAAAGAACTGCCAGAAAACCATTGGTCAGCAAGCAGACGAGACTGAACATTGCCATACGTTTTCCAAACTATAGAAATCGAGGCTAAGATTCGTTAACATCAGTTGCTTATGGTAATCGCGGTCGATCAGTTATAGCGTAAATTATTGTGGTATACGAGATGAAATGGGAAAGAGAGGTTAAAGTTTGAAATCAGTGACCGGACGAATGACCCCGGAAATAGATTTAAGAATAAAAACGGACATTTCCGTGGTTTGACCGGTGAAAAGGAATTGCTGACGCGGGGCAGAAGACCGAAGAAGAAGTAAATCGTTCTTTACTTTTCGGGCTGAGTTTCGTGAAAGGCATACTCGGCGTTCTCGGTTCTCGCCTATACAAACATACATTACAACCTGTATCTTATATATGTATAGATGGCGAGAAAAAAGCGGGAAAGGGGGTATGACTTGAGCTAAGCCGCACGAACAAGAATTAACATAATTCATGTAACTAAAATTGCCAGAAAAATGCGACCTACTGAATTATCTTTATATAATACGACGGTGTTCGTTATTCTGTTATAAGGTATCTATAATAAGGAAGACACAAGAAAAAAAAAAAAAGAAAATTATCATGGAGCATGAAAGGTATGTTCGTGCTGTTGACGAGACGGATTTCTACGATGCTTATTCATGGTTAATCTTAAAAATATCCACTTACTCCGCTATAATTGTAATACTATATATATATATTATATTATATATATATATAGTAGTATATATAATTTATATATATAATTAAGAAAATTGAAAAAAACACAGGTTAAAAAATAGTGGTAAGTTTTCTGAACAAACGACGACTACTACTACTAACTTGACGTGGCCCATTTCGAACGCCATAGTCTTTCTAGGTAAGTAGTTTGAGTCTGTTTGCGCGCCCACCTCTTTCCTTGGATGACAAATCGATACAGCTCCTCTCTGTATCTACTTACTTATTTCTACCGTCGTGAGGCCAAGGGAATCTACTTTTACACTTACCTTCTAAACAGCCTTCATATATTCACATCCTATGCAGGTCACACACCTTATCCTGCTCGTGATGTAATCCTCTTACACCGACTCACACACTATCTGCCGTCGACGAGAATGCGACCCATTAGCCATATAAGCTGCAACGGCCCAGCAATAAACTAAGATCTGATATCTCATAGCGCGAGGCTTACCCAGCCTACGTATAGCTGCAGTAGCAACTTACTGTCACAACCAGGTTTCTCGAGACCGACCAGAAAAATTTTCAATACATCATTGCAGCAGCGCGCCATAGTTAGACTCCGTAACGATTATTATTATACTCTTCCACGAGGACTGTTACGTGCTGCAAATTTCACATGTTCACGCTAATGATCTAACTGAATCAGAGTTTGAAAAGGAATATTAAACGGCGGACAGTGAAAAAACAGAGCTACAAACAATGTTGAAGTAATGGATTAACAGACTACCGAAATACGAGTTATTTTCGTATCTATTTTAACATTACTAATAATCTGAAATGTAACTTTTAAATTCGAAGATTTTGAAGTGACAGTAACGACCACGTATAATGTTTACTAGATGCGGACGGATTTTTTAGTAATTTAGTTTTTAGATTCACGTTTGTAAATGATCTCACACCATATGTACGAAGTAATAGCTGATAATAATGATACTACCGTCCTTTAGTATATCTCTTTCTCTCTCTATTATATAAGCCGAGTATGTTAAGAAAGGGTAACTATACGGCTATGACAACAGCACAATAGCGGTGGCTGAAACCATATACAATCTACAGCTCGTTCTCCAGACAGAAAAACGAAAACACGAGATGAATTTTAGAATACATGTATAATGTCTTTATTTTGATGACAATTTCTTGTTTTGGTTATCCTGGTAAAGGGATTACATGAATTTTGCAATGTGGACTTGGGTGCTGATCCCTCACTATCATCTTCATGATAGGGAGACAGAATGAAGACTTGGTTCAGATTACTATCCCATTTTGTCTAACTTGCCAGCTGCTAACTACTCGTCTGTCTATGTTCTTAGGATTAATCTGTATTATTACTAGTCACGACTGTGTGCCATATTACCTTTTGATCTGACATGAAAAATCTATTTCATCCACTGTGGACCCTAACAGCCCTAAAACGCAGGCATCTGTTTTAGCCATAGATTGAAAAGATTGTGTGTCCTATATTGCCGTCAATGACTGTACATACTTCTAATGCCACATCGGGGAGTCGTTCGAGTGATGTAAAGTTCCTGTGATCTTATAGGTCGTCAATCATTTTGCCTTTCCCAATCAGGCGACCCAGTAGGGCTAATCGGGCTTCAATTCTCCTTCTAGGCAACTGATATTATAATCTTAGGCCTCCATTGAACATTTACCAAAAATATGGTCAGCCTTGTGGTCCAGAATAGAACCTGGTAATTATTGTTGACAGATAACTATTTGTTCAATTCTTTTTGCGCGATCTCGTCTCTTTT
>CM042143.1:15828259-15844787 GCA_023376005.1 Doryteuthis pealeii
TGTACATGTGTGCGTATGTGCGTATATATGTGCACGTGGAGCCCATAAGTAGTATGCGTATACGCTTTCAGTATGTATAATGTAAGGCTTACCCAGCAAATATAGTGACATGTGTGTGCATATCAGTATGTATGAATATTATTTGTATGCGTGTATATGTCGTGAGTATGTGTAACCCACGTGCACCACGCCGGTTGACAACGCTACACCTCGTAATAGAACAACACGCCGTTCAATAATCCCCACCCACCCATAATATGACAACATTTGCAACCTTAAAATTTATATTATTCAACCTCACTCCTCAACCAAGACGACCCATCCGATACACATACACAACCTACACATCCGATTAGAAAAAAAAAATACACACACACATACATGTACAAACACAAACGCTCACACATAAGCACTATTAAAATACCACACACTCACAGAACAACTATTATGTGTGTGACCAGTCACTACGCGTACGCAACCTTTATGCTGCCCACAACACTCTCATACATTCAATTCACCTTCACATACATACACACATCATTTTATCCAATCATACGCATCCCATGTCTATTGAATTTTTTGAAATTTTTGAATTTTTTCGATTTTCCTCAACATTGAAACATCTTCACCTGAATGAATGCATCGCATGAAAACCAATATGTTGTGAATGTTCCTTTTTCATCCAATAAATAGGTATGTAAAACCTATAAATTTATCTTATTATATTATATAACAGCTCTATTTTATATTGAGCACTCTACAAATTAATACTGCCTTTGGTACACCATTCCAGCAAAAGCTGAAATAGTGACCATCTCACACTACAGTATTATATATATATATTATATAATATATATATATTATATATATATATATCAAAAAGTTACAACCACGTTTTCATTGCAGTAGCATTAGTAGGTATTCCAAAAGAGCATTAATATTGTAGCAAAGTTTCTCTCTACTATGTTTCGTACGCGTTCCTCAGGAACACCGAAACCGTGTAGAGAGAAAAAACTTTTCTACAACTATATTATATATATATATATGTGTGTGTGTGTGTGTGTGTGTGTTAATACACATAATTCATTGTACTATATTCATAAGTAAATAGTGCTCGATATCGTTCATAGAGCATGTATATCTAAGTTGCCGACTCTGAACGAAGGAACAAACACCAGCCAGATGTGTTTTACAATAACATGCACGAACAGGTCGAGGTAAACCAAGACCATTATACTGACTAGTACAAAATTAGAAACACCCTCTGGGCGATGTAAAATAGATTTTTGAAACATATTGCCTGAGGGGTGGGAGTTAAAAATTCAATGTCAGCGAGTTTGTACCCTATGTAAGTAAAATCATCAAATTCCTTTAAGGTATTAAAAAAATAAACATTTGAAATGTAAACTTTAAATATGTATTAAAATAAAACAACTATATATAGATAAATAATACCAGTCATGTATTTATTAAAACTTGTTTTAAAAAACAATGAGGACTGTCTAATGCTGCATGTTCAAATTTTGAGTGTATTTATTCTATGTTATGACGATTTTGGGTAATGTGATGTAAGCAGTGACGTAGTTTTTGTTACAGACAAAAACCGGAAGCGAATCTCCATTATTAATAGAGATGAATCAATTTCTGTGTCAGCATAATACTTCTCTCGACTCTGAGCGATAAAAAAAACACAATCTGTGAATGAAATCTGTCGATGATTACCAACAAAATGCCATCTGACATTCAGTGAAAGACGTTTTCTCAGCATTTTCCCCACGTGTAACATTTGCGGCCTTTATTTTTTGGTGTCCTTTTATAGCAGCTTGTTAAATCGGATATTGAACTGTTCGCAAGAGAGGTTAACACATGCCCAGTAATTACGTCATTTAATAGTTCTAACCTGTGAGTACAGACAGTTTTCGAGACATTCACAGTCCACCGTAATTACAACATATTTGCAACAAATTATACAGTATAAAAATACGTTCCATTTATTGATGTTTAACGTTCTTCATTGTTTTATATAATATATATATATATATATATATATTATATATATTACAATGTAGGTACAACTGATAACCTACTCGAGTTTCTCCATAAGGATCTTCAGGATTAAATCCACTGAATTAATCAAGATATTGATTAATTGCAGTCGAACTACACGTGTATGACCTTCGCGTTAAGTCGACTGCAATTAATCAATATCTTGATTAATTCAATGGATTTTACCTTGAAGATCCCTATGGTGAAACTTGTACCTATGTTGCAATAAATTTGCTCTACTAACGTATTGAGCACTTTGTATTTGTTATATCGCTGACTTACCTTCCTGAATTTTGCATCATCTAACCATTGTGAACATATTCCCCGGTAAGTCACCTTTTCCATTATACACACACACACACACACACACACACACATATATATATATATATATATATATATATATATATATATATATATATATATATATAGTATCCAATTGCCGCAATGGCATCAGTAAATAATCAAAAAGTGCTCAATGTATTAAAAATACAGAGCAGTAATACTACTACTACTACTACTATTATTATTAGAGGAAAAATAAAAGGTCTACCATGGTTTCAATCAAATTGAAATGATTTCTTCAGGACCCTACCCTACGTTAACTAAGTCGATGTAATTCCTTAGTTAAATTAAAGATATTTTCCTGAGGCCGGGTTAGCTCAGTCGGTAGAGTGTTCGGCTAGAAGCCACAAGGTCCCTAGTTCGATACCGGTCCTTCGGTAAAGTAAGGAGCTGATGGTAGGTGTGGCGCTTCACCTCAGACGCTAAAATAATCTCTTTGGTCTAGCGACATGATAGTTATCACAAACTTATTTAATGGTTAATGTAAGGGCTCAATTTTTTATATACTTGCGATCTCATTATAACTACCTCCGTCTTGGTCTCCGATTTCCTGATATATTTTCCTCTTCTTTTTTTTGTTGTGCCTCGTTGCATTTTGTCAAACCACCTTTAATTTTATCTTAGGCTAGACGGGCCGACTGGTCACGTTAAGCCCTAGCACCTATATGATTTTCCCAACCCTATTGCCTTTATGGCAAGCCCCAACCCCTTTTTATCATATGGGTGCTAGAAGGCGGTGGCTGCGGGCTACATGTCCTGGAAAGACGTTAAACTCTATCTGATGGTGAGGTTCCAGTTTTGGATGTTTGGGGAATGTGGAGCACCCCTTCATCACCATTGCTCCCTGGTCTACTCTGACCCGGAGTGGTAGTACCTGTTTAGGGTCCCATCTATGGGTTAAATATAAAAAATGTATTTTAAAAGAATTGTATTATCCATTAGGAATTGATTTATTTCAAAACTTTATCGGCATTAAATGACCCACTGAGGTTGATATGCCGTAAAACAAAATAAACCAAATCTAAACCAAACCACCTTTAATTTGAATGTAACCTAAGACCTATGTGCGAGACTAAGCAGAGCTTACTAAGTAACAACAATACAATACTTCTTGTAACAACGCGAGCAGCCTTGATATTAGGCGCATGCTTATTAGATATTAAAAAGAACATACATTTAAAGAGTGGACAAATAAAGGAGCTATAAATATTTACCAACCCCTCCGCACGAGCAGGATGTGACACAAGGTCAATTTCTTAAGCGGAGTTTAACAGGTTTGAATTCGGAGTTTTCCTTCTCCTAGACCGGTTGCCTAACCAAGGTTAAAGAGCCCAGTCAGCCCTACTATTTATTCATAGCTGGAGGGAGATTAAGATTCATACCTTTCCCAAGGGTATTAATGCTAAGTGAAATGCAATTACCAAGTCCATGATTTGAACTCTGGTCGACGAGTCCATTTCCCATGAATTTAACCATTACACCACGCGCTTCCAAAGGAATAAAGAAGCTATATGGCCGGGTTAGCTCAGTCGGTAGAGCGTTCGGCTAGAAACCACAAGGTTCCTAGTTCGATACCGGTCCTCGCCAACTCAGCGTATAAGTAGCACAGGGATCTGTGCGGTAAAGTAAGGAGCTGATGGTAGGTGTGGCGCTCCACCTCAGACGCCAAAACAATCTCCTTGGTCTAGCGCTATTGAAAAGGGGATAGACTCCCTCGCTGATTGGCTGATACCGACTTTAGGCTGCCCCGACGACTTTACTTTACTTATGGTGTAATAAACTTTGAGATATGGCAATGGATTTTGATCTTTTAAAGTTGGTGTCCCATGAAGTAGTCCACTTCGAGTGACATCTTGTGTGTTCCGAAAACAATTCACTTAAGAAACATTATGAATCTAGAATATTTATTTTAGATACTAATTATATTTTGCCCGGGATAGGATTCTACATATATATATATTTACCAACTCCTCCGCACGAGCAGGATACGACACAAGGTCAATTTCTTAATCGGAGTTCAACAGGTTAGAATTCAAAGTTTTTCTTCTCCTAGACTGGTTACCTAACCATGGTTAAAGAACCCAGTCTGCCCAACTATTTACCCATAGCTGGAGGGAGAGTCGGATTCATACCTTTCCCGAGGGTATCAGCGCTAAGTGAAATGCAATTAACATGTCCAGGATTTGAACTCGTGGCGACAAGTCAATTTCTCATCACTTTAACCATTACACCACGTAGGATTCTACATATATGATGCTGCAGCTGAAGAATTCTAGCCGCTTCGGTTGCTTGGTGGAATAGCGTGATTTGGTGGGGAAAGGGGTCGTCAGTGGGTCATATATGCTGGGTTTTGTGGAGGTAGGGGTGGGTCGTGTAAAAGTAGGGAATGGTAAAAGTAAAGTCGGGGCGGCCTAAAGTCGGTATCAGCCAGTCAGCGAGGGAGTCTATCCACTTTTCAATAGCGCTAGACCAAGGAGATTGTTTTTAGCATCTGAGGTGGAGCGCCACACCTTCCATCAGCTCCATACTTTACCGCACAGATCCCTGTGCTACTCATACGCTGAGTTGGCGAGGACCGGTATCAAAGTAGGAACCTTGCGGTTTCTAGCCGAACGCTCTACCGACTGAGCTAACCCGGCCCCTTTGTGGGGTTTTATTATATCGTGTTGTTGTCTTTTTGGTCTATAGCTGTTGATGACGGCTTTGCCTAGGTGTGAGGAAATATTATATTATACTAGCAAATATATGCACCCTCCGGGTGCAAGTATTTAAGTTTTAATGTAATAAAATATTGTATTAAATTAGAAAGGCTAATGAAACTAAAATAAGATATCAGATAAAAAGATTTGAAACAGAATGAGTATATAAAAGATTTGAAACAGAGGGAGTATAATAAAAAATGGAACAACTGAAACTTACTCTTCCATCACTCTCGTCTTTCATTGTATTTTTTCTAATTTAAGTATTTAGTTATAAGAGGAAGTAAAGAATAAAATGACTGTTATTTTATCTTGTTTTAATGGATTTCATTTAAGAGTCATGAAGAGATTTTTGCTTATATTCATTAAAATAAACCAAACAGTTAGAAATCAATAATACTAAGCACATATTATTAAATTCGATTTTTTAATATTAATATGCAAATTAAGCCTTCCCATTCACACTGTAACCGCTATTTTGTTGTATATATAAATATAATTGCATTGTTGTCAGTATGTAGACATGGTTAACAGTATTAATAAAGTAAGACAATTTTATTAATAATTGAGGTTTAGATAAAAATAAAATCATGGGAGAATGTGATGTCAATAACTAAGAGAATTGTGACTTGAGTAGGAATATAGTTTCGGTTACAGACAGAAAAACACACAATCTCCATTATAATAATATATATATATATAATATATATATATAATATATATATATGATCATGGGTCATGTACGTCGGATGGATGATGGATGAATCCCGAAAGACATTCTTTATTCAGAGCTTACGTCTGGTAAAAGACAGATTAGTGGCCCCCAGCTGCGATTTCAAGGATGTCTGCAAGAATGATCTCAGGTGCTCTGGGATCTCCCCTTCCAGCTGGGAAAATTTGGCTCAGGAACTCCCTCGGTGGCGGTAGAATCTCCGTAGAGGACTTTTCATGTCAGAAGTCACCCTGACGCAACACCATGAAGCTAAGAGGTCCAGAAGAAAGCAGCGGCAACAAAGCACCGGCACATCAACATCTTTGGGGACAGCCGTCAAATTCGAAATCTGTGGTCGAGATTGTTTTTCAAACATCGGACATCACAATCACAGGAGGCGCTGTAACTTCAGGGGTACAAAGACTTTATTATAGTCTTCCGAGACTGAAATACCAATATATATATATATATATTAAATGTTGATATAGACGTTTTTATACAGTAACAATCAAATTTACAGCATCGAGATTTCGACATGATAATTATCTCGAACTGCGTTCTGTTTACCCTAATGTAACTCGTCCGTTTTATATATATATATATATATATATATATATATATATATTAAAATAAGTGTATTTTGGCAGCATTTTTTCTTTTATACAAGTTTTGTTGAACTGTACAGACAATTCCTGTCGGACAAGTTTTTCGTTGATCCGTTCCAATCTTTGGAACGTTCTGGCCATCTTTCTGGTGTCGGGGTGTAACTGGTATAACAATCCCCCAAAGGTTTCCGAAAGCGCTCGTTTTGAAATCTTTGGGGGACTGTTATACCAGTTACACCGCGACACCAGAAAGATATATATATATATATGATATATATATATATATATATATATACATATAATATATATGTATATATATATATATATGTATATATACATATATATACCTACGATCTCCTTATAACTAAAAACCTCCATGTCGGTCTGTTATTTCTTTCTCCACCTTTCTTTCTGTTTTTGCCTCCTACCGTCTCGAATTTCCTCACGTCGCCTCTATTTCAACCCAGTCCGACAATGAATCATAATCACATTTTGTCTTCCTCACACCAATGTATTAATATGCGCTTATTCAGGGAGACTTCGTTTGGCTAATCTGTTTTCCTTGTATCAAATTCGATATTTCTAATTCTGTATAGCTCTGCCTGCTTACACCAGATAACACCGGTAGTGTTCAGGAACAATGGCGGCACAAGTTGCCAACGTGTTTGGGGGGAACAACATCAAATGAACTAATTACGTAAGATCTGCCTGATTCAATGGACCCTGATTACCAACAATGGACAGAAGAGATTGTTTCCCATCAAAGCAACTTGTATATAATTATGTTTGCGTGAGAGGGTAGGCTGTTCTTCGCTGAATTTTATGGTTGTAATATGCTCAAAAAACGAAGCCGATTGATTTATTTGAATTCCTGTTTTATTAGTTTTGCATATTTTACAACTGTATCAATTGACGGGCATGGAGATATACAGAAATGCATCGATAGGCATTTAAATTAGATATTATATTTTATTGAGGAGACTGAAAAAAAGATTTTCAACTGGAGTCTGTTCAATTAACAGCAGAAATCCCTTTCCTTCAGTAAACTGCTATTATTATTGTTATTATTATTATTATTCCTCTGACCTTCTTTCCTCTTTACCCAAAACACAGTAGTCCTCCGAATTTCACCACTATCGCAGTCACTTGCTTCGTTCCTTTCCCTGACCTTCTTTCCTCTTTACCCAAAAACACAGTAGTCGTCCGAATTTCACCACTATCGAAGTCACTTGCTTCGTTCCTTTCCCTGGCCTTCTTTCCTCTTTACCCAAAACACAGTAGTCCTCCGAATTTCAACACTATCGCAGTCACTTGCTTCGTTCCTTTCCCTGAGCCTCTTTCCTCTTTACCCAAAACACAGTAGTCCTCCGAATTTCACCACTCTCACAGTCACTTGCTTCGTTTCTTTCCCTGAACTTCTTTCCTCTTTACCCAAAACACAGTTGAACTCCGAATTTCACCACACTCGCAGTCACTTGCTTCGTTCCTTTCCCTGGCCTTCTTTCCTCTTTACCCAAAACACAGTAGTCCTCGAATTTCACCACTCTCGCAGTCACTTGCTTCGTTCCTTTCCCTGGCCTTCTTTCCTCTTACCCAAAACACAGTAGTTCTCCGAATTTCACCACTCTCGCAGTCACTTGCTTCGTTCCTTTACCTGAGTGTCAGTGACCGTCCGTTTTTATTATGACTCACCTACCTTTCAGGCAAATTCCGTCTCGTCCCATCCGGGTCTCTCGTGCATGGCACAAGCGATTCTTTACAGCTTACGTTAGGGGGGTGATCGGCCATGCCCATTACAGAGACAATCCAGAAGGAACAAAGCAGAATATTGTTATCTTTCCTTTTCTTCACCGTTCCTTTTTCTTTCGTTCCCTTTCTCTTCCCTTTCTTTCACCCCCTTTCCTTCCCTTTCCATTCCCTCTATCTCCCTTCCCTTTCATTTACTTTCCCGTCAATTTCTATCAAATTGCTGCTAGAACGCGGTGGCTGAGGGTCAACCACTAGTATGTATTAATACACATGAAGATAAGAAAATGTGTTTCTTAAGTAAATCATATATATATATATATATATATATATATATAATAAAGAGAATGACTTACCGCTAGAAATTATTGAGTTAATCTCAATATTTCGTTGATACAGTAATAATGGGATAAGTCAGTGTTATAACAAATATAAAGTGCTCAGTGTGTATAGACATAACCTACCCGAGTTTCACCATAAGGATCTTCAGGGTTAATTCCATTAAATCAATCAAGATATCTTGATTAACCTAGTGGAATTAACCCTGAAGATCCTTATGATGAAACTCGAGTAGGTTATTTCTATACACACTGTAATACTCTCTCTCTCTCTCTCTCTCTCTCTATATATATATATATATATATATATTATATATATATATATTAAAAAGTAAAGTCGTCGGGGCGGCCTAAAGTCGGTATCAGCGAGTCACCGAGGGAGTCTATCCCCTTTTCAATAGCGCTAGACCAAGGAGATTGTTTTTTGGCATCTGAGGTGGAGCGCCACACCTACCGTCAGCTCCTTACTTTACCGCACAGATCCCTGTGCTACTCATACGCTGAGTTGGCGAGGACCGTATCGAACTAGGAACCTTGTGGTTTCTAGCCGAACGCTCTACCGACTGAGCAAACCCTGCCTATATATAAGTTAATATAATATTATATATATAATATATATAATATGTTAAAAAGATATTTCATATCCTTTTTTCTATACTCATATTATATATATATTATAATATATATATATATATATATATATGTGTGTGTGTGTGTGTGTGTATGTGTATTGTGTGTGTTTTGTGTGTGTATGTGGCATTGAATAACAAAAAGATTGATATGCTATTGAACAAAACAACCCAAACTAATTTGTTGACATAATGATATGACATCGTTATAGTTTGTTTTGTTTTTTTATTATCAGTTGATATAATCTTCTTTATATCTCTCGTTTCACGTGTGTAATATTCTTAATCTGTAAAATGTGAATTACCATAATTGTTCTTGGAAGAGATCGTGGACTGATTTACCTTTTGTGTGTTGTTTTCGTTTAATCAATTCACTGTCGCTAATTACCAGGTCAATGACTCTTAACCCTTACTCTCCCACGACCGTATGCCTCTCCACTTTTCATATATGCTAACAGTTTGATAATTTTGATATTTATTGGCAGAATCCATAGCTATCCGATCGTTTAATTAGAAAATGCCATCATGGATTAAAAAAACATATTTTAACACTTCTTTACCGATTTAAATTTCGCAACATAATGTATTTGACGGCATATTGAGTTTGAGTTTGAGTTTTGTTTAACGGCATATCAACCTCTATGGGTCATTTAATGCCAAAAAGGTTATTTTGGATTTCAGACTTTAAGGTAGTGGTTCTATGGAGATAATTGGTTATGTTCTGTTATATTTTGTTGAAAAGGTTGCCTTTTTAAATAAAATTTAAAATGTTTTCAGGGTTTGTATTCTTGAAGATGTCTTTCAGGTTTCTAGCTTGATAGTAATTTGCGCGGATATGTTTAAGTCTGTTACAATTTAGAAGGATATGCTTGGTTGTAAGTTGTACTTTGCATGTTGGGCACACTGGGGCACCCTCCCCTTTTAACAGGTACGAATGGGGTAATGTGGGTGTGCCCAATACGCAATCTGGCGAGTATTACTTCTTCTCTTCTAATACTTCTGTGGCCCGTCGGCCACTCTCCAATAACCTTGTATTTCATGGAGCTTGTTTTGAGTCAGATTGTCCCATGATTTCTGCCATTTGTCTAATATAAACTTGTTTATGGTTGGTTTCAGATCTGTATATGGGATTTTAGATTGCTCATATGTGTCTGAAGTGCCTTTCTTGCGGCTTTGTCTGCCTTTTCATTTCCTTGGATACCAATGTGACTTGGTATCCAGAACAATATAATGTTATTATTTTCAGAGAGGGTGTTTAGTTTGTTTAGGAGCTTCGTGGTCAGAGGAGATGATGTGTTTTTGTTATGTAGTGCTCCGTGCATATAATAAATTTGGAAGCTTGTGTGACGGCATATTGTCATCAATTTTAAATGTGTTTCAGTAACAAGAAGTTAACTTAAAAGTTTACAAATAAATAAATTCCAACGATTTTCTGTTAAATTTATGTGTAAAATATTCAAAATAATTATTCATTTAATTTTGAATTTGACATGGCAACAAACTTGGAACACATTGACCGGATGACAGACAATATAAGATACATTTGTTCTCAACAAACATTAAAAAAAAAAGAGAGAATAAGAAATTACAGTTATTCAACAATTTCATTCATACAGGAGGAGAAGAAGAAAGAGAAAAAAAGGAGAGGTAAAGGAAATAAGAAGAGAAAGTATAACCACACAAATAAAAACATAAGCACGTCCATTTCTGATACGAAACTCTGATGATGAAGTTTATGCTTCGAAATCGACAAATAACATCTTTTTGTTTTTATTTTTCATACGCATTGTATTGACCTTCAAATATTAATATATTATTTATTAGATAATTTATAGATACGTATAACATTTTATTTGTGGAAAGTGAACTAAGTTTCTTTTTTCAAATATTCTGGGTTTTTTTTACTCCTTTAATAAATTTGATTATTTTACTTACCGTATTTGACGGCATATAAGACGCACCCCCATTTCAGCAGGTCAGATTCAGGAAAGAAAGTTTTAGTTTTTTTAAGCATATATTGTTGAAAAAATATAGCTGTGCGTTACACAAGTAGAAACAAGCAGAAATAAGGATGCATGGAGTTTAGGGTAGGTAAAAGTACCGAGCGTAAGCTGGGTTAGTGAGCATCATAGAGAATATTAGCCTAGGCCTACAGGAGGTCTCAAACTTCACCTACGATATATAAAAAACGTAGGGCAATTGTTTTTGAGCCAAAAATTTGGAAAAAAAATGTGTGTCCTATATGCCGTCAAATACTGTACATATTTCTAATGCACATCGGGGAGTCGTCAGTGATGTAAAGTCCCTGTGAGCTTTGGGTCGTTCATCATTTTTTCTTTTCCCATCAGGTGACCCAGTAGGGGCTAATCGGGCTTCAATTCTCCTTCTAGCAACTTTATTATAATCCTAGCCTCCATTTGAACATTTACAAAAAGTATGGCTGCTTGGTGGTTCTGTGAGTTATGTATTTCAGTTACAACATCACCGACCAATGGCATCCGAGTTCTTTAAATCCACTTCTATAATAGAAAATTCTGTTTGTCCGTTCGTGTGTTTGACACGTTTTATTTACATTGATAAATCGACGCTAAATAAGGAAGGAATTTGTTTTTGGATTGAAGGCAGGGGAGATCTATTTTACTGAGTGAAATCTGTTATTTCAAATATCAAAAAATATTAATCATAATATCAATTAATATATTATTCATAAACCCATACGACAAAGTTTTAATTTAAATATGAACGGCTAAGTAATTGAAATCAATTATTTTCTCTATGTAGGGTAATTATTATGGTCTACGGGTAATTTGGGGTTGAAAAGAAAACGGTAATCAGATTTCTGGAGAAAGAGAAAAAAAAGAAATAAGAAAAAAAACAAGGTTAAAGTTCGAAGTGTAAACACACAAGGGGGGGGGGCAGCTATTGACCGACCGATGACCCCGAAACTAGAGTTCAAAATAAAAACGGAAGTCCCAGTTTCTGTGGAGGAGCAGATAGAATTGCTTCACCTTATTCTCTCACTCTCATTCTCTAGAAATAACCACGAGCCTAGAAATAAACAACCCCTTTTAGACTATACGACTTCGTACGTTGTTCCTTCGAGCTGTAGATGACTATTACTACTAACGACTACTATTACAACCCGACAGGCCACTATGCAACACTCTACCTGTTTTAACTACTAAGCATGTTAATTAATTTACAGTTGTATGTGTAAGATTCATGGTTAATATATGAACATACAACTCCGACACGTTTGTTGTTTTATATAATAAACAGCACAGAAATAAGACAAGATACAATAACAATAAAATACATGCACATAAACATACAAGAATAGAGATAAACGGACTGGAGAGTCCGTACATACAAAATCACTTACTAGTGATAGGGGGACGAAGCCTCCAGGAGAGTAGCATAGCATTGGGGGCAAGAAGCCCCCACCGAGAGGGGTATGACAATGGTCTAACCCATGTGCTCGTACGAGAAGATGTAGCTAAAAAGAGGGAGAAGAGTTCGAAACCTCGCGTTTAAATACCAGACTTCCCTGGTGGCCGGCACGGAAACCCAGCGTGAAGATAATCTTCCAGGACAAAGGGAAGATAATCCCAACATATAGTTTAAAGAATTCCTATCCGACACTAATAATTAAGTTCCAAATAATTATTCTAGTTATGGTAGTCATTAGTTAGTGCTTAGTTATATAGGTTTCAAATATTAATAATTTCGAAAAATGCATCTTTCTGATGCACATTATGGAGTCGTCAATTATATAATGGAATCATTAGGAACATATTATGAATTTCTAGTCACTGAACACCATAATCCCCCGCCCAATCAGAGCTGATGTAGCAAATGATGTATGTTGCATAGCCCCAGAGCGATATATGTACCAGAACGCTATGTATCGCATAAGCCAACTGAAGTTGTAGTAGTAGTACGTTAGTTCAGAAACAACACACGCAGGTTATATAATCACAGCGGGCTGTTTATTCTTGACGCACGTGGGTTATTTTTGACAGAGAAAGAAAGATAGAGACAAAGAGAGAGAGAGAGAGAGAGAACGAAGAAGAGAGAGAGAGAGAGAGAGAGAGAGAGAGAGAGAGAGAGAGAGAGGGACACGGTCAAATTACTCTGTCGTAAATCATGTTGCTACTACTATATGAAAACCCTAAGGAGAACTGAGAAGGCCGAGTCTGCCTTCCACGAAACTCGGCCGAAAAAAAAAGAACGATTTAATTTTTTTCGGTTTTTGCGTCCCAGCGTCACATCCGTTTCCGCTCAAATCCCGGAACAAACCGTATTCGTTTTAAAAAGCGGTATAAAAGAACTCAAAAACCATTGTCAGCAGAGACGAGACTGAATCATATGCCATACTGTTTTCCAAAATAGAAATCAGAGGCTGAAAGATTGTTAACATCAGTTGCTGTATGGTTAAATCTTAGCCAGTATAGCGTATTATTGTGTAACGAGAATTGAAAGGGAAAGAGAGGTTAAAGTTTGAAATCAAGTGACCGATTTGGACCCCATAGATTTAAAAATAAAAACGGGAATTTCCGGGTTTTGACCGGAAAAGAATGTGACGCGGGGGCGAGAAACCGAAAAGAAGTAAATCGTTCTTTTACTTTTGCGGCTGAGTTTCGTGAAAGGCAAACTCGGGCTTCTCGGTTCTCCCTTACAACATACATACAACTGTTCGTTATATATGTATGAGATGGCGAGAAAAAGCACGGGACATTTGACTTTGGACTAGCCGACGAACAGAATTAAAACTAGATTCATGAATAAAATCGAGAAAAAAATGCGCCTACTGAATTATCTTTTATTTAATACACGTGTTCTTGATTCTATGAGGTAGTGCTATAATAAAGAAACACAAGAAAAAAAAAAGAAGAAATATCAGCGGAGCATCGAAAGTATTTCGTTTGTACAGCATTTTACAGTGGCTTATTTCATGGATTAATCTTAAAAATATCACTACTCCGCGATTATATATAAATATATGATATATATATAATATATATGATGAATATGTTAAGAAAATTGAAAAAACAGGTTTACATAAAATTAGTGGTAAGTTTCTGAACAAACGACGACTACTACTACAACTTGAGTTGGCCTATGCGACACATGGCTTTCTGGTGATATATTTTTGAGTTGTGGCGCCCTACTTCTCTTGGATAAATCGACCTAATTCTTTTATTTACTTTTTCTAGTGAGGGCAAGGGAAAAATCTATTTAACTACTCAACATATTGTTACTCGGTAAGACTATCGCGTTAGATATTCTAAATCAAAAGAACCCTAAATAACAAGATTTGAATTCATAAGTTACCAGCTAGGTAAGTGAGACAAATTATTGTCACACCAGTTCTAACCACAAAACATTTTAATCAATTCTAGCCGCCATTGTTGATGTAACGATTATTATTATCTTCTCGTCACGACTGTGTAGTAATTAATATTGATCTAAAAAGATTTAAAAGAAAATTAAACGGCGACATGAAAAACAAGACAAACAACGTTTGATTTATGGATTAACAACTACCTGAAACAGTTATTTTTCTATCTGTTTTAACTACTAATAATCTAAATTAATTTTAAATCGAAATTTTGAAGTAACGACCACTATGATTTTACTAGTCACGATTTTGTAGTAATTAGTTTTAGATTACGTTTGTAAATGATCTCACACCATATTGACTGAAGTAATACTGATATAATGATCTACCATCTCTAATATATCTCTCTGTCTCTCTTTATTATATAACCGAGTATGTTAGAAGGGTATATACGGCTATACAACAGCCAATAGGGTTGGCTGAAAGCATACAATCTACAGCTCAGCTCCTCAAAGAAAAAGAAAAACACAGATGTGAATTTTAGAATACATGTATAATGTCTTTATTGATGACAATTTCTTGTTTGGTTTATCCTGGTTAAAGGGATACATGTGACATTTGCAATGTGGACTTGGGTGCTGATCCCTCACTATCATGATAGGGAGACAGGTGAAGACTTGGTCAGATTATTATCCCATTTTGTCTAACTGCCAGCTGCTAACTACTGTCTATGTTCTTGTGATTAATTGTATTATTTACTAGTCACGACTGTGTGCCATTACTTTGATCTGACATGAAAAATCTATTTCTCCACTGTTGACCCTAACAGCCTAATGTGTCCTATAAAATAGTACATATTCTAATGTCAGTCGTCTAAAGCCGCAGGTCAGTAAATCGGCTAGACTGGCCTCCATTTGAACATTTACAGGTCAGAATAGACCTGGTAATTATTGTGTTGCAGATTAACTTGTTTCAATTTCTTTTGGCGCGGAAAGAAATTCAAAAAGACAAGGGAGTTGGGAAACAAAGGATGTTCCAGACAGAAGTCTGGATCGAATAAAGAGGAAGAGTGATTAAGATCTGACGCTTACTGCTGAACGGGTCAAACGAACTGTCCGGAAAAAAACAATAGCAGGATGACAAAGGACTTCCTATTGACTGGTGACAAATCTAGGATTGCAGGTCACGCAGTACAGTTCCGGTGTAATTTGAATAGACCAGGGCATGCTGGGTAAAATTGAAAAAGTGACGGTTAGACGGAGAGTTCGGCAGTTGAGCTTTCGTAGCCACGAACTTCAGTCACTCCCGTCGACTCTCCGAAGAAAAGACTTGTTATAACTACTGTTCATTTCACCACTCACCCAAGCCGGCATTATCACACCTCCTTTCATCCACGCCAACCGAGGAAGAAAATAAAGTCCAGCTTTCTTTTGTATACCTGCGTTGGTCTTTAATCCAGTGTACTACACACCAGCGCTGTCAACTAATACAGTATATAACATTATGATATCTAAGAGGTAACTCCTCACATCAAAATTGGGGAACCATTTTTTATATTACATTACAGTCGACAGCTCATCAGTGTGGTTATATATTAACAGCTACCCCTGGCCGGGTTTGAAACCCGAATGAGCTTTCGTTCGCCAATCCTCTTAGTTGTAGAAAAAAGCTTTTGTCTCTACCACGTTTTAAGTGTTCAAGGTATACTTTTCTTTGGAGAACTACAAATTATAGGTAGGTACATTTTATAAATACTTGTCTGGTTTAGACATTTTTTCTCTCTATCTTTTAATTAGTATGAATGTTACATAATTATTAGATACCTAATGATTATGACAATAGTGTAGAAAGTCATATTAGTACAGCTGATGGCCTTGAGAGTGAGTGACGGCGTTTGACCCCACTCTCACCTTGATGGACATTTCAAAGTTCTCTATCTACTCACCTTGGAATACATTCTATTCAATATAGAGCGTATTATTATTGTAATCTGAGTCTTCTGCTCAATTTTAATGAACTAACCATCATCTTTTATAGATTGCTTTCATAGTGGTGCGAGAGCCGATG
>CM042143.1:15844834-15854834 GCA_023376005.1 Doryteuthis pealeii
TAAGCGGTTTAAAGTAGGCAAAGGTTTAAACGTTCTTTAATGCTAGTGTGTATTTCCACTGTTGTTATTACTCTGTAGGAGGGTGTTTTTGTTATCGGTTGTTTATACTTTGCTTTCGTAGTGGTGCGAGAGCCGATGTAAGCGGTTTAAAGTAGGCAAAGATTTAAACGTTCTTTAATGCTAGTGCGTCTTTCCTCACTGTTGTTATTACTCTGTAGGAGGGTGTTTTTATCACTCGGTTGTTGAGCTGAAGCTCTCATTATATTTCATGTTGGAGTAGATGCTCGGAATTCATCGTGACAGAATTGAATCTTAATATTTTTAAGTACATGGGCCGTCCAGCAAAGACTACATTGACCAGCTCTGTGCGGATACTGCATGCTGCACAGAGCACTCCTGAGGGAATGAATGATAGGACCGGTTGGCGAGAGATTATCATGGATATCCATGCTACTAGCAGGACATGATGATGATTAAAAAATTTGTTAGTATGTATATAAACATAACCAAGCAAAAACAATGCATGGTAGCAATATTTATTAGGGTGTAGGGATTATCTTCCCGTTGAGTTGTCTGCCTGTTTAGTTTGCTGGTGCCCGCTAGGGGGCTATAGTATTTAAGCGCCGGGTTCAAACCCTTCTGTCTCTTTTCCTGTTCCAGTAACCACGAGACACATGGGGTAGATTTTGGTTTACCCCTTCTCGTTGGGGCTCGCCCCCTTACCTTACTGTAAGTGAATTAACACAGCATGGACTATCCCTAGTCTCATGTCTGTTGCTTTTATATGTTATCTTGTACCATTCATGAATGTGTCTTTATCTTTCCACATGTAACTTTGTTTTACCTATGTATTATGTATCTTGTTATATCTATGTGCTGTATATGTATTAAATGTTTTGTCTGTCAACCTTCGTCGGAGTCTTGTATTCAAGTATATATAACTTTGAACCTTTCTTACAAGGGCAATACACTTAAGATGTTCTTAGAGAATAAAGCAATTTCAGTTTAATTTGCAAATGAATGATGATTTTGTGGGAGGGAGGTGGGTTAATATTTGCACTGGGCATAATTTTTTGGTCATCATAATTCTCAATATAATAGAGATAACAATGAAATACTAATTAGAATACTTCACTCTTCTAAATAGAACCATCAATATCATCATGAAAAACTTAATGCCACCCCAGGCAACACCTGCCCTCGATTTAAAGGGGCAGGGCTGAGTTTATTGCCAGTGCCTGAGGCGCCCCTTGAGGGGAATGCCGACGGGATCGACGCAATTTTTGCACTTGCATTCCATGAGCTTCGGCTTGTGGGTGGTCCAGTTAATAGGGACTTTGTGCTGACCGTACATGTGGGGTACGCGGTAATACAAAAAAAAAAAATCATCATGAAAAACTGTTAACTAAGAAATGCACAACTATGTAGAGTAATTCAATATTTTCAATTGTAAAACAGAATAACATAAAAGAAATATACATTTCATGTTGATACTGGCCTACCTGAGGATTGGTAGCATGAAACCCATAGTTGTGAGTTTTTATCCTGTTTTTATTGTTATTCTCTTTTATAGTTGAAAATATCATACTTTGCTTTCGTAGTGGTGCGAGAGCCGATGTAAGCGGTTTAAAGTAGGCAAAGATTTAAACGTTCTTTAATGCTAGTGTGTATTTCCTCACTGTTTTTATTACCTCTGTAGGAGGGTGTTTTTGTTACTCGGTTGTTTATACTTTGCTTTCGTAGTGGTGCGAGAGCCGATGTAAGCGGTTTAAAGTAGGCAAAGGTTTAAACGTTCTTTAATGCTAGTGTGTATTTCTCACTGTTTTTATTACCTCTGTAGGAGGGTGTTTTTGTACTCGGTTGTTTATACTTTGCTTTCGTAGTGGTGCGAGAGCGATGTAAGCGGTTTAAAGTAGGCAAAGATTTAAACGTTCTTTAATGCTAGTGTGTATTTCTCACTGTTTTTATTACCTCTGTAGGAGGGTGTTTTTATTACTCGGTTGTTGAACTGAAATCTCTCATTATATTTTGGAGTTGGAGTAGATGCTCTGACATTCATCGTGACAGAATTGCATCTTAATATTTTAATTTTGTTTAGGAAGTCAGACGAGCATGTATATTGTTCTGAAATTGCAGTTTATATTTCTTGAGACTTTTTTTTTTAAATTTGAAAATGATTATTCTGGAATGTCTTTGTCTTTTAAAATGTTATTTCTAACCAATGGTTTGTAAGATTACTTCTCATCTTTTAATCAGATTTCGTGAAATGAAATCTAACGCCATTTGCTGCTTTTAACATTTGCAAACGTTTTATATAAGGGCCTTTGTTCTGAAATTGTGTCTAACAAATTGTTTTCTCAGAAATCCAAAAGTGTGAGAAAGATTTAATATAAATCGCGAAAACATTTTATTCACAAAACCCCTCCGAGTGTTATATAAATTAACTACATGTAGTAAAATTGGATCATGAAAAAAAAAAGAAAACTCCTAAAAGCAGCGATTAAAACTTTCGGTAAATAAGAAGTAATTTTGTATTAAAAAACCAGATTCTCAATGAATGTGACAGTTTGCTAAAAGGAGAAAAAGACTATACCATTGATTAAGCTGTCACAGCAATCATGCTAAATATCTTAGAATTATATATATATATATATATATATATATATATATATATTGGAAGATTATGTGCTTAATTAAAGTCATACCTAATTTGTTAATTAATTAATTATAATTAAATAATTAGGCGTGCATATCGGTTTAATTCATGTGATTATAATTAATTTATTACAAATTAGGTATGACTTTAATTAAGCACATAATCTCCCCAAAATTGTCGGCCATCGCATTTCAAACATATTGACCACTTCACACACACACACACACACACACACACACATATATATATATATATATATATATATATATATATATAAACCCTCCGCACGAGCAGGATGTGACACAAGGTCAATTTCTTAAGCGGAGTTTAACAGGTTTAATTCAGAGTTTTCCTTCTCCTAGACTGGTTACCTAGCAGGGTTAAAGAGCCAGTCTACCTGCAATTTATCCATAGCTGGAGAGAGAGAGAGAGAGAGAGAGAGAGAGAGAGAGAGAGAGTAGGATTCATGACCTTCCAAGGGTATTAGCGCTATGTGAAATTCAAACAGCTTCGTCCAGGTCATGAATCTACTCTCTCTCTCTCTCTCTCTCTCTCTCTCTCTCTCTCTCTCTCCAGCTATGGATAATTGCAGGGTAGACTGGGCTCTTTAACCCTGGCTAGGTAACCAGTCTAGGAGAAGGAAACTCTGAATTTAAACCTGTTAAACTCGCTTAAGAAATTGACCTTGTGTCACATCCTGCTCGTGCGGAGGGGTTGGTATATATATATATATATATATATATATATATATATGTGTGTGTGTTGTGTGTGTGTGTGTGTGTGTGTGTGTGAAGTGGTCAATATGTTTGAAATGGCGATGGCCGACAATTTTGGGGGGAGATTATGTGCTTAATTAAAGTCATACCTAATTTGTTAATAAATTAATTATAATCACATGAATTAAACCGATATGCACGCCTAATTTATTTAATTATAATTAATTAATTAACAATTAGGTATGACTTTAATTAAGCACATAATCTTCCAATATATATATATATATATATATATATATATATATAATGTTCTAAGATATTTAGCATGATTGCTGTGACAGCTTAATCAATGGTATAGTCTTTTTCTCCTTTTAGCAAACTGTCACATTCATTGAGAAATCTGGGTTTTTTTTAATACAAAATTACTTCTTATTTACCGAAAGTTTTTAATCGCTGCTTTTAGGGAGTTTTCTTTTTTTTTTTCATGATCCAATTTTACTACATGTAGGTTTAATTTATATAACACTCGGAGGGGTTTTTTGTGAATAAAATGTTTTCGCGATTTTATATTAAATCTTTCTCACACTTTTGGGATTTCTGAGAAAACAATTTGTTAGACACAATTTCAGAACAAAGGCCCTTATATAAAACGTTTGCAAATGTTTAAAAGGCAGCAAATGGGCGTTAGATTTCATTTCACGAAATCTGATTAAAAGATGGAGAAGTAATCTTTACAAACCATTGGGGTTAGAAATAACATTTTAAAAGGACAAAGACATTCCAGAATAATCATTTTCGAAATTTTAAAAAAAAAAGTCTCAAGAAATATAAACTGCAATTTCAGAACAATATACATGGCTCGTCTGACTTCCTAAACAAAATTAAAAATATTAAGATGCAATTCTGGTCACGATGAATGTCAGAGGCATCTACTCCAACTCCAAAATATAATGAGAGGATTTCAGTTCAACAACCGAGTAATAAAAACACCCTCCTACAGAGGTAATAAAAACAGTGAGGAAATACACACTAGCATTAAAGAACGTTTAAATCTTTGCCTACTTTAAACCGCTTACATCGGCTTCGCACCACTACGAAAGCAAAGTATAAACAACCGAGTAACAAAAACACCCTCCTACAGAGGTAATAAAACAGTGAGGAAATACACACTAGCATTAAAGAACGTTTAAACCTTTGCCTACTTTAAACCGCTTACATCGGCTCTCGCACACTACGAAAGCAAGTATAAACAACCGAGTAACAAAAACACCCTCTACAGAGGTAATAAAAAGTGAGGAAATACACACTAGCATTAAAGAACGTTTAAATCTTTGCCTACTTTAAACCGCTTACATCGGCTCTCGCACCACTACGAAAGCAAAGTATGATATTTTCAACTATAAAAGAGAATAACAATAAAACAGGATAAAACTCACAACTATGGGTTTCATGCTACAATCTCAGGTAGGCCAGTATCAACATGAAATGTATATTTCTTTTATTGTTATTCTGTTTTACAATTGAAAATATTGTGATATTACTCTACATAGTTGTGCATTTCTTAGTTAACAGTTTTTCATGATGATTTTTTTTTTTTTTGTATTTACCGCGTACCCCACATGTACGGGTCAGGCACAAAGTCCCTATTAACGTGGGACCACCCACAAGCCGAAGCTCATGGAATGGCAAGTGCAAAAATTGCGTCGATCCCGTCGGCATTCCCCTCAAGGGGGCGCCTCAGGCACTGGGCAATAAACTCAGCCCTGCCCCTTTAAATCGAGGGGGCAGGTGTTGCCTGGGGGGATGGCATTAAGTTTTTCATGATGATATTGATGGTTCTATTTAGGAAGGAGTGAAGTATTCTAATTAGTATTTCATTGTTATCTCTATTATATATTGAGAATTATGATGACCAAAAAATTATGCCCAGTGCAAATATTAACCCACCTCCCTCCCACAAAATCATCATTCATTTGCAAATTAAACTGGAAATTGCTTTATTCTCTAAGAACATCTTAAGTGTATTGCCCTTGTAAGAAAGGTTCAAAGTTATATATACTTGAATACAAGACTCCGACGAAGGTTGACAGACAAAACATTTAATACATATACAGCACATAGATATAACAAGATACATAATACATAGGTAAAACAAAGTTACATGTGGAAAGATAAAGACACATTCATGAATGGTACAAGATAACATATAAAAGCAACAGACATGAGACTAGGGATAGTCCATGCTGTGTTAATTCACTTACAGTAAGGTAAGGGGGCGAGCCCCAACGAGAAGGGGTAAACCAAAATCTACCCCATGTGTCTCGTGGTTACTGGAACAGGAAAAGAGACAGAAGGGTTTGAACCCGGCGCTTAAATACTATAGCCCCCTAGCGGGCACCAGCAAACTAAACAGGCAGACAACTCAACGGGAAGATAATCCCTACACCCTAATAAATATTGCTACCATGCATTGTTTTTGCTTGGTTATGTTTATATACATACTAACAAATTTTTTAATCATCATCATGTCCTGCTAGTAGCATGGATATCCATGATAATCTCTCGCCAACCGGTCCTATCATTCATTGCCCTCAGGAGGTGCTCTGTGCAGCATGCAGTATCCGCACAGAGCTGGTCAATGTAGGTCTTTGCTGGACGGCCCATGTACTTAAAAATATTAAGATTCAATTCTGGTCACGATGAATGTCCGAGGCATCTACTCCAACATGAAATATAATGAGAGGCTTTCAGCTCAACAACCGAGTGATAAAAACACCCTCCTACAGAGGTAATAACAACAGTGAGGAAAGACGCACTAGCATTAAAGAACGTTTAAATCTTTGCCTACTTTAAACCGCTTACATCGGCTCTCGCACCACTACGAAAGCAAAGTATAAACAACCGAGTAACAAAAACACCCTCCTACAGAGGTAATAACAACAGTGAGGAAATACACACTAGCATTAAAGAACGTTTAAACCTTTGCCTACTTTAAACCGCTTACATCGGCTCTCGCACCACTATGAAAGCAATCTATAAAAGATGATGGTTAGTTCATTAAAATTGAGCAGAAGGACTCAGATTACAATAATAATACGGCTCTATATTGAATAGAATGTATTCCAAGGTGAGTAGATAGAGAACTTTGAAATGTCCTACTCTACAGGTAAAAATACCGAGAAGATCTGGTACATCAGTGGAGGAAATTTGGTTGGTAAAGATTAAACTTCTTATATTTCTTACTGGACCAGCCCACCTTATACCAAAATAGGGGGGAGTGTTGAATTATTTTTGTACATAAGGTGTGCTGCAATAAACCATTTGAATTTATAGACTAAGCGAGCTCACGTGGTTTAACAGCCCGAATACGTGGTTGGTTAACTACTTAATCGGCTGATATTGACAGACGTCCATGTGCATCCATTGACGAAAGACCTGCCAATAAGTTACGTAAAATTGCGCATTTTTAAACTTACATATTTAGATAAATTAAAGTTTGTTCTCGGCTTTAAATATTGACTTCAACATGCCACCGTCCAGACAATTAAGATTCACTGTTAATTTTTTTAGTGGATAAAAATAGCAAGGAACAGCCAAAGGATCATACCCAATATCAAGGGACACAAAGGAGGGACGTAAGGATTCTTCATTAAGTACTACGCTCTGTTTAACATAAAGGATTTCCGCTGGACAGCGCTCTCGCTTGAAGCCTAAAAGATGGCCACATAAATCCGTCAATAATTTCTGCAAAAAAAAGTTTGCGTCATGTTGCAAAAATTATTAGTACTAGCAAATATATGCACCCTCCGGGTGCAAGTATTTAAGTTTTAATGTAATAAAATATTGTATTAAATTAGAAAGGCTAATGAAACTAAATAAGAATACAGATAAAAAGATTTGAAACAGAGGGAGTATAATAAAAGATTTGAAACAGAGGGATTATAATAAAAAATGGAACAACTGAAATTTACTCTTCCATCACTCTCGTCTTTCATTGTTATTTTTTCTAATTTAAGTATTTAGTTATAAGAGGAAGTAAAGAATAAAATGACAGTTATTTTATCTTGTTAATGGATTTCATTTAAGATTCATTGAAGAGATTGTTGCTTATATTCATTAAAATAAAACCAAACAATTAGAAATCAATAATACTAAGCACATATTTATTAAATTCGATTTTTTAATATCAATATGCAAATTAGCCTTCCCGTACACACTGTAAAACGCTATTTTGTTGTATATATAAATATAATTGCATGTTGTCAGTATGTAGACATAGTTAACAGTATTAATAATGTAAGATAATTTTATTAATAATTGAGGTTTAGATAAAAATAAAATCATGGAGAATGTGATGTCAATAACTAAGAGAATTGTAACTTGAGTAGGAATATAGTTTCGGTTACAGACAGAAAAACACACAATCTCCATTATAATAAGATAAACCCCGCCTCTCGGGAGGGGGGTTGTCCAGTGGCTTCGGTCTTGGACCGTGGCTACAATTAACAGCGTTGATCCTAGGGGCCTTCCCCCCAGCCAACACCTACCCCCTTGATTTAAACAGGCAGGGCTGGGTTTATTGACAGGTGCCTGAGACACCCCCTTCAGGAGGAATGCCGACGGGATTAATACAATTGTCACACATACCACCCATAAGCTCCGGTTCGTGGGTGGTCCCACATTTATAGGGCCTTGTGCCTAACCTGTACACGTGGAATACGTGGTAAATATCTATATACCAAAAAATTCCAACATTTCTGACCATAATTTGTGAAATCATCCAATTCAATCTTAAATTTATTTGCACTATTGTTGATTTTGATCTATTGAGGCAATTTGATACAAAAATATATCACTACCCAATCTAGCTTATTCTCTACAGAAGAATAAATAAGTGACGTTCTCCTGTGGAAACCAGCACATGGGTACGTCAGGGTGGGTCATCCAGAAAAGATCTACATTGACCAGCACTCCACGGATACTGGATGCTGCACAGAGGACCTCCGAGAGCAATGAATAATAGGGACGGTTGGCGAGAGATTGTCATGGATATTCGTGATACTTGCAGGACATGATTATAATATATATATATATTATATATATATATATATATATATATATATATATATATTATATATATATATATATGATTTTTTTTTTTACTACTAAACTCCACCGGTGTGAAAAGAAAACAACAGATAACTCAGTTTTAAAAAAAAAAGATCAAACTAACATCTGGTGGGATTTTTTTTTAAGAAAATATCAGCTTTCTGAAAATAATCATCAGTATCGTATGTAGTGGCCAAAAGAAGAAAAAAAACAAAGCACCGAGGTAGTTATATTTCAAAAACTAAGTCTATTAACAAACTGTTTTTTTGTTGATCATCACACTGACTGAATGAACTCCCATGACTCTCACTTGCCACCCGTCCCTATTGGTCTCAAAATTTCTTGATAATTTTCAATTTACCATTTCACAAAGTTATGGTAGCCTAGATGTGTAAAAATTTAATTCAAAAGAAGTCACACAGCGTTGCCATAACACGTAAGAAAAAATAAAATACAACAAGGATACGCCTACTGCACGGTTTATTCCAGGCTAAAGATCCTGATGTTTTGAAGAAAAAAAAGGAGGAATATCTTATACCCCTTTAGTCTTCCGGTTAGAAAAAGAACTATCGTTAGTTATTTTTTTTTTTTTTTTGAATATATAAAATCTCGGAAAATATGTTACGCAAAATTGCGCATTTTTAAACTTACATTTTTAGATAAATCAAATTTTGTTCTAGGCATTAAATATTGACTTCAACATACCACCATCCAGACAATTAAGAATCACTGTTTAATTTTTTTAGTGGATCAAAATAGGCCAATTAAACCAGAAAAAATACTTTAAATTCAAAGAAAATTTTTTTTAAAAAAACAACGAAAAAAATATACTCCATAAATTGTTTTTTGAGTTTTAAGAAAATAACTTTTTTTTCCATATAGTTGAAAAGGCTTTTAAAAATTAAGGTGACGGTGATACCAATTATAGTTGGTTCTCAAAGGCCTGAAAAAGAGATTAGTATTAGTAATACATTGTAGGAGCCAAGTATCAGAAATACATTGTAGGAGTCAATGGGAAGTTGACACTTCAAAGGCTAAAAGCCATCTGACAAAAGTTTCGTTAGAGCGCCAGAGGCTCGCCGCACCTTTTCCGATAGAGTTTGGCGAATTAATTGCATTATCTAACCAACCAGAATGATTCCCGCTAAAAGTAGAAGACTTCGATTCGGATTTTCTTTTGCCCAAATTGCGGGTATAGATAAAGCCAAAATCTGTTTATTAAACACATTCGGCTTCACCACTGCCAGAGTCACAAGGGGTCACGGCGTCCAAATAGCTGATATATGAGTTCACCACATACCAAGCAATATTTTTCTGTGCTGACCAAAAACTCACTTTGTAAGCAGGCAACGTGGAAACAACTTTCACCCATTAGAACTCTTCGCTGCCACATGAATTACCGTTTCTCGGCTGTGCGATTTTCAAACCAATATATATATATATATATATATATATATATATATACACATATATATGTGTGTGTGTGTGTGTGTGTGTGTGTGTGTGTGTGTGTGTGTGT
>CM042143.1:15859834-15872960 GCA_023376005.1 Doryteuthis pealeii
GATGAAAAAGGTTACGGCATTATGAAATGTATTAAATTTTGATCTGATAAGACTTTTCCTCCAAATTCCCTCAGCTCTGCATCGTTTATTTATTATCAAAATGAAAGAGACTCATCGCCTATTTCCTTGATATAAAATATGTGCTGTTATTTGTACCTTAGAGAGGGCCGGTTTAGCTCAGACGGTAGAGCGTTCGGATAGAAATCACAAGGTTCCTGGTTCGATACCGACCCTCGCCAACTCAGCCTATGAGTAGCACGGGTATCTGTGCGGTAAAGTGAGGAGCTGATGGTAGGTGTGGCGCTCCACCTCAGACGCTAAAATAATCTCATTTGGTCTAGCGCTAGGGAAAAGGGGATATACTCCTTCGCTGTCTGGCTGATACTGACATTAGGCCGCTAAGACGACAGAACAGGATATATGTGAGAGAACAAGGCAAAAGAAAAGTGTCACACGGAAGAAAAAGTGAGGAGCTGATGGTAGGTGTGGCGCTTCACCTCAAACACCAAAAACAATCTCCTTGGTCTAAAGCCACTAAAAAGGGGATATATTTCCTCGCTGATTGGCTGATACCGTCATTAGGATAGAACACAAGAAGTACGAAAAGACAGCAGATGCTATTAATACCTATTGATAAAGTGATTTTGTTTAACGGCATATCAATCACCTATGGGTCATTCAATGCTGAATAATATTTATATTTGGTTTTATTTACAGTACCTGCTGTTACTTAAATTGCTACCCAACTATGTAATGAACAGGCTCATCGCTGCTTAACTTCGGTGATCTATCGGGATCTTGTCGATTAGGGTTTAATTAAGAATACATATGATGAAACTGAAAGAGACTCATTGCCTGTTCCTTGATATAAAAAAATAAAATCTGTGCTTTTATTTGTACCTTAGAGATACTTACCTACAAATATATATTTTTATTCGGTTTTATTTACAGTACCTGCTATTGTTTAAATGGTCACCCGACAATGTAATGAACAGGCGCATCGTTGCTTAACTTCGGTGATCTATCAGGACCTGGTGCTTTCGATTAGGGTTTAATTAAGAATACGTATTATAAAACAGAGCTTGTTTGTTCCCCTCATTTATCTATTAGGAATGTTACTCTGCACATATTGAAAGACAAATATTCACAAATGCAAATATTCAATATGCAAATATTCAATATGCAAATATTCACATTCATAGGGGTTTCATGCGTCCTATTAATCATGCTTATATTATTTTATTTTTTATATTATTTGTATTATTCGGACTATTGTTCTCATCTTCATTGTTATCTGTACAACGTTTCGGCCGATGTGCTCTCTGGCCTTCTTCAGGTATTTCTTGTCGGACTCGGAACTTTCTTGGACGCATTTTTTTATTTTCTTTTAATCAACACTAAGTCTGGCCTCCCGGCTGGGATGGGCTGATTCGTTTTTATCTCAAAGTCCCAGAGAATTGTATGCGTTTCATTCTCAAGAACAGATTCTGGTTTATGCATATACCATTTTGTTGTATGGTCAAAATTTAATTTTTTGCATAATTCCCAGTGGATCACCTTCCCAACCCAGCCGTGCCTAGTTTTGTATTGCCAGTGGATTATTATTATTATTATTATTATTATTATTATTATTATTATTATTATTATTATTATTATTATTATTATTATTTAATTCTATTTTAGTTTCAGCTTTACTTTCCTGGTCTTTGTATTTAATGATTTTATTATACTCTTTGACTGTTTTATTCTAGTTTTAACTGTTGGTGCTTCACAGTGACATCAAGTCTCCTCAGGTGTCCAGGACTAAGGATTCTAGCTGATCTTTACAGTGCTATCTTCAGGATGGTTTCGTTTCTCTTTTGTTATTTAATTTCTCCTGTATCCTTTCCCTTGGGAACCGTTTCAAGCGCTCCAAGATTTCCAGAGCTGCCGAATTGTCTCACGTTACCAAAATATTGCAAAACTTTAGATTCACCGTAGCATTTTTAACGCGATAAAGTTGGTTTGTAATAAAGTTAATGATATATATATATATTAATACTGGTTTTCGTAAATCTTCCGTCCATTAATATCCAGCAACACACCTTGGTTACAAAAAATGAGTCCGTCCAAATTGTTCAAGATGCACTGCAAAACATTTATATTTTTGTTTTATTTCTAATATTGAAATTGTGAATTACAGAATATATTTTGGTCATACCCAGTCCACCTGAGATAATTCCTGAATCGAGTTTTTGTCACTTTTTGTCGGCAAAATAATGTAGATATTTTAAACGCCTTCCTACAGATTTCTATCGGCAAAATAATGTAAATATTTTACCCACCCCTTTAAGAAACAGTGATAGAGAGTTAAATCAAGATTATTATAATTTTACATATTTAACTATTTTGCAAATAGCTCTTAAGTAGGCATATCAAATGTTATAATAATTAAATTATCATACTGTGGTATATCCACACTTCCTGCTGTTACTAAATCATGGAACCCTAATATCTTTTTAAGGTAGTATAGAAATCCTTATGGCGATCAGTGCAGCTGATGGCTTTGAGAGTGAGTGACAGTGTTTGAACTCACTCTCACCTTGCGTTCTGGGGATGGAACGTGAGAACAGAAGGCAATAGAAGCCCTTCCGGTTTAAGGAGTAAGTAACTTAGTCAGTAGACAGTTAGGACTTAGAAGCGAAGCTAGCAAGATGTGAGCTCACTGCGTGATTGTCTGGTCTGGGGTTCTACGAATAAAGTAACATCATAGTAAATCGAAGTCTTGTTGTTATTACTAAAAGCTAACAATAGCACAAGGCTTTTGATAAGAAATGATCCCCGACAAAGACCCGGAGTCCCCAAGAAACACCACGACAAGACCAGACCAAGATAGAAGATAGATGATAGACGATCAGAAGACGGCCGGAAGAATAGACCAGAGTCAGACGTAAGAAGTATACAACGTATAGATATTTAGTGCCGTCAAAGAAAAGGCACTACATACCATATATCTATTTGGTACCGTGACGACGCCGCTACGTTACACTGCTAGTAATATTTATTTCTCATATGCAGTGATACTTCTTAATTGGCCGACCTGATATTTAAAAATTTCCCCTCATAGATCATTAGGAAGTGATCTGAACTGACTTAACTGATTTTTTGCTGTTAGAATAACCATAAAACAATATTTTGAATAGGAATTGTTGAAATATTCTTGCAAAAAGCAGTGGTTTGTATGAATGTGCTTAAATGTGCCGTAGATAAAACCTTTTGCGAAGATTATCCAACTGCAAAAAGAAGAAAAAGAAAAAAGACATTCCGAAAGATAAGAGTTCTGTTCATTTAAGTATTTCCAGTTGGAATCTGGATTTTTGGTTTCATCTCATTCTGTTTTAAGAATGTTGATAAACCTATCCAGACATATAAAAATAATCTCTTCCGAGGAATATTTGTTTATCGTTTATGCTTTATAATGCATTGCCAAAATAAACTGAAAATTACATAAACTGGCAACATTGTCTCGTATTACATAACGGTGTAGCGATTGTCTGCCCATGTTTGGTCTGGAATAGTTATCTTCCCTTGTTTTCAGGTTTTGACCGCTAGTGTTCCTGACTGGCCATTTTTGTGGTCTTTTACAATGATTTTAATTACCAATGGTGCGCATTGAAAGTAAATGAGGAACAATGCTCACACCACTGCCATGAGGATTTCTTCAGTAATACATTGAGCTATAGATTTGTCCCAATGTGTTAGCTCATACCGGGAAATTGAATCAAGAAACAAATGTATCGGTCGAAACGGAATGGCCATTTTTGTTGTCTTTTACAATGATTTTAATTACCAATTGTGCGCATGAATCTCTACTCGCAAGTAAATGAGGATCAATGCTAACACCACTGCCATGAGGAATTCTTCAGTAATACATTGAGCTATAGATTTGTCCCAATAAGTTAGGTCTTAATCAGGAAAGCGTGGAGTGTTCCCCGGGACAGCAAACAGGACACATGGGTTAGACATTTGCGCCTATACCTTTTATGTGGGGGGCTTTGCCCCCTAGACTAAGTAAGATACATTCCTTCATGTACTCAGTATCACTGCTTTAGAATGAAAGCCTGCGTCCTGCTTTCTTTATAATACGTTTATGCATCTTCTTAATACGCCTCTAGTACCTTGTCTAATATAGGTGTTCATCATGTATCTCTTTTGTATATGTTATATTTGTATATGTATTCCTGTTTAAATGTATCCCTATGGGCTCACTATTAATGTCTATGTTTGGTTACACCTTATAACTTCTTTGTCAGAATATTACTTATACTTATATGTACCCACTTGTAAGGTCACAAAGCCTTCCAACGAATTACAATGCCTTCCTAACTCAACAACGACATTTAAGATGGTCACTGATGTTCCTAAATTCGATTGTCCGACGTAAGGGAAAAATCCGGACTAGAAACAAAAAGGTTAACTTCTTAAAGTTATATTACATATAAGAAATATTTCTCTACCAAAGTCCCCATGAAAAATATTGAATATATACGTAATTTTATTGAGAAATCCTTCATTTCTGTCGAAAAATCATTCGACCATGAACGTGTGAGAAAAAAGAAAAAGCGACAAGGTCATAAAATCCGTGGTTAATTATCCAGCTCCTGCGAAACAATGCCAGTTTCACGACCCCCTGGTACAATCAAGGGCTAATTAACTATCCTTTCATTGGCAACAAAGTTTTTTTCTGTATATCAATCTCAAGGGACCAAGAAGACTGGTCAGGTAACAATGGGATCTGTACAAAGTCAAACGATAATGTGACATCCCTCTGTCATTTGAAGTCTATTTATACAAAAAGTGAACCTGCGCATATCCCGATAGAAAGGTAAAATTCCCGTCAGGCGCAGATTTCACCTTCGGTATTTCATATTGGACACTGCCACTCCAGCTGACGCTATCCATGTAAGTAGAGGGCCCACCTCAGAAATCTTATATTGATTTATTTTTTAGAACATTTAACAGGTATAACAAGACATACGACTTAAATTCTTAATCGACAAAAGACACACATTTCTAAAGACAATAATGAATTAGTTGTCCTATTAAGATTCTTGTTAAGTCCCGAGTTATAGAATCCTTTGGTAAGTGAATAAGTCCTGTGATATAGAATCCTTTGGTAAGTGAATAAGTCCTGTGATATAGAATCCTTTGGTAAGTGAATAAGTCGTCCTGTGATATAGAATCCTTTGGTAATAAGTCCTGTGATATAGAATCCTTTGGTAACTGAATAAGTCTGTGATAAGAATCCTTTGGTAAGTGAATATATAGAATCCTTTGGTAACTGAATAAGTCCTGTGATATAGAATCCTTTGTAAGTGAATAAGTCCTGTGATATAGAATCCTTGGTAAGTGAATAAGTCCTGTGATATAGAATCCTTTGGTAACTGAATAAGTCCTGTGATATAGTCCTTTGGTAAGTGAATAAGTCCTGTGATATAGAATCCTTTGGTAAGTGAATAAGTCCTGTGATATAGAATCCTTTGGTAAGTGAATAAGTCCTGTGATAGAATCCTTTGGTAAGTGAATAAGTCCTGTAATATAGAATCCTTTGGTAAGTGAATAAGTCCTGTGATATAGAATCCTTTGGTAACTGAATAAGTCCTGTAATATAGAATCCTTTGGTAAGTGAATAAGTCCTGTGATAAGAATCCTTTGGAAACTGAATAAGTCCTGTGATATAGAATCCTTTGGTAAGTGATAAGTCATGTGATATAGAATCGTTTGGTAAGTGAATAAGTCATGTGATATAGAATCTTTGGTAAGTGAATAAGTCCTGTGATATAGAATCCTTTGGTAATGAATAAGTCCCTTTGGTAAGTGAATAAGTCCTGTGATATAGATCCTTTGGTAAGTGAATAAGTCCTGTGATATAGAATCCTTTGGTAAGTGAATAAGTCATGTATAGAATCCTTTGGTAAGTCAATAAGTCCTGTGATAGAATCCTTTGGTAAACTCCTGTGGTATAGAATCCTTTAGGTCCGTCGTCCAAGAAGATCCAAGTAGTAATGAGCTAAGATTAGAATCAGCCAGTATAAATAATAATAGCAGCAGCAGAGCACTGCCAGTGATTGGACAAGAAGTTGGTCACATGGTAGTCGGCGAGTCTATAAGTACAAGTGGCCATCCGGTACACACCTTATATACACAAAAATTTCAACAATACTATTCAAATTTTATTAAAAAATATCTGTTAAGTTTAGAGGCAGCTCTTAAAGATGTAACATGCTAACTAATTTCATACAATTCATTAACATTATTATTGTTATTTCGGTTTAAAAATGCGTTTAGTTTATTAACCCGGGCGTCGGAAATGTTTCCACACTTTATTTTTTTAATTTCCAGCCGATATATTCTTCAGTCTTTCTTTTTTTAGGTTTGTTTGAAAGTTACTAGCCTAAATTATGACTAAGAAAAAAGTCACACACACACACACACACATATATATATATATACATATATATATATATATATTTATATATATATATATGCTCCCCATCCCCTAGGGTTCAGCACTCTGGGGGGGGATCTCGCTGACGGCCGCCAACTCAAGCGTAAACGCAACGCTCTTCTAAGGAATGGAGCACTTTGTGACGGCCTTTACACACAAAGCGATGTGTGTATTAAAACAGTTAAAATCCCCTTCCCATTCAGTAAGTGAAGACAGCCTAATGGTTAAGGTGCCGGACCAATCGGATTTCAATTCCGGCTGTAGGTAGCTTACAAAATGTTCTGAAGAGACTTGATAAGCCGAAACACGTGTCTGTGGATGACCCTATATATATATATATATATATATATATATATATATTATTATAATGGAGATTATGTGTTTGTTTGTCTGTAACCGAAACTATATCACTACTCAAGTCACTATCCATTTAGTTATCATACATCACATTCTCCATGAATCATTTTTATTTAAGCCTCTATTATTAATAAAATTGTTTTTCATTATTAATACTGCTGGTCATATCTACGTATTAATAACATGCAATTGTATTTATATTTACAACAAATAGCGGTTTACTGTGTGAACGGCAAGGCTAATTTGCATATTGATATTTAAAATTTGATTTTAATAAATATGTGCTTGGTATTGTTGATTTCTAATTATTTGATTTTATCTTAATGAATATGAACAAAAATCTCGGGGATAAATCTGAAAAGAAATCAATTAACAAGAAGAAATAACTGTAATTTTATTATTTACTTTCTTATTTAACTAAATAGTTAAATTAGAAAGGTTTAGCAAGGAAAGACGGGGGGGGATGGAAAAGGAAGCTACAGCTGTTTTATTTTCGATTATACCCTCTCTGTTTCAGATCATTTTATCTGCATTCTTATTTAGTTTATTTAGACTTTGTAATTTAATATGATATTTTATGACATTAATACTTGCACCCGGAGGTGCATATATTTTCTAGTATATATAAAAATAATTGTATTATTTAAAGTCAATGTTTATTTTAATCGATAAATCCACCAAAAATAATGTAAGCTTCAGATGCAGTTAGTTCAATGTAAATGTTCAATTTCTTGTTCATTTTATTTTAGTGCATGTAAGTTTATTCTATTGCCTGTAGGTTATTTGATAGTAAAAAGTATTTAGTCTATACATTGTGTACGTTTCTTTGTCGAAAATGCTGTAGAATTTACACAAGATGTTTAACCTTCCGTGTTTAAACACATGTTCAGCTGAAACTGTTGGATTATTTGTAGTATATTGTTATTTACTAAGCGTAGCTCAGATGTGGCACAAGGCCAGATGTATGGAGCACCCACTGAGAATCGAACTCACTAAAAATAATCTGCGAATCTAGCTTGCTAACTATTACACCACAAGAGGTGTATTATAAAGTTATTTACTAAGCGTAGCTCAGATGCGGCACAAGGCCAGATGTATGAGGCACCCAGTGAGAATCGATCTCACTAACAATTGTCTGCTAATTTTGCTTACTAACTATTACAGCACATGAGGTCTAGTATATAAGCCGTGCTGCGCTCAACGACTTAGATTTATAGACTGAGCGTGGTTTATACCTCAGTCAATCAACAGCCCGAATACGTAGTTGGTTAACAACGTAATCGCTGATACTGACAGATGTTCATTTGTACTAATTGACGAGGGACCTGCAAGACTGAGGAGCACCAAGGAACAACCAAAGGATTCTTCATTAAGGATCGTGCTCTGCTTAACACAAAGGATATCCGCTGGACAGCGCACTTGCTTGAAACCTAAAAGATCGCCACAAAAATCGTACCAGAAACTATTCCCGGTTCTTAGATTTTTTTAAAAAGAAAATCTTGAAGGTGCAGATGTAATAGTAATTTTAAAAAGACAAACATAGAAATGTAAAAAAAAAAAAAAAACATGTCGCGCAAGAGCCCGGATATCCATGACAATCTCTCGCCAACTGCACTTATCATTCATTGCCCTGGGAGGTCCTCTGCGCGGTATCCAGTATCCACGCACAGTTAGTCTATGTATGTCTTTGATGGAGGGCCTACTAATATCTAAATCAACAGAAAGCGACGTTAATGCACGCATATGAAAGGCATGGACTGCTTCAAACAGATTGTCATTAATATGGAAATCCGATCTCACTGACAAGTTAAAGCGAACATCCTTCCAATCCGTAGTTTTATCTGTGCTACTGTACGGCTGCACTACTTGGACCCTAACGAAGCGCCTGAAGAATAGGCTAGATGGAAACTGCACAGGAATGCTGCGCGCAATCTTAAGCAAGACGTGGAAACAACACCCCTGTTACGATTGCCTTCCAGTTTACGCCGGGGGTCCAGCGAGCTTCGGCCGCTGAACTTGTTGAGAGTTTTTTTTTAATAATAGCGTCGATCCCAGGGGGCTATCCCCCAGGCAACACCTGCCCACTTGATTTAAAGGGACAGGGCTGGGTTTATTGCCCAGCGCCTGAGGGATCGACGCAATTTTTGTTCTTTCCCACCCATGAGCTTCGGCTTGTGGGTGGGCCCACGTTAAACCGAGGACTTGTGCTCAGCCCATACAAGTGGGGTATGAGGCAAATACACCCCTGTTACGATTTTTTGGCGATCCTTTAGGCTTCAATCAATAACGCTGTCCAGCAGAGATCCTTGGTGTTAAGCAGAGTACGATCCTTAGTAAAGCATCCTTTGGTTGTTCCTAGGTACTCCTCAGTCTTGCAGGTCTTCCATCAATGATTGCAAATGGATGTATCTCTGTATCAGCGATTAAGTAGTTAACCATCCACGTATTCAGGCTGTTGATTGGCTGAGATTTAAAACAAGTGACCCGCTTAGTCTATAAATTTAAGTGGTCTATTGTAGCACATATCAAGATATTCCAACAACCCCATGAGAAAACAGCTGTACGGCTACCTGCTACATATCACCCAAACTGAGGAGCACCAAGGAACAACCAAAGGATTCTTCACTAAGGATCGTGCTCTGCTTAACACAAATGATATCCGCTGGACAGCGCACTTGCTTGAAACCTAAAAGATTGCCACAAAAATTGTACCAGAAACTATTTCCGGTTCTTAGATTTTTTTTAAAAACAAAGTCTCGAAGGTATAGATGTAATAGTAATTTTAAAAAGACAAACATAGAAATGTAAATAAAATTAAAAAAAAGACGGCACCTATCATTCATTGCCCTGGGAGGTCCTCTGCGCGGTATCCAGTATCCACGCACAGTTAGTCTATGTACGTCTTTGATGGAGGGCCTACTAATATCTAAATCAACAGAAAGCGACGTTAATGCACGCATAGGAAAGGCATGGACTGCTTTATACAGATTGTCAGTAATATGGAAATCCGATCTCACTGACAAGTTAAGCGAACATCTTTCAATCCGTAGTTTTATCTGTGCTACTGTATGGCTGCACTACTCGGACACTAACGAAGCGCCTGAAGAATAGGCTAGATGGAAACTGCACAGGAATGCTGCGCGCAATCTTAAGCAAGACGTGGCAACAACACCCCTGTTACGATTTTTGTGACCTCGCTTAGTCTATAAATTTAAGTGGTGTATTGTAGCACACCATACATATTAAAATATTCCAACAACCCCACGAGAAAGCAGCTGTACGACTACCATATAACCCAAACTATCCACGTGAGGCAAACAAGACACGCCGGACACTGCTGGAGAAACAAGAACGAACACATTAGTAACGGTCTTCTGTGGAAGCCATCACATGGGCACGCCAAAGTAAGATTTTAATAACGCGCAAAATAAAAAAACTAAAAGAAACTACTAGCGCAATGTGTATTTACTGATGCACTTTGTGTGATGCATTAGATGGAGTGTTGACTCTGTTTTCAGTATTTGAGATGAAGATGATCTTTATCAATTCAAAACTTTAATGGAAGATGATTATCGGTGGGCGAGAAAGAAGAGAAAAATAAAGAAGATAAATAAGAACAATTTTGACAGATGTTATTGCTCCAATCATGTATGTATTCTTCCGTGTTCTTATGAACAGTAAATTGTTATACACGATGAGATAGAAATGATAATAAAAAAAAGGCAACAGAAATAAAACATTTATTATGAAAAGAAAAACAATAATGACTTGTCAAACTCTTTAAAAATATCATATTTATCCATCCTACACGTAGCCATCAATTCAAATATGAAATAAATTTGATAATCTTATTATAATGGAGATTGTGGGTTTGTCTGCCTGTAACCGAAACTATATCACTACTCAAGTCACAATTCCCTTTGTAATTTACATCATATTCTCCTTGATTTTATTTTTATTTAAACCTCAATTATTAATAAAATTGTTTTACATTATTATTACTGTTGACCATATCTACATGATATTTTCCACGTACCCCACTTGTACGGGTCAGGCACGAAGGCCCTATTTATGTGGGACCACCCACAAGCCGAGACTCATGGGGTGGCGGGTGAAAAATTGCGTCGATCCCGTCGGCATTCCCCCTCAAGAGGGGCGCCTCAGGCACTGGACAATAAACCCAGCCCTGCCCCTTTAAATCAAGGGGGTAGGTGTTGCCTGGGGGGATGGCCCCCTGGGATCGACGCCGTTAATTATAGCAATGGTCCAGAGGCCGAAGCCACTGTTGACCGTATCTACATACTAATAACATGCAATTGTATTAATATATACAACAAAATAGCGCTTTACAGTGTGAATGGGAAGGGTAATTTGCATATTGATATTAAAAATTTGATTTTAATAAATATATGCTTAGTATTTCTAATTGTTTGGTTTTATCTTATTGAATATGAATAAAAATCTCTTCAATAAATCTTAAAAGAAATCCATTAACAAGAAGAAATAACTGTAATATTATTCTTTACTTCCTATTTTAACTAAACAGTTTAATTAGGAAAATTTACCAATGAAAGACGGGAGTAACGGAAAAATGATGGAAGAGTTTAGTTTCAAAGTTGTTCTATTTTTCAATCATACCCCCTTTGTTCAAAATCTTTTTATCTGCATTCTTATTTAGTTTCATTAGCCTTTCTAATTTAATACAATATTTTATTGCATTAAAACTTAAATACTTGCACCCGGAGGGTGCATATATTTGCTAGTAATAATAATGAAAGAAATAAATTTAAAAAATAAGTTGAGAAAAACTTCAGTTCTAAAAGGAATTCAAAATTCTAGACAGGAACAATAATGCGTAATTTATGAGGAAGTGCGTCCCGGTCTCCTGCCTCAAAAACCGCTACCCGGTGACTATCAAAATAATAACCCCAGCTCATCGTAATTCTTGTTTATTTATCGTAATTTGTCGTAATTCTTGTTTAGATATGAAGACGGATATATAGTTTTGAATAGACTGAGATAAATAGACAGATAGATAGATACATAGATACATAGATAAACAAACAAAATAATATAGATAGATACGAACAAATGGAGATAGATATTTTCGACAAGTAAATGTATTTGGCGGGGTGTCGCTTCTTTTTTTTGTCGTAATTCTTGTTTATTTAAACTAAAAATAAGACATTAAACAAACATGAATTAAAAAAATCTTAGTATTTAAAGTAATATAGATAAATATGAACAAATTGAGATAGATAGATAGATCTGAAGATGGATAGTTTGGAATAGACCGAGCTGGGTCGTTATTTTAATAGTCACCGGGTAGCAACTCTTGAGACAGGAGACCGGGACGCACTTCCTCATAAATTACCCAATAATGTTTTCTTTTTACAAAGCAGCACGCCTCCCTGCGTAAATTCCTGAGAATCTACACAACAATCAAAAAGTTTTTTACATATTTATTTAGTCGGATTCGCGCTTATAGAAAATATGATACAAGTTCGGAAGCATTAGGCATCCAAAGTAATAATTCTTTGAGACTTAGTTGTAAAAAAAGGTAAATATATATATCTATATCTAGCGGCAGGGTTAGATAATTCTCTATCAGATTTCCGATAAATACAATCTTGGATTTTCTGTCGAATAAAACTTGGAATTTATCAGGTTCTTAAGATGTTTTACCAAACAAAGTTACTAAAAACGCTAAAAAGAAAAACAACCGAAGTCTAAAAAGAAAATTATTTTTTTATTTTTTTAATTCCCTGAAGTAAAAATTAAAGAAGACAATTCTAAAAAAAAAAAAAAAATAAAAAAATAAAAATTTTTGAATATAAAAAAATTCTCCCAGTCTCTTAGTATGGATGGCTCGTTTCGGGAAATTTCCAAATGATCATGGTATCCATTGATTAGCAAGACACCAAAAAAGAGTGGCTTCTTCTTTGGAACGAAAGTTAAAGTTTCAGTGTCAAAGGGGAATTATCGGATATTTTTTGTTTAATTTTATGTTCCTATTTATATTATTGGTTTTATTTATTGATTTTGTATTTTTCATTGGGTCTATGTGTACATAATATGCAGTTGCATAAGATTATTGTCAATCCCGTTTTTTTCTAAGGCATGGCCCTTTTCATATCACGGGGGCGGGACTTTCCATGGAATAGTACAGAAGCCCGCGAAATACGTGAAGTCACGTGGGACCTGGTTGGGTCCTCAGTTTTTCCAGTTTGACGTCGGGCATAGAAGATAGCTGTGCTGCCTTAACTTGGAAACTCTCACTGC
>CM042143.1:15873060-15895560 GCA_023376005.1 Doryteuthis pealeii
GCCCGACACAAGTTCAATATCCGATTAAACCAACGCTCATAAAAGGACACCAAAAAAAATAAAGCCGCAAATGTTACACGTGGCGGGAAAATGCTGAGAAAAGCCTCTTTCACTGAATGTCAGATGCATTTTGTGGTCGCGGAGTAATCATCGACAGATTTTCATTTTCACAGATTGTGGTTTTACATCGCTCTGAGTCGAACGAAGGTATTATTGCTTGACCACCAGAAAAAATGATTCATCTCTATTAATAATGGACGGAGAATTCGCTTCCAGTTTTTGTCTGTAACAAAAAATCCACGTCACTGCGTGCCTTACGTTCACATTACCCAAATGTCATAAACATAGAATAAAATATCCACTCAAAACTTTGAAAGCGCGATAGACAAGTCCTCGTTTTTTTTAAAAACAAGTTTTAATAAATTCATGACAGGTACTAGTTATTCATATATAGTTCTGTTTTACCTGTTTAATACAGTATTAAAGTTTTACATTTCCAAATTGTTTTATTTTTTAATCCTCTTGAATGATTTTGAGATTTTAGTTACTTAGGTACGCCAAACTTGCTGAGCAAATTGAATTTTTTTAAACTCCCACCCCTCAAGGCAATTATGTTTCAAAAATTTATTTAATCGCCCAGAGGTGTTTTTATTTTGTACTATCAGTAAATGGTCTTGGTTACCTCGCACTGTCGTAACATGCTAGTAAAACACATCTGGGCCTGCAGTGTTCGTTTCCTTCGTTCAGAGTCGGCAAACTTAGATATATACATGCTGCTATGAACAATCGAGCCCAACTATTTACTTATGAATAAAGCACAATGAATTATGCTGTATATTAACACACAACACACACACAACACACACACACACCACATATCACACACATATATATATAATATAATAGTTGTAGAAAAGTCTGTTTTTTCTTACTCTAACCACGTTTCGCTGTTCCTGAGGAACGCTACGGGACATAGTAGCCAGCGAGAAATTTGACTACAACTATTAATCCTCTTTCTTGAATTACCTGCTTTATGCTACTGTAATGAAAACGTGGTTGTAACTTTTGACATATATATATATATATATATATATAGATATATATATATATATATATACTTGTAGTGGAGATGGGGTCCCACTATTTCCGCTTGCTGGGAATGGTTACCAAAAGCAGTATTAATTGCGTAGAGGCCTCATACTAAAATAGCACTATATATAATATAAACTAAGATAAATTTATAGGTTAATTACATAACTATTTATTGGATGGACAAGGACACATTCACAAATCCATATGGTTTTTCATTGCGATGCATTCATCAGCAGTTGAAGGATGGTTTCAAATGCTGAGGAAAATCGAAAAAATTCAAAACATTCAAAAATCTCAATAACAGCAGGATGCGTATGCATGGATAAAATCATGTGTGTATGTATTGAAGGGAAATGAATGTATTGAGAGGTCTACATGAGCAGCATGTGGACACATAAAGGCTGACATACGTACGCTAGCGTGAATGTCACAACACATATACGTTGTTACTTTGATGTGCGTTAGGTATTATATGTTATGTGTTTGAGCGTTCTGTGTAATTATACCACCTGTCAGTGTGTGTGTAAGTGTTTTTTATATCGGATGGTCTTGTTAGGGTCTGTGTAGGATTGTAGTAGCGGAATGAGTCGTGTTGGTTGGAGAGTAGAGAATTAAATAACTATAATTTTAAGGTTGCAAATTGTTGAATATTATGGGTGGGTGGGAATTATTGAAAACGGCGCTGTTGTCCAATTACCGAGGATGTAGCGGTTGCGTTCAAACCGGGACGTGTTGCCACCGGTTACAAACCATTAACTCAAAACGACCAAATGACACGCATACAAAATAATACCATACATATATGGCACACCAACATGTTTCACTATTATTTGGCGGGGTAAGCCCTTACCATATACATACTGGGGAAAGCGATACCCGCATTTACTTTACAGGGCCTCCCACCGTGCACACTATATACAACACACCATACGGCCACACATGTTACACCACAAGACAGACAACGCATATACGCTCACCACATACAAAAATCCAATGCACATACACTCCACATCGCACAGGACGGTACGATGATACCCAGCGAGCTGAACGCTAGGACGAGTACAAACAACCAACCATTACACCATATTCAAATGGGCATAATCCATAATATACACGCGATGGCAATTACCACGTATACCAACCCACATACATACATTAACAATATGCGTCACACAACAGACACACAGTCATAAAAATGATATATATTTAGCAATATGACCCCTACAAGGTGAGAGTTGAGGCTAAAATCATCAACCTATTGTAGAAGCTAGAACTGTGGGCTAATGGGAACTAGGAGGAAGGATGGATAACCAATTCAACTACTATACAAAACCTAACACGCTTAAAAAATTATGCTAAGAATTGCAATAAAATTCCCTTAAAAGACAGGAGACTCGCGATGTTGTGGGTTGACCGGGCTAATGTCCCACCGACCTATGAGAAAAATTATTATCAAAACCCCGGTGAGTGCTACATTCTTCTTTTCTCTAAGAAGATGCACGTGAGATTATTCATTAGGTTGTTTTACATATTTACGTTCTATTCCAAGAGTATTAGACACCTTCCTCTCTCCGATAGAGCCACAACGAAGGGTCCGACAATGCCATATTTTTACAATGAATACCAAAAAGTACCTAGCATCACTACATACTTCTAGACATAAAGATCAAAAAAGAGTATCAAGATTATGCGCACAACAGACGGATACGAACCGACCGTTTTACCAAAGTATCTGTGACCTAGTGTGTACTTCCATGCCCCTTGCGCTCCACCCATAAGGTGCTCTGACCTTCCTAACTTTATGTTGATCATTTTCTTCTCTTCCTTTTCAACTTATTTTTTCCCTTTTGGAAGAATACTCTCCCCCATCTTTGAAAGTTTATTAAAATGAAATGTATCTCAGCGTTATTGTTCCCACCCTTCATAAAGTTCAAATTGCAGAACCGCTCATACCTGGGAACTGGATATAGACTGTCGTCCCTCACATTGCTATTTCCTGCCACCGCATAATCCTAGCAAACAAATCTCTCATTCCTTGAGTGTCCCAACCAGGTCTATAAAGCGGTCTTCTAGATTCATGTAAAGAGAGGCCACACGAGCCGCCATTCTTTCCATACAGTTCAAACTGTAGGGATTACGTATACGCACAAGACCAATCGCAAGGCACAGCCGTTATCAATAAGACTCCGACTGCTTCAATAATATTTCTCTATTATTCCTTTTTCTTTTTGTATTCTATTCATTTAATATTCTCCTGTACCAGTCTTTCTCACTCCTAATTTAATTCTAATTTTTTTTTTTTTCTTATCATGCTAAGCTCAATATCGCAATTTCCCAGAATCCGCTGTAAATCCTAGTTTTCATTTAACTCATTTATAAATCTCCATGCCTTTTATTACTTTCTTTTTTTTATATTTTTATTCATTCATCTATCCCTAATGTTTAATCTGGCCCGAGCGCCAAAAAATAACATACCGGTTTTTCTGGAGAAGTATCTGACAGAACAACAAACAACGTTGACACATAGCGCCTTTCAACCGTCTCACTGACCTTCATAGGTTCAACTATGTCCGCGTCAGTACATTCGTCGGCTCTGATTCATATCCGATGTTTCCTGTGGCAGTACTGGTTGACCCGAGGAATCGAGCTCCGCTCGGCTAAACTACCCGATCCTCAAATATGACTAATTGGTACTCCCAGCCGTTGTTATACTGGCCTTTTCTCCATGTGCAAACATCCTAGACACTACACCTATTTCCTCTCCATTAGGACCAATGATATCTTTTTCCTCTTATACTATCAATCGAGGTGTAGGTATTTACCTAGAGCCGTTACTGTTTCTAGGGAATCCTGTTCGTGATGCATATCCACCTCTTTCTCGAGCTTCTTACCTTCTGTAGGATTTCCCACTTATTAGCCAAATTATCTCCAACAACCTTTTACCTTATTATCATATTAATTAACGTCCACACGTCTGCGATTCTAATTTCTCTTTTCTTATTCTCTTTTCTTACTCGCGTGACATAGTTTTCTCCTTGATCCTAATCCCCTATCCCCCGTGATTTGTACCTCCTCGGTGATCCCCACCGACACTATGTGAAGAACGACATACTTAGCACTGTCCTTAAATCGGAGATATTTCCTCTCCCTTAATCCACCCGCTCGTTACCTCCCCATTATCTTATAATCTTTCCTGACGATATTCCAAAGTCGAGAATACCTGTGCCCTCCTTATTTTGCCATCCACATTGAGACCAACAAGGTCGGCTTAATTTTGACAGGCACTTATCCCATGCTTGCTTCTCCTATCTTTTATTCCGAAGTCTTAGGTAAGCTCCCAGCCACTTAAAAGAATTTTTACGGGACAATTCTAATGAGGTGATACTTGCTCACTTACAACCCAAAACAAGCGTCCAGCTCTGGACTCTCTATTAACCTATCGTGAGGGAATGACCAGCAAAACTATGCAATCTCACTTGTAGGTACTTTCTTACTCTGCTCTGTTACAATTATTATCTCTCCAATCATTTTAATCTGTTCCCTACAGTCTTATCTCACTAGAGCCGATATGGAACCTATCGCGCGTGATCCAACCCCCTACTTACAACTTTAAGTCAAGCTCAAGTTACCAGGAATAGTACAGCCAATTACGGAGACGGTAGCCGGGTAAGAAGCCACCAGCTCACGTTAAAATTTCAACACATCCAGAAATAGAAGACTAATACTATCATTAATTGAATAATTAAGACTAACTGGTTGAAAAGACATAAAGAGAAACGCTATATCTGATAGAATGCCATATGGAAGACAATCAAAACAAAAGAAAATTATCACCTAACCTTGTCACTTCTAACCGTAATTTAGTTTCCTTCATTCTGTTTTAGTTTGTTATTAATAGTTCTTTTATTGTTTCATTGAAGTTCATTATTAACCGTCTTATTCCCTGTCACTTTTTTTTTAAGCTTCATTTTCAAGTACCCAGCTGATCGTAGTGTTATTTGTTTCTCCACGTGGTGAGTTCTTGCGCCATCGTTCCCACTTATTCTAAAACAGTCCCCTTATAAATTCATTTCCTTTAAAATTTTTTCTGTTTTTCATTATCACAGTTGGCCCTACGTTTTTCTGTCGCTTTTGATATTTTTTAAACTCTCTTTTTGTCTTTCCGTAGATCACGTGAGGGTCCCAGCTTATTTCTATGTTTAATTCCCTTTATGTTTTCCCTTTCACACACGATAGGATCCAGCTTTATAATTGTTCTTTATCTCTAGTTTTTATTATATAGTTCCCTTACACGAGCTCTACACAAATTAAAGTTCATCGTATGGACTGCGTATGTATCGTACATTGAACACAAATACGTGTTAATCACTAAAAGATATGTTAGAAAAGGTTGATCCCTTTCAACTCTTTCTTCACAAAAAGGTCTCGGTGTTATAGATCTTCTCATTTATGTTTCTATATTTTACTTTAGCCACTTTATTTCAATCTACACCACACACTCGTTTGATTTTCTGGAATCTACTTTTCGAGACTTCTGTTTATATTTATGTCTTTCTCTTAAACATCCGAGGCACATACTACTACACACCACTACTATTTGTTTATTTGCGATCACAACGTAAAAACATGCGACGCCTCATTTCATTGTCTGTATAGATCCTAGTCCGCATCTGCCCGTTTACTGATTTGTATTAGTTCATGTTTACTGTGATACAATTATCGACCGATCTTTTTTCTTTCCGTTTCACGTGTTCCGTGTCGGGAAGGTCTTATGGAGTCCGCTGACGTAGGCGCAGTGTCACAGAATAACGCGAACACCACAGAACGAAAAAAGGAACACCCGCACGTGTTGAACCACGGTAAAAAAAAAAAACAGGGTGAGTCGACCTGCTCAGATAGACAGACGAGCAACGAAGAGTAAAGAAAAAGAAAGACAAAACCAGAAGTACAAGCAAAAAAAAAATACGAAAAGGAAGAAACACAACCAGCGCTTCATGCAATTGAACAGAGTATAAAAAGGACTTAATAAGATAAAACAAAGAAAAAAAGACCCCACCTCTGAAAAACAAGAAAAGGAGAACAAGCAAACCTTTAAATCTTACGTAAAGAGAGATTTGAACAGTCCACAACAACGAGCATCACAAACAGAACAATTAGAAGAAACTTAAACAGGAAAAAACAAAAAAAAACAGAGAACAAAAAAACGACCACGATGTGAGAAATAACGGAAACAAGACAAGAAATTAAGAAAAAAAAAACAGACCCACGTGCTGGAAGAGCAACAAAAATTTTACAAAAAAACAAAAAAAAAATAGGGCAGCCCACCGGAATGCTTGAAGAAAAGCAAAAAGAGTTCTAAAGAGACAGAAAAAGGCGAAACTTAAGAAGACCTTAGGGAAGGAAGAACCACGTAGTGGAGAGAAAAAAAGAAATACACCGTCCACACGTGTAGTCGGATCTTAAAAAAACAAAAAACGAAACCGAAGAAACAGTGAACAGACGTGAACATAATGAACTTTACAACGAAACCCACGAGCAAAAAGGAACGTTTAAACAAGAAAACATAAAGAGAAACAGGGGAAAAAATATACTTCGAGCACGAGTAGCGACAAGGTCAGTGTTGTATAACAATCCCAAATTTTTGGGGTTTTTATCTCTTGCTTCTTACAGTTTGTGGAGTGGGATTTGGTTCACCTTTTCTCAATCACTTACGTTATTATATCATTAATAAATATAGCTATCAAAGTATCCTTCTAATTAATTCTGTGATCTGACAAATTTTTCATGACATGGAATGTCTAAAGCACCATTTAAAGCAGTTCTTACCAGAATCTCACCGCACGGACTTGGTATGATTGCATTTAATTCGTGTAACGAGTGCTTAAAAAGTCGGTCGATTAAAGGGTTGACGATAGCGGCGGCCTATCAGAAGAACCGTTCTTTTAGAGGATAGATTAAGAGGAACAAGTAACAATAGGAAAAAATTTAACAAGCAGAGTAGAAAACGTACCTACAGTGAGGAATTGCAATGTGCATCCTCAGATAGGTAATAGAGACCAGACTGGACGTTGTTGGGGGGGTGTAATAGCAAGTATCACCTCATTAGAAAATTGTCCCGTAAAAATTTAATAAAGTGGATGGCACCTACCCCTAAAAGCACATCCGAACAAATTAAAAATAGAGACAAGCATGGGATAGCCCTCAAAAATCTCAGCACCACGCTTTGTCTAAGTGAATGGCAAACAAAACTAAGGAGGCACACAAGTCCATTCTACGACCTCTGAACATATCTCAGAAAATAAAGATAAATATACAGCTATTAAGAGAGAAAACTCCGATAAGGACACTAATACTTCACATAGTGATGTGGATACCGAGGGTACAAATCACACGGGTGAATGATAGGAACAAGGAACAACTATGTCCCAATAGAAAAAGAAAAAGAAAGAGAAATTGAACAGACAGGTGGACGTTAAATATAATGATAATAGTAACAATTTGGAGAAATGGCCTTAAAATGGAAAACCACAAAATAACTCCAACAGTGAATAGCATCACGAAAGATTCCCCTAAAACAGTAAGGGCTAAGGTAAATACCACACCGTCAGATAGTGACTACAGAGAAATAAAAAGAATATGTTCCCCTAATGGAAAGGAAAAATAGCTATGCTTAGAGTTGCAATGGAAGAAAGCATTAAAAACGCTGGGAGTACAAATGATTATGGTAGTAGCAGCGAGCTCACCCGGGGTCAACAGTACTGCCCACAAGGAAAACATGATATCCCACCACACAGTGACTATGAAGATAGCTTTAAAGGCCTGTGGTTCAAGTGTTTGTTTACACAGCAGATACCTTCCAGAAAAACCTAGTTTTTGGCGCTCGGAAATAAATTAGAGATAGATGAATGAAAAAAAAAAAAAAAAGAAAAGAAAAAGATGAGAAAAATGAGTAAATGAAAATACGAATTACACGGAATATGAGATGGAATAATGACGAAAAAAAAAAAAAAAAAGATAAATAAATGAAAAACTGAAAGGGATTAAAATGAATAGATACAAAAAGAAAAGGAATAATAGAGAAAATAATTATTGACCAGCTGAAGAAGCGGACGATAACGCCCGTTGCTTGAAAAAAAAAAAGCTATAAATCAGTATAGGTCTGCAATTGATAAGAATGAAAATAAATGAGTAATTTTTTTAAAAAATTCAAATTGGAGAGAGTATTTCAAAGAAAAAAAAAAAAGAAAGAAAAAATGAACAAATAAGTAAGGAAGTCAGCAGAGCACAATTGTGGAGCAAGGAGGGAGAATATCACCTGCTTTAATGATTTTGTAAATGTTCTTTTTACTTTATATATGTATTTTTTTTGTATTATTGTAAAATATGCTCGTGTGGCTCTATCGGGAGAGAGAAGGTCTATATCGGATAGAAGGAAAAAAAAAATCTAATGAATAATTACGCATATTCTTGAAAAGAAAAGAATACTTTTGAAAATTTTACGGGTTAAAAAATTTTAGAATGATGGTAAGGGAGGAATTGTAGCAATATGACCCTTGTGAGCTAGAACTGCTAATGGAAGGAGGAGGAATAAATAACAAAGGCTTAAAAAATAGTGAAGACCCAAAAGAGGAGAGCGATGGTTTTGACCGTAGTGTGACCCCGAACGAAGAATTGAGGCAAGCGGAAGTCGGGTGTTGACCGGAAGCCGGGTGTTGACCGGAAGTCACGTGGTGACGTGGGGTAAGAAAGAAAGGGTTCGTCCTCTTTTTGCCAGTGGCGGCCTAGTGTACAGACCTGATTAGAGCCCAGGAGTAATCTAGTAGTGTTCTCTCCCTCTCGTTCTCTCTGCCTCCCCTCCTCCCTGGTAGAAGCCACTAGACGAGCACGTTAATAAAGGCTGGGAGTTGTGACGACATGTTTCTCGTGTTGTGATTTTTTATCGGAGTTTTAGTACCGTGAGTATTGCAACGTAACAATATATATATATATATATATATATATCTTATTATAATGGAGATTGTGGGTTTGTCTGTCTGTAACCGAAACTATATTACTATACAAGTCACAATTCCTTTCGTTATTTACATCATATTCTCCATGATTTTATTTTTATTTAAACCTCAATTATTAATAAAATTGTTTTACATTACTTACACTGTTGACCATATCTACATACTAAAAACATGCAATTGTATTTATATATACAACAGAATAGAGGTTTACGGTGTGAATGGGAAGGCTAATTTGCATATTGATCTTAAAAATTGATTTTAATAAATATATGCTTAGTATTATTGATTTCTAATTGTTTGGTTTTATCTTATTGAATATGAGCAAAAATCTCTTCAATAAATCTTAAAAGAAATCCCTTAACAAGAAGAAATAACTGTAATATTGTTCTTTACTTCCTATTTTAACTAAACAGTTTAATTAGGAAAATTTACCAAAATGAAACTGGAAGTGAATCCGACGGTATTTTGAAAAAATGAATAAAGAAAAGAAAGTATAGAATGAATAATATAGGATCTTTTATTCAATTTTACTTTCACGTGTTTCGGTCAGGAGTTTGTCCATGTGTACATTTTTCAAACTATTATTATTTTTAGATAACCAAATGAAATGAAATAATAATAATAGCCTCCAATGAGAAAAAATTCGACCTTCATCAGAGTAAATCCTTATAAGGATTTACTCTGATGAAGGTCGAATTTTCTTTTGTGTGCGGAACATTTCTACATTTTTTTCTATAATTATTATTTCATTTCATTTGGTTATTTAAAAACAATAATAGTTTGAATAATGTACACATGGATAAACTCCTGACCGAAACACGTGTAAGTAAAATTGATTAAAATATCCTATATTATCCATTCTATACTTTCTTTCCTTTATTCATTTTTTCTACACACACACACACACACACACACACACACATATATATATATATATATATTAAACAAGAGGATTTGGCATTAAATAATCCGCAAGGGTTGATATACCATTAAATCCAAAAAATAAGCCTTACACTTTTGAATTCGGTGTATTATAGGCATTACAGACAGTGCAACAAAATTGATACTAACAGTAACTAAAAATTTGGTGCCAATTTGTTTATGAGTAAGTATTTTTATGTGTTTAATTACTATATTTATATAGCGTATTCTTTCTTTACTAAAAAAAAGTTAGTTGCATTTAAATTGAAGTCGATTGTTATGTAAACAACCTGTTGCAAGTAGTGATATAAGGAAATATATTTACGTTAGAAAGAAAATGTGTGTGTTTTGGCCACACTGTTACTTTTTATGTAGAGCGCAGCATCCTTTCCATAAAGATATGCAATTAACATTCCAACTGTTGTTTCTAGTTAGGGGCCGTGCCCGGACACCTTGCCTGATTATTGGTACGTTGGAAAACTTTGGGAAAATTATCCAAACGGGGTTTGAAGGGATTTTTTTAACTTCCAAACAGGCTATTAAAAAACAACAACAAAAAAAACGGTGTAACACTATCGAAAATTAATAAAATAACATTGAATTTGGTATTTTTAGCAAGCTCCTAACGGGTCTAATGATGCCTGATAGTTTGCAAGTTTGAAAATTTTGGTTAACTTTAACAATTTTGCTTAAATTCATATACTGAAAATCGAGCGTCAAAAACACTTGAAACAAAAGTCATGTCCTGAGCATGACACTGAATCCGGTGATGAGGCTCTAGTTGTTTTTACTCATGAATATTTGCAAAGTTGAAGTTCTCATAGGAGTCTAGCCCCGTCTTTGAGTGCCAGAGGGAAAACATATTGTTGATATCTTCACGGTGGAATGTTTTCTTGATTCGTGATTGTCATTTTATGAAATACTCAAAAGACTAAAGAATTCCAGACCCAGTTGTGATCAATTTCGTCATAATGCTTCAATTTGTTAATATTTTACATTTCTATTCAGTTTTGGTTTTATTTCTTTAATGGCATATCAACCTTTGTGGCTTATTTAAGGCCAAAGCCATCTTGTTTTGATAAGCTAATATAGGTACACTAACCCTTACTCTCTTTTCTTTATGTCCTGGGAATGACGTTAAACCCACTCCGATCAATCGGCTGTTCACGTCAAGCCCTAGCACGTATATAATTGCCCCAATCCTATTGTCCTTATGGCAAGCTCCCACCCCTTTTTATCATATGGGTGCTAGAAGGCTGTGACTGAGGGTCTATATGTCCTGGGAATGATGTTAAACTCTATCTGATAGTGAGGTTCCAGTTTTGGAGGTTTGGGGAATGTGGAGCACCCCTTCATCACCATTGCTCCCTGGTCCACTCTGACCTGGAGTGGTAGTATCTGTTAGGGTCCCATCTATGGGTTAAATAGAAAACATGAGTTTATAAACAAAATTGTATTATCCATTAAGAATTGATTTATTTCAAAACTTTATCGGCATTAAATGACCCACTGAGGTTGATATGCCGTAAAACAAAACAAACCAAACAAATCTCTTTTCTTTCTTTTTGAAGACCGTCGCAGACGATGACGTCACTTCATGCCTTCATTTGTTGGACCATCTGGTGGCTCGTTAGTCCAATTCTGTACTTCCAGATGCGGTCACGCACATTGCAGGGGAAATTCCCATCTACATTTGGTTGTTCATGATGACGAAGATGTCGCCGCTTTGCAGTCCTGTTTATCTGATTATTGAGCTGCTTAGCTCCTGTGTGACTGGCGTGTCACCTTTTGGAGGCCAGATATTCCACCCTTACTATATTGTTTCTAACTCCTAAAACACCTTTGATAACATAGTTTACCACTTTTAGCCATATTACTTTATCCACGCAAATAAAGATTATTGTTATTACATTAAGTCAATAAATCTTTGAGGTAAATTTCAATAAAATAATGTTTAATAATTTCTATTTCAGTATTATCTGCGTTATTCAGACTATTGTCCCCATCTTCATTGTTATTTGTACAACGTTTCGGCCGATATGCCCTCCAGCCTTCTTCAGGTATTTCTTGTCGGACTCGGGAACCTTCTCGGACTCGGGAACCTTCTTTTCGAACTCGGAACTTTCTTGTCGTAATCGGGAGCCATCACGGAACATTGAACCTAACCCTTTATTTATTCCACGAATACGACAAGAAAGTTCCGAGTTCGAAAAGAAGGTTCCCGAGTCCGACAAGAAATACCTGAAGAAGGCCAGAGGGCATATCGGCCGAAACGTTGTACAAATAACAACGAAGATGGGGACAATAGTCCGAATAACGCAGATAATACTAGTCTTCAAGCCTCATCTCAAACATTCAGAGAAATTTCTATTTCATTTACGGGTAATATTTGAAAAATAACCTATAAGGTTTATCTCGCTACAGTTTCCTCCAAATTGTCAACTACTATTATTACAACGTTATTATATTCATGTAGTGTAAAATAAGATACTTGTGATCTGTGAATAATCAGTACATTAAATTCACATCGGAAGTATGAATAGAAAAAGCTGAATGGACAGATATAACAACAGTTATAAACAAAAATAATTGCGACTCTTGACCAAGCCACATTAAAGATTTATATTAAAAACTCAATACTATTACCTACTGATATTTTATTTTTTTATTTATTTTAATTTTAGAGGTAACCTCATATAATATTTAGAAGAATACACAATATAGTTATTGGCACCTTAGGCGATCGCCCTAGTTTGCCTAAAGCGTAACCCCGGTCCTTCATTTATTACCTTTTATCACACCTCGAATATAACTTATAAATAAAGAATTCAAATGTCATACTGATCTTAAATCTTTGCTATTTTTTTAATGAAGACATGAAAGTTTCAAAGGTTCAGTGAGTAAAAGTTTTAAATAATTGGTCGGGACTCATCGCAGAAATGCGTCCCGGTCTCTTGGCTTAAAATAACGCTAAGCAGTAACAGCTCAATAAACAACCCGCGCTTAAATAGACAGACAGATTTGCTAACATTTTGAAACACATTTATCAATTGTACAATGTAAATTAAAAATTAATTTTTGTAGGACCTAAATTCACGCTGTACAATTGTGATGCCATAAAATAAAATATATTTTTGAATTAAAAATGACGTGACATTTTTTTTTCATTAAAATAAGAGATATTATCTAAATATTCAGATTTTTTATTCGTGTTTGTTTGTTTAATGTTTTGATTGTTTTTATGACATTTTTTTAAATTAAGATAAAAGAGAATATATAAATATTTTGATTTTTTTATTTGTAATTGATTGTCAGAAATAAATATATTAAAATAAAATAGAAATAACGAGAAAAAAATTTCAGTATTTTCATTTTATTTTAATATCTTTTCTTTTTCGACAATCAATTACAAATTAAAAAAGAAATAAATAAAATTCTGTCTGTTTAAGTGTGGGTTGTTTTTTGAGCAGGCACCACTTAGAGTTTTTTAAGGCAGGAGACCGGGACGCATTTCTGTGAAGAGCCCCAATTTATCACATCGAATATAACTCATGAATCAGTATCAACCAATCAGCGAGGGAGTCTATCCCCTTTTCACTAGCGCTAGACCAAGGAGATTGTTTTTGCATCTGAGGTGGAGCGCCACACCTACCATCAGCTCGTCACTTTACCACACAGATCCCTGTGCTACTCATACACTGAGTTGGCGAGGTCCGGTATCGAACCAGGAACCTTGTGGTTTCAAGCCGAACGCTTTACCGACTGAGCTAACCTGGTCCCATTACTTAAATAGTAAACCATTAAATGTTGAGAAGATCCTAATAAATGAATAATGATTTCTTTAAAAATCTTTGCTCTTTTTCTAATGAAACAATCAAATTTTCACAGGTTCAGTTAGTTATGATTAAAAGTTTTAAATAATTTGTCTCCAACTAGAGAAAAGAGAACCATTCTGTGTTTATTTGCCCTGTGATAGCCTTCAACAATTTTACTTTAGCCAGGTGTCTCAGCAAGGATTATTTCATAGATGATCAGACATAAAGTGTCGAGACAGGCAATACTTTGACGTTTTTACTTATTGTATCTTAAGCCGTATTAATCTTGACTTCATCTGTTGACTCAATCAGTCGGTCGAACAAGGTTTTAGTCTAAATCGAAATCTCCAAGAAAATCACCTGCGCGTTCAACAAAGAGAAACATCAATTTCTCGTATCAATTATGATCTTCTTTTTGTTACCATTCTTTAGAGAGGAATTATTTTTACCATCTTATTATAATGGAGATTGTGGGTTTGTCTGTCTGTAACCGAAACTATATTACTATACAAGTCACAATTCCCTTTGTTATTTACACACATTCTCCATGATTTTATTTTTTATTTAAACCTCAATTATTAGTAAAATTGTTTTACATCATTAAGACTGTTAACAATATCTACATACTAATAACATGCAATTATATTTATATATTCAACGAAATAGCGGTTTACAGGGTGAATGGGAAGGCTAATTTGCATATTGATCTTAAAAAATTTGATTTTGATAAATATATGCTTAGTATTATTGATTTCTAATTGTTTGGTTTTATCTTAATAAATATGAGCAAAAATCTCTGGGATAAATCTTAACAGAAATCTATTAACATAAAAAAATAACTGTAATTTTATTCTTTTCTTCCTATTTTAACTAAATGGTTAAATTAGGGAAATTTACCATTGAAAGACGGGAGTAAGGGAAAATGGTGGAACAGTTATTTTCAAAGTTGTTCTATTTTCCGATTATACCCCCTCTGTTCCAAATATTTTTATCTGAATTCTTATTCAGTTTCATTAGCCTTTCTAACATAATATTTTATTATATTAAAACTTAAATACTTGCACCCGGAGGGTGCATATATTTGCTAGTTTTATTAAAAGACGAAAGATGAAGATTGCTTGGCCAAACAAAGAAGAACAGTTATTTATTTATTTTTATTTCTCTGAATTTTTAGATGAGGCTTTAATAATTAGTATTATTTGTATTATACGAACTACTGTACTAATCTTCATTGTTATTTGTATAACGTTTCGGCCGATGTGCCCTCCGACCTTCTTCAGGTATTTCTTGTCGGATTGGGAAATCTTCTCGAACTGGGGAACCTTCTTGTCGTAATCGGGAGCCATCACGGAACTTTGAACCTAACCCTTTATTCAGTCTACGGAGTATCCTGTTCTCATTCCACTAACCATAGCTGGGGTACATGTGTTAAGCTGTGTTAATTATTATTCCATGTTACTGCTACCCCTGACCAGGATTGAACTTGCAGTTTAGAGATAACTGTCACTTAGAACTGTCCTTTATCCACTAGGCTATGTGTCCAATTGTACAGATAACAATGATGATGAGGATAATAGTCCGAATAATACAAATAATACTTCTTTATTTTTATTGAATGTTTTTGGAAACATGGAAAAACGATGACATCCATTATTTGCTGAGAGCTGATCAATGTAAAATTTTGTTGGTTGGACAACACTGGTATGTCCATGTGTAAGAGTCCATAGAAAATGTAGCTTACCAGTGTGTCTTTATTTCTCCAGCAGTGCCGAACATGTCTTTGTTTTTCTTAGATAAATGGTTTGAGAGATGGGAGATACGTAGCCGTACTGCAGCTGTTTTGTAAGGTGCTGATTCCTGGATTTATTTAAAATAACACATAGAATTCGTGTGTAGTTTCTCTTTAACTTTTTCCGAAGCATTTTGAAGTCCAAATGATGCAACTATACAGTAGCACTAATACGGTTACAGCTTGGAAGAATTCCTATTTTATCTTATAAGAGAGAGACTTCCATATACTCATTAACCTATAAATAACAGTCCATCTTAACCTATACGTCTGTTGACATTTTCAGTAGATGTGATATTACTACTAGGTATATGAATTGGACTACTAATTTCAAAGACTAGCCATATAATAAGGACATCTTGAATACAAAAAAAAGACAAGAACTCTTTTTTATATGAGTTCATGTAGAAACCAATGACAGACTTGCAGTAGAGATTTGGCCCGAGCAGGAATAAAAAATACAATTTCTAACAATGTGTTAATGTTACATTAAGTAATAGATTGTCTCTTAATCATTTAAGGTTGTATAGAATTCAAAAAGTAACTAGTAAAAAAGAGTCATGGAAAATACCCTGTAATAATAGACTGATGGTCAGATTTTGGTTATCTTGTTAGCTAGTCTTTGATTGGTCATCAAAACAGGAAGTAGAGTTATAGGGTCTGTTTTATCTGGGTACCCTAAGAAGAGATACACAAAGGGCTTCTTTCTGGATAAGTAATATCTCTCATGTGACCGTGTCCATTTCCTATGACAGTAATCATGACACCAGGAACATTTTTAGGGTGGGTGTCACTCCTCCGCAGGGAAAACAGTGAAACAAGCTGGCCAGAATTAAATGTTCAAACTTCGTGGGATATCTAATACCAAAGCCATCCTTTCTAGAAAAACACAGGTGGTATTATTCAACCCATAGCTAAGGTGTTCCCAGCTTTCCCCAATATATGAATCCGAAAGTGAATGTAATAGTGCGACTGGACTGTGAGCTTGCTTACTACAATATAGCAGTCCATTATGTTACACACTACGTTACTACGTGGACCCCTCCCTCAATGGGACCAACCGTGCTAGAAGGTGGTGACTGAGGGTCTTGGTATTCTGGGTATGTCATTAAACCTTTTGGGTAAATCTTATCCTCTGAAGTATCTTGAATATGCCGTTAAACTACATTAATGGTGAGGCTCCTATTCTGGAACTCTGGGGAGTGGGAAGTACACCTTTTTGCCATTACTCACAGATCAAATCTGACGCGAATGGTAGTACCATCTATGGGTTAAATAGATCACAAAAGCGTTTTTAAAAAAACTCAATACCCAACATTGAATAAAACAAAAACATATTCAGCATAAAATAACCCAAGGTTTGTTGACAAGCCGTAAAATTCAACTAAAGCACCAAATAACCAACCAACACACACCACATCGGTAGTCTATGTCTATTATCGTATACATACCAGTTACTACCGAACACCGAGTTCGATCCTTAGTAGATGCTTATAGTTGGTGTTAAATGTTAACTACGCTTTGTCTTATGATCTTACGATCAAATCCCACTGGAAGCACCGATTCTTGTCAAAATACTGACGTTAAGCGGGGATTAACCTGTTAATGTTGATTGGTTGATTGATTTTAATGGCATATCAACCTGTCTGGGGTTATGACATGCTCGACGGTTAGGAAGTAATATATGTAGAGAAAAAACGTTGTATGCTGAGTCTGCATTAATGTTTAGCAAAACTGGTTTTGAAACCTTTGAATATCGACTATCAGAGAACTTTTTGATGAGTTTGTCATCTCAGACAATCCTTACTGAAGATTTGATGATGAGACAAGTTGCTGCAATGCTAAAATGGAAATACTTTCAAATGACAACGGTTACTGATTTGCTTTATAAACCAATGCAGCATTTTTTAAAAACATCATAGTAAAAAGTAAAGTCTGTGGAATGGTCTATCACTTTTTTGCTTGCACTTGACCCAGAGATATTATTTTGCTGATGTGGCGTGCCACACCTACCGTCAGCTCTCAGACTCTTTACTACATACATCAGACTCTCATGCTGTGCTACTCATTTGATGAGTTGGTGAGACCTGGTATCAAACCCAGAACCTTGTGATTCTTATGCCAACTGATGTTCTTCTTGTTTATTGATTTTAACGGCATATCAAAACATCTGGGGTTATGTCATGCCTAACGGTTAGGAAGTTATACATATCATGTATTTATATTTACACTTTAATAATTGGTTTTAAAAATCATGTTGTATGGTATTTATTAAGTTAATGTCTATATTCTATGGTATAATTTCATTTCCCCCAAAGAGGAGAAAATGTCCTCCATGTTGACATTTTTCAAGTAGATCTTTCATATTGCTTGCATTAAAATAACGGTTTCTAAAGTGAGCAAAAAACCTGCATTCCATGAATAAGTGTTTAACAGTCAAAGGTGCTTGACGTGTTTCACACTGTGGTTGTTGTTCTTGTTTGAGTATATAGGAGTGCGTTAGTATTGTGTAACCAAAGCGTAACCAGGACACAATGACTTGTTCCTTTCTAGACTTTCTTTAACCTGTCAAGTACTTATGGTGAAAAGCATTGGATTAGTTTATGTAAAAAATGGAGCTTTTAAATTGAAAAAAGAAAAGAAAAAAAAAGAAAGGGGACAATACTAATATTAACAATAATATTGACAGTAATGATAAGGTTAAGAATTAGATTAAGAATAAAAAATAATTACAATAATACAAATATTAATAAAAAAAATAGAATTAGTTGATAAAAATAGGATTAGTAGTAATAAAATAAAACAAAAATAATATTATTATAAATTTTAATATTTCTGAATGAAAGATCGCAGACCATTGTTAGTGAATTCGATTGAAGGAAATGAAATTATACCATAGAATATAGACATTAACTTAATAAATACCATACAACATGATTTTTAAGACCAATTACTAAAAAGTATAAATATAAATACACGATATGTATTTATAGAGATTTAATATTTCTGAATGAAAGCACTCACCTTATATCAAAATAGGAGGTGTGTTGAGGAATTTTTCTTATAGTTATTTACTAAGCTTAGCTTAGATGTGGCACAAGGCCAGAAAAAATATTGGGCGCCCAATGAGAATCGAACTCACTAACAATGGTCAGCGAATCTAGCTTGCTAAACATTACACCACGTGAGGTGCCCAGGAATTTCTCTTATACTTATTTACTAAGCTTAGCTTAGATATGGCACAAGGCCAGATTATGGAGCGCCCAGTGAGAATCAAACTCACTAACAATGGTCTGCGAATCTAACTTGGTAACCATCACACCACATGAGGTGCCCAGGAATTTCTCTTATAAGGTGTGTGTTAAAAGCACACTTCTATTCATAGACTCACCGAATACCATGTGATCAACCTCTTGGCCAATCACTGACAGTACTCTGCTGCTGATATAATACTTATACCGGCTGTACTGGTAATAACTACTGATAACTGCTTTGATTTTCGTGGACGACGGACATAGGATTAAATCACTGGACCTTTAACAATACGCAGGATAGGACTTATCACTTACCAAAGGATTCTATAACTCAGGACTTAGTCTAAGCCCTTTTCAACTGACCAAGGATGGCATTTAAAAACTTAACATAAATAACCAACTATTCTTCGCTTTATGTAATCAACATCTAACACTGCAACTTTGTTGGTTTTGGTTATACCATTGCAGTTGATTCATTTATGGTTTTCCTCCGTGTAAGAGATTCCGGCAGACAATGTCAGGAATTTTTCGAAAGTAGACGAAGAATTCCGGCGACATTTATAGAGATTTATTTTCAGCGTTATCTGTGAAGAATACTGAGAATGCCCACAGGAATTTTTGACATCGACGTCTAAAACTATCGACAAGAGGAACCCCCCACCTACAACTGAGGAAGACAAAAGACTGCGTTGATCTAAACATAATGATAAAACTAATTTAATAACTCGTCGAATCTATCTTATAATTATCCGACTTTTTTATGATGGTATCTTATTCAACACAACAAAACTGGCACATCGTAAAGAGATTGTACTTTGCGGGATATTTGAAAAAAAACTGAATTTAAAGATTCTTTATCTTTTGAAAATTTCTGTAATTGTTCTATACTTTAATAATTATGTAACACATGCGCCAAGGAGACCATCCCTTAATAAAGTAAAGTCGTCGGGGGGGGGGGGCTAATGTCGGTATTAGCCAGAAAACGAGAGTTTCAATTCCCTTTTCACTAGCGCTAGACCAAGGACATTTTTAGCGTATGAGGTGGGGCGTCACATCTACCATCAGCTCCTCATTTTACCGCACTGATTAACAACATTAGCATTCTTTCGTAGTTTCCATTTAACATTTGAGGGTAGGTAAATAAATATGTAATAGACAAAGGATGTCATTTAGATGAATGAACATTGCAGTAAAACACGTAATAGACTGAAGTACAGAATCATTGTCTTATGAAATATATTTTATCAGTAGTGACGTCATCATTAAAAAGAATTAACCTTGTGTCACATCCTTCTCATGTGAAAGAGTTGGATAGATACATACTACTCTTAAAAATCTACATTGTGTCGCATACTCATGCCCATACTTGTTGGCAAATATTGTTTGGTAACTGATTTTTTTTCAATCGAACGGCGTCATTCTGCATCTAGTATCTGTTTTCTTTTCTTTTTTTCCATGGATTTTACGGCATGTCACCTCTTGTCGGGTTATCTTCTGCCGAACGTGTTTTGTTCTATTCCTTCTTGATGGGTATCGAGAATTATTTTATTGAACTCATGTTTTTTAAACACATTTTTGTTAATTCATTATCTACTATTTAACCTATAGATGGAACCTTAACAGGTACTACCACACCGGGTCAGGTTGGACGTGGGAGTAATGGCGAGGTAGATATACACCACACTCCCGCGTGGTCTAATGGTTAGAGTCGTAGGAAATGTACTCGTCAATTCCTGGACGAAGCTGTTGGCATTTCACATAGCGCTAATACCCTTGGGAAAGGTATGGATCCAATTCTCCCTCCAGCTATGGGTAAATAGTAGGGCAGACCGGGATCTTTAACCTTGATTAGGCAACCAGTCTAGGAGAAGGAAAACTCTGAATTCAAACCTGTTAAACTCCGCTTAAGAAATTGACCTTGTGTCGCATCCTGCTCGTGCGGAGGGGTTGGTAAATATATATACTCCACACTCCTCAGAGCTCCAGAATTGGAACTTTACCATTAGATAGAATCTGTTTTAGTTTCTGTGGAAATAAATTTAAGTCTTTATTTTTGGTTCGTTCCTTATACATATATATATACATAAATATATATAAATATATATATATATATATGTGTGTGTGTGTGTGTGTGTGTGTGTGTGTGTGTACGAGCTTGTGTGTATGTATATCTAATATGTGTATGTATGTGTATGTAATTGAAAGAGAGTGTATGATAAAGAGAAAGAAAAAAAAAACAAGGAAATGCAGACCGTTCTTTGGTTCTAATCACTAAAGGTGTGAACATATTTACCTGCGGCTAGAGTTCCGATAATTGGTTGCAGAAAGCCAGTCAGATTTTGAGCCAAAAGTGGTAAACACCGTATCACGGCGTCAGATTCAATTTGCAATGAATATTCCCCCAATAAGCAGGCAGGGTCATTCTGCCTCTGCGTTTAGTCTGCTTTATGATGCTCGACGCCCTTGTAATGGGCACAATGGATATTCTGCAAACTGAATGTGACAAGCTGCTATATTTGCTCTTTCAGAGTCTAAAGGTGCAAGTACTTTGTTCAGCCAACCGACAAATGGTGTATGGGAATTCTACAAGGGTCGGGCCTCACCAGTGACAACTTAGCAAGATTTGTATTCCCGGTACCACAGGCTACAATTTCGTTACTCATCACTTCACACATCATCAATATATATATATATATATATATATATTATATATATATATATATATATATATATATATATATATATGGTAGAACATACACATAGATTTTCACGGGAATATTTATATGTACGTAAGAGCAGATTTATGAGCCTGGAGAAACAACTGTGCAGACACAAACACACACACACACACACACACACACACACACACACACACACATATATATATATATATATATAAATATCGAGAGAGAGAGAGAGAGAGAGAGAGAGAGAGAGAGAGAGAGAAAGGGAGATATACACACAAAGATAAAAAGATTGCATTAAAATTGAATGCACATGTTAGTAATTATATGACGAATTAAAAAACTGTAGACATTACTCTATATTAAAGAACTCTATATACATTTTATGGAGACGCGTGGTGTAATGGTTATCGTCTTTGGAAATGGACTGAGCGACTCGAGTTCAAATCCTTGACGAGGCTGTTTGTATTTCACTTAGCATGCAACCAACTATTCTCCTTTTAGCTAAGGTTAATTAGTAGGACTAGACTCTTTAACATAGGTGAGGCAACCAATCTAGGAGAAGGAAAACTTCAAACCTGTTAAACATTACATAAGAAATAGACCTTATGTTGCATCTTACTCGTTTTCTTGGTAACTTTTTTTTATTAGTATAATGAAAAAAGAAGCTGTGAAAACATATTTCCATGGGAAAAAAGTTATATGTGATTTGTGAGTCCTAGTGTTGTATACCCTTTCTTTCCTTACTTCTATTCTTCTGCTCATCTTTGGTATCTTACTTTCATCTTCTAGCGTCTGGACTTCGTCTTGGTGATCGGTCGCACTTAATTCATTTCTTCTTCTAGATCAGTCTTGTTGCCAAGACATTCATCAACCACAAATCCATATTATTTATGTAAGCCTTTACTTACTTAACTAAACATTTCCATGCAT
>CM042143.1:15903060-15908060 GCA_023376005.1 Doryteuthis pealeii
CTTTATCCTTATGAAATTGACCAAATGCCACATCCCACTCGTATGGAGAGGTTGGTAAATATGTATATGAACTAATCTTATAATTCCATAGGCTTGATTTAAAACGAGATGACAACATCTTGATTAAAAAAAAATATATATGTACTCTGTTTTATTTGAATATACGGAGAGACTAATACCTCTTGTAGTCCGATACTAACTATGCAACAGATTCAGCTTAAACAGGTGTATTTGCAAAACGTTCTAGTTTGGTTTGGTTTGGTTTGTTTTACGGCATATCAACCTCAGTGGGTCATTTAATGCCGATAAAGTTTTGAAATAAATCAATTCTTAATGGATAATACAATTTTTTTATAAATACATTTTTCTATTTAACCCATAGATGGGGCTCTAACAGGTACTACCACTCCGGGTCAGAGTGAACCAGGGAGCAATGGTGATGAAGGGGTGCTCCACATTCCCCAAATCTCCAAAACTGGAACCTCACCATCAGATAGAGTTTAACGTCATTCCCAGGACATGTAGACCCGGAGCCACCGCCTTCTAGCACACATATGATAAAAAGGGGTTGGGGCTTGCCATAAGGGCAATAGGGTTGGGAAAATCATATAGGTGCTAGGGCTCGACGTGACCAGCCGATTGTTCGGAGGGGGCCTCTCCGACCGCCCGTCTAGCCCAAGATAGGACCAAAAGTGGAGTATTGCATGTCATGAACTGCTCATCCACCTGGGCTCTATCCTTAAGCATCATGGGTCGCCACCCACGGCCAACAGTTGGCCCCATTGGGAGAGTCTTACCCATCTGCAGAGGTGCAGTCGGTGCATTCTAACGCCCCAGCCGATAGGGCGGTTGAGCAGGTGTATTTGAAAAAAGTTCTAGCTCATCTGTGTAGTCTGCAAAAGTAATAGTTTCTGTTAGTGCCTTTTGGCGGAACGTAGATACATAATATTATACCGAACGAAAATAAGGCTAATCAAGGGTAAGTGGTTTCACAATTGCTTAGTGAATGACCAGCCATTGAACTTTAAGAACTAAGTTTCTGCAACCAAAATGGTTTAATTTTTTATCCTAAACATTCAAGTGATACAGCTAATTTCGCTTAAACGATACAAACTTGGGTTCGACCTTCCTGTGGTCTCTGATTAATTTCCTCAACTTTTCAAGAGAACTTTAAGTGGATCGATTATTTCAAATCACTTCCTGTGATCTGCGACAATATCCGGTGGAAGAAAAAAAAATTAAGTTCTTTCATCAACATTGAAGGGAGAGAAGAAAAAAAAGAAGCCACTGTGCATCTACTGTTTATTTTTCTTTTAGTCTTGCGTCAGAGGTTCTTAATTTGAAAGCCTTACGAATACTGACTTCCTTTCTTCACCCTCGCCATTTTAAAGCAGGAAGAAAGTTTTGTTATTTCGTAGCAATCGATAACTCAGTACGTAGAGAGATCATAACCCTCATCCTGCTTAAACATCACTTCCCAAGCATCACCATCTTTTTACCTTTATCTATGGAAGTAGGTATATCAATGTCTGGGTAATTCCATGTCAAATCATCCAGGACATGTCACCCACCCGCTTCAATTTTTCTGAAATTTTGTCCACGTGTAGATTATGATAGGGTTAGCTAACAACCAAAATCTGAGCTTCCAATTTAAAGAATTCGTGGAGTTATGTTGATTTTAAGCTGTCCAAATTTTTTTTTTTTTTTTGGGAGGGGGTTCGTGAAAAATGGTGACTTTCTGTAACCTATTTAAATATCTATAAAATGAGTTCTAGAGCTTCCCTACTCCTAAAGATTGTTTCATAAATAGCATTTTTGCCCTGAAAATACAAATATGCTACCAAATAAGTCTTTTAAATGTTAAAGAATTTTAAGTTATTAATGATTTCTGATTTGCAAAATTTTAACCTATGTTGTAGCTTTGGTTCTGAGCAAATATCACACAATCCTTTTGGTACGAATAATTTTCAATATATGTGAATAATAATAGAAAAGAAACTGTCAGAGATACAGTGCCACATCGGAATATTGATCTTGCGGGGAACAAAATCAGAAGTCATCAATAACTTAAAATTGTTTGATTTCATGGGCAAGAATGCTTTTATAAACCATTTTTAGTAATAGGGAAGATCCAGACAAAAATAGATTAGAAAAAAATTTGGAGAATTGTCTAATGTTAACAGAGTCCAAGCTGGAAAACATTTCAGAAAAATTGATGGCGGTGGGGGACAATTTTACATTTTTCTGGATGATTTAACATGGAATTAAACATCTAAATATATATTTTCAACTTAATCTCCTTCGTTGTTGATTCTCTTAATTCAATGGTTAATATTCATCATATATATATATTTCCCAACCCCTCCGCACGAGCAGGATGTGACACAATGTCAATTTATTAAGCGGAGTTCAATAGGTTTGAATTCAGAGTTTTCCTTCTAGACCGGTTGCCTAACCAAGGTTAAAGAGCCCAGTCTGTCCTACTATTTTTCCATAGCTGGAGGTAGAGCAGGATTCATACCTTTCCCAAGGGTATTAGCGCTAATCATATAGATTGGGCCTTATGCAGTGAACATTCCATAAAATCTATGGATTAATTAGTTCAACGTTTCATTCATCAATGCATTCTAAATTGTTGCCTTTCCAACCCGTCCTTCGGGACAGGGGTCCAGTGCGCTTTGGCCACTGGACCGGTTATGTTAAATCAATAGCGTTGATCCCAGGGGGCTATCCTCCCAGGCAACACCTGCCCCCTCGATTTAAAGGGGCAGGGCTGGGTTTATTGCCCAGCGCCTGAGGCGCCCCCATTGAGGGGGAATGCCGAAGGGATCGACGGAATTTTTGTTCTTTCCCACCCAGCTTCGGTTTGTGGGTGGGCCCACGTGAATAGAGCCTTGTGCCTAACCCGTACAAGTGGGGTACGAGGTAAATAAAAAAAATTCGAAATTGTTGCCTACCAAATTCTCTCTGTACAGTATTTTCTTAGTATTACCTGTATGATAGCATATTTCAAAGTTTACTATCTATTCGCCTCAGACATAACAAACAGGTGCTCGCCGTGTGTGTCTGTGGGTGTGTCTGTGTATGTGTGTGTGTGTGTGTGTGTGTGCGTGCGTTCACCTGTATGTATGTGTATAAAATAACAAGCCATTGGAAAACTTATCAGCTCGGTCGATTACCTTTGCAAACAAAATGTAATCACCTTGAAATTTTAGTCAAAACAAATAGCCGAGATTGATTCATCATCTTATTTCAAAGATGAAAATGTTATCTAAATTTATGATCGCCATTCAAGTTTTTTATATTAAATTTCTGAAAGTATTATGTTACTTTAATAATGATGTTCAAACCTCTGATGTCATTTTGAATTCTGCGATAGGAAGTTAGACGTAAGGTATTCGGTGTTAATTGATTGATTGATTGATTGCTTTTAACGGCATGTCAACCCATCCAGGGTTATTCTATTCCGAGCGGTAGGTTGAGAGGGATAGTCAGATTTATATATATATATATATATATATATATATATATATATATATATATATATGGACAGGGACCATAAATTACAAATTTAATCAAAAAAATTATTTTAAACCAAGGTTTTATTATGTTCAGTAATAGTATGTATAGTAGGAATGTTCCGTTAGAGAAAAGGAAATTATTATAAAAAATAGATTCAGATGTACTTATTTATGGGCAATACTATTATATATATATATATTATATATATATATATATATATATATATATATATATATATTATATGTGTGTGTGTGTGTGTTGGCTTAGAAACGGGTACCGGTTGTGCTAACGACGAAAGGATCGCATGACTTGCACGCCTTTTGGAACGTCAATGTTTTTCGTTTTTAATTTAAATTATTTTTTCCGGATTAAAGACTCGCTCTGAAGATGATTTTATAAGTCGAGATATTGTTCAATATTAACTATGAATATGATATAATATATTTTCATTTTAACAGCATTGTGTTTTCATATCCTTTTATCTCTCTCTCTCTCTCTCTCTCTCTATATATATATATATATATATATATATATATATATATATATACATACACACACACACATATATATATATACATATACATATATATATATATATATATATATATATATATATATATATATACATATTAATGTTGTATATTTGTAAGTAATGATTACTCAAAATCTGTTATATATGAGTGTATATGTGTGTGCTCACATCTACTCCCCCCCCCTCTCTCTCTCTCTCTCTCTCTCTCTCTCTCTCTCTTCTCTCTCTCTCTCTCTCTCTCTCTCGCCATCGTACAAACACTTACGTGTGCACGTGTTTTCCTGTGAAGACACTTTTACGAACATTAACCTGAAGAAAGTTTGAACCTAACACTCAATATATATATATCCCTGAGCTAAACTTATTGTATGATATAGATCAATTAACTGCTGATTAATATACTGCCTCTATTTACGACTACAATTGTTTTACAGATATTTAGATGTTTGACCTATACATAAAAATCAAATATATTTTATACATACTTGTACAAAATAAAAAAACGGCCACCGGGCGATGTAAAAATAGATTTTTGAAACATATTGCCTGAGGGGTGGGAGTAAAAAATTCAATGTCAGCGAGTTTGTACCCTAAGTAAGTAAAATCATCAAATTCATTAAAGGATTAAAAAATAAAACAATTTGAAATGTAAACTTTAGATATGTATTAAAATAAAACAAACTATATATAGATATATAATACCAGTCATGTATTTATTAAAAACTTGTTTTAAAAAACAATGAGGACTGTCTAATGTTGCATGTGCAAATTTTGAGTGTATTTATACAATGTTATGACAATTTTGAGTATTGTGACGTAAGCAGTGACGTGACTTTTGTTACAGACAAATCTCCATTATTAATAGAAATGATATGCTGAATTAGAAGGACTAACGGAATTAAATAAGAACACGTATAAGAAGATTACACTTATTTTAATTATATTT
>CM042143.1:15913060-15933060 GCA_023376005.1 Doryteuthis pealeii
AGATTCCAAGTGATACAGTCGCACAGGAGCCCTGATGATTCACTTCAAAGTAACTACAATTGACCTATATATTATTAAGTCTTCTGTATACACGTAGAATTAGGACGTGGATCAAATTATTGTTTGTTTGTTTGTTTTACGGCATATCAACCTCAGTGGGTCATTTAATGCCGATAAAGTTTTGAAATAAATCAATTCTTAATGGATAATACAATTTTGTTTATCAACTCATGTTTTTCTATTCAATCCATACATGGGACCCTAACAGGTACTACCACTCTGGGTCAGAGTGGACCAGGGAGCAATGGTAATGAAGGGGTGCTCCACATACCCCAAACCTCCAAAACTGGAACCTCACCATCAGATAGAGTTTAACGTCATTCCCAGGATATGTAGACCCGCAGCCACCGCCTTCTAGCACACATATGATAAAAAGGGGTTGGGGCTTGCCATAAGGGCAATAGGGTTGGGAAAATCATATAGGTGCTAGGGCTCGACGTGAACAGCCGATTGATCAGAAGGGGCCTCTCCGACCGCCCGTCTAGCCCAAGATAGGACCAAAGTGGAGTATTGCAAGTCATGAACTGCTCATCCACCTGGGCTCTATCCTTAAGCATCACGGGTCGCCACCCACAGCCAACAGGTGGCCCCATTGGGGGAGTCTTACCTCTCTGCAGAGGTGCAGTCGGTGCATTCTAACGCCCCAGCCGACAGGGCGGGTGGATCAAATCAGTTAAAATATAAAGTGTTATATTTCTTATTAGAGCAAGATACTTTTTATAGAGGTTTTAATTGTAGATCTGCAAGTACTTTAACAATGTGTAAGGGTTGGCTGGAAACAGTTTCAAATTATTTTAATTTGGAATAGAACTGGAATATAAACAGCAATTTATTAATATATCTTAATCACGATAACTTATAATTATTTTCCAGGACAAGGAAATGAAAGATAAGTAGAAGTTCTGTGGAATTGATGAATTCTTAAGCATCTTGTTGATGATAAGGAAACCTTGAAAAATTCAGAAAATTGATTTCGGAGGATCTGGATTAAAATTGAAATTAAAATTGAAATTTCAAGAAATTTATGCCGCATGACAATTTCCCGATCTGCATATATAAAACTCATCTCTTTTTTTTTTTGCTGCTTTAATTACCAAGGTTAAAGAGCCCAGTCTGTTCTACTATTTACTCATAGCTGGAGAGAGTAATTAGATTCATACATTTCCCAACGTTATTAGCTCCTATGTGAAATGCAAACAGCCTCGTCCCAGATTTGGTTTGGGTTGGTTTCTTTGTTCATTGGCATCTTCGTGGATTATTTAGTTCATTTTTGAAAGGAAAAGAACTCAAAATGATAGACAGATAAAAAAATTCTTTTTCGTGAAGATTTTTTCACAATTCCTAACGATTTACTTCTGACACGATATTGAAAGAGCTCTCGATATTTTTTTAAATTTCGGACATTATTTTCATATATATATATATATATATATATATATATATATATATATATATATATAAATTAAATTGTAGTTAGTATTATATTAATAATTAGAAGGCAATTACAATGCGTATAAATAATAAAAACAAAAAGATGTTATTTTTGTCTTATCGATTTCAAAGAAAACTTTATCTTCAGAGACGAATATCAGAATTAACATTTCTGATATTCGTCTCTGAAGATAAAGTTTTCTTTGAAATCGATAAGACAAAAATAAATAACATCTTTTGGTTTTATTTTTATACGCATTGTAATTGCCTTCAAATCATTAATATATATATATATATAGTGTGTGGCGTACTCCTTAATCGCCATTACTACCAGGTTGCCTCTGACCTGGAGTGGAAATACCTGTTAGGATCCTATGGATAAGTTGAATAGTAAAACTGAGTTTTAAAAGATTTGTTAGATGGATTTGAAATTTGTTAAATATATTTAAATAGCAAGACAGATGGGATTGTTGAACCTGAGTGGCTGGCAACCAGCCAAGGAGAAGGAAAATGGAAAAGCACTCCAATATTTCCACCAACAATTGTAATAAAAATGAACTTATAAAATCCCATGAAAATAGAATAATGAATAAATCAAGGACCCCTTTTTCTTTTCTTTTTTCTTAGATGATTATCATATTGGAGATTCGGTGACTCTGTCTCTAACTGAAACTATGTCAATCCTGACTGCAGGCGAAAATAACATACAGAATACTTAACATCACTAGCGATTGCCTGCCTTTGCTGAGGTGGACTTGGGTGGAAAAGAGTTATCTACCCTAGCTGTGAGGATTTGCCACTAGGTGGCACTACTAGCTGAGTATTTAAACTCAACCTGACAATAACATAGAATACTTAACAGCTTAACAGTTGTAACCGGCCATGGTTAAAGGAATGAGAAACAGATTGCTGAAAAACAATGAAAATCTTATCATGATGGAATGTTGGTGTCTCTCTGTCTGTAAACGAAATTGCATTACTACTAACGTCACAATACCTTCAGGAATTACGTAAGTTTATCAATGAATATTTGATTTATAGTCCAAATCATTAATGCATAGACTAAATGTTAATTACTAACGAGGTCGCTATAAAAATCTGAGTTAGATTTGCCTCAAAACAGCCCATGTTATTAGTGCGTTTATAATCCTGCAATCTGAATGCCCATCAAGCATGAATAGCACAAAACGTCTTTGATATGAAATAACCCAACAAGGGTTGATATGCCGTAAAATCGCCCCCCGAAAAAAACACAAAATGAAATACACATGGTATCACAAATATCTCCCTGGCATAAAAAATCAAATCCATGCATACCCTTGTAATTTAAATCTCCATGTACATTTTCGAATCTTAGGTCCTCACTACTGACCTCCAGAGAGGTATTGAAACCTTTGAGATAATATGCTACCTAAGATCCTGTGAATCTCATACAGAGACCATATCACAACTGAAAAATAACAAGTGCAGCTTTTGAGTCATATGACAATCTGTTTATCATTCCCTTGTAATTTAAATCTTCATTTATATTTTCGAATCTTGGACCCTCACTACTGATCCCCCAGAGAGGTATTGAAACCTTTGAGATAAGATGCTACCATAAGATCCTGTGAATCTCATACAGAGACCATATCACAAATGAAAAATAACAAATGCAGCTTTTGAGTCACATGACAACCTGACGAAAAAGAAAAATGATGTTGTATGGGCGTGTGACAAGATAATGAGGTCTGGAAAAAAATCTAACAAGGCACAGAACTGGGAGGAAGACAAAGAGGCAGACAGAGAGATGGGAAGTTTACATCCGGGAATGAACAGGCCTGTTTTTTGCCGCGTCACCGAGTACAGCACGATGAAGATTGAAGGCGGGAGACTGTCAAAGAGTAATCACCGATGCCTCCACAACCCCACCTGCGGGGATGAGACGGATGATGATGCGAAAATGTAGAAATTCGCCTGACTAATGACATGATTAATTAATTATTTTCATGGTCGGATCAATTAATGTCAAATTTTCCCCGCTTAAAGGAGAAGAAATCGGAATGACATTGAAATGGAATGGAAAGAATTTTGATTTCTTAATTGACCCAGCATTCTGTCTTTTAAAATGATGAAGTATTTGTTGCTATTAATGTTTGCTGATGAGCGGGAAAAATATGCAGTTACATTTGAACAGTCCTTTCTTTCTTTCTTTCCGTCGACTTCATTCTTTTAGATCCCTTTCTTCTTTCTTTTCTTACACAAAATAATTTCTTCTCCCTCTTTCGTTCCCCCCCCCCGTCTCATTCTTTCTCGTTTTTCACCCAATTATTTTTTTCATATTTCTTTCTTCTCGCTCCCCTTACAGCAAACACTCCATTCTCTCTCTTTTTGCCCTCTTCTTCCAATTTCTCGTTTTCCATCAACTACATTCTTTTATATCCCTTTCTTCTTTCTTTTTAAATTTCTCTCTCTTTCTTTCTTTCTCTCTCTCTCTCTCTCTCTTCCCCTCTCTCTCTCTCTCTCTTTACATTTTCTTTTCTATCTATATGTATCAGTCTCCAGTTGGCCTCTCTCTCTCTCTGCCCCCCTCTCTCTCTCTCTCTTCTCTCTCTCTCTCTCTTTACATTTTCTTTTCTATCCATCTGTATCACTCTCCAGTTGGCCTCTCTCTCTCTCTTTCTCTCTCTCTCTCTCTCCCCCCTCCCTCTCTCTCTCTCTCTCTCTCTCTTTCTCTCTCTAATATATTATCTTTGTAGTGAGTATCAGAATTGTCAAAATGTATTTTTAAAAGATTATAATAACAGTATCATCATCGGCATGACCAGGTCACGCTGACATCATGGATTCTTCACGAGTCTGTCCGCCTGTCTGTCTGTATCTCTGTCTCTCTCACTCACCACACGTCCCATGTGGAGATCTCACCATCTTGTTTATAACACATGAAGACCGAGTTCCCATAAAGGCCAATGCCTCTTGTTGTCTTCTATACATATTTACCAACCCCTCCGCACGAGCAGGATGCGACACAAGGTCAATTTCTTAAGCGGAGTTCAACAGGTTTGAATTCAGAGTTTTACTTCTCCTAGACCGGTTGCCTAACCAAGGTTAAAGAGCCCAGTCTGCCCTACTATTTATCCATAGCTGGAGGGAGAGTAGGATTCATACCTTTCCCAAGGGTATTAGCACAAAGTGAAATACAATTAGCACACCCAGGATTTGAACTCGGATTAACGAGTCCATTTCCCATGACTTTAACCATTACACCACGCGCTTCCTATTGTCTTCTATAGGATATGCAGCAGTGAATTGCCCTGAACATGTATATTTGTGAGAAACGCTAAATCAGCAGGGTAGTCCGTATTTGTAATAGTTTCCGCGAGATATCGCTTTCTTCTTGCCATTTATTAGCGTGTTGCCTTTTTCTTTCCTTAGAATCTTAGTCACAATATGAGTCATGGTAAAAAAGCATACATAGATTTTTTGCGCGATTTTTTGGTTTTGCTATTTCTCTGAATTGTTCAATTATCCAATTGGACATATAGCCTAGTGGATAAAGGAGTTATGTTAAGGCAGTTTTAAGTGACAGTTATCTCTAGACTGCATGTTCAATACTGGTCAGGAGCAGCAGTAATATAGAATAATAATTAACACAGCTTAACACCTGTACTCCAGCTATGGTTAGCAGAATGAGAACAGAATAGCCCCGTGGACTGAATAAAGGCTTAGGTTCAAAGTTTTGTGATGGCTCCCGATTACGACAAGAAGGTTCCCGATTACGACAAGAAGGTTCCCGAGTTCGAAAAGAACGTTCTCGAGTCCGAGATGGTTCCCGAGTCCGACAAGAAATACATGAAGAAGGTCGTAGGGCACATCGGCCGAAACTTTGTACAGATAACAATGAAAATGAGGACAATAGTCCGAATAATACAAATAATACTGTTGGTTTTAATACTTAGCACTTCGTTTGGCTTGAATCCTCTTGATTCAGTTAGATGTTGGATTTATACATTATTCATTAAAGACACATTTAATTCCGATTGATTTAAGTTCATCTAAATCCACAGACATTTGTTGCTCATGCAGTGAAAATGCCTGGGGAGGTTTTTACAATTATTCGTTATCTTTCCGATTTGAGCTACGGACATTCTTTAGCTTTACAGTGTTGTGCAGAGTCACAGCTGGAGAAGCTTGAGGAATTTTCTCAGTTTTGACCATGGATTACAAAAGTCATTAAAGGATATTTAGAATGCTTTTAGTGAAACACTACTTAGCAACATAGTCTTGCTGGCCATTTCTCTGAGAGTGATATCAATAGTTCTTGTGTTCAATACTTTTTACACGAACTTTTCCATATATAGTGAACATTGGGATCGGGTTCGCTCAGTCGGTAGAGCGTTCGGCTAGAAACCACAAGGTTCCTATTTCGATACCGGTCCTCGCCAACTCAGCGTATGAGTAGCACAGGGGTCTGTGCGGTAAAGTAAGGAGCTGATGGTAGGTGTGGCGCTCCACCTCAGACGCTAAAATAATCTCCTTGGTCTAGCGCAAGTGAAAAGGGGATAGACTCTCTCACTGATTGGCTGATACCGACTTTAGGCCGCCCCGACGACTTTACTTTACTTATATAAAGTAAACATTAAAGAAAATCATTATAAAAAGTGGCCATTTTAAAAAAAACAGCCTTATATAAATTAAACCTTTTAAAGTAAAGACTTTTAAAGATAATAGTAATATGTGAAGTGGATCTTAAATATCAGCATTATATAATCTAGCAAATATATGCACCCTCCGGGTACAAATATTAATCTCATAAAATAGTATATTAAATTAGAAAGTCTAAAGAAACTAAATAAGAATGCAGATAAAATGATTTGAAAGAGAGAGGGGTATAATCGAAAAATATAACAGCTGAAGCTTCCTCTTCCATCACCCCCGTCTTTTCTTGCTAAAATGTTCTAATTTAACTATTTAGTTACATTAGGAAGTAAAGAATAAAATTAGTTATTTCTTTTTGTTAATTGATTTCTTTTAAGATTTATCTCCGAGATTTTTGCTCATATTCATTAAGATAAAATCAAATAATTAGAAATCAACAATACCAAGCACATATTTATTAAAATCAAATTTTAAATATCAATATGCAAATTAGCCTTGCCGTTCACACTGTAAACCGCTATTTGTAGAAGTAATAACCAAGAAACGGGATGTAAAGGATCTCCAAATCAAGTGCTTTTGTTTTCCCTCAGACCATTACTTAGAGCGCAACAAGGGGTATTTCCACCTACTTCACGAGAGGCTTAGTGTAAGCTCCACCATTCCCAGATTGCTTTTAAATTCGGCTATTAAAAAACGGGATATTATCTGATTCATATTAGGCGGAATTTGATTCGGTGGTGATCCCTGATGATATCGTTGCTTCTTAGAAATCCCTTAAGTGCCAATTTTTCCATTGCCTTTCAGCTTCCTGGGCTTCTGATTACGAAGCCGCGGGACGATAACAGCAATGAATTCCATTTTCCCTTTGACAAAATGCACGATCTGCCTATGTTATGGATCTGTGGTTTTAAAAGAATCAGCATCCGAAAAAGATAGCATGCATGTAAAGTTTTTAAGTGCCATCCTTGGCCAGTTGAAATAGGGCTTAAAGAAAGTCCTATGTCATGGAATCCTTTGGTGATCCTTTGGTAACTGTAGAAGTCCTATCCTGCGTATTGGTAAAGGTCCAGTGATTTAATCCTATGTCCGTCGTCAATGAACGCTGTAGTAATTATGACCAGTAGGATGGGTTAAGTATTGTATCAGCCTCAGAGTACAGCCAGTTATTGGCCAAGGAATAGATCACATGATCTCGCCTAGTCTATTAGTAAGATCGAGGATCTGGCACATACCTTATATATAAAAAATCTCAACAATGCTAAGCGTGGGCAATTTGTTTCGAAAACTTTAAGAGGGAGTAAATAATCGTAGGGGTTTACTAAAAGAAGACATTCCAAATCGTTTTACAAAGGTTTTACGTATATGGCCCAAAATAGAGTGAAACCTCTACCATCATATGGCCCCACGATCAAAGGCCTCACACAGACGTTCTCCCATTTGAAAGAACACTATATATATATATATATATATATATATATATATATATTGTTTTATACAAGAAGGCCTTCTCAACTATGCTAAAATTATCTGTGGTAACACTTATGATTTCTCAGGCGAATATTTGACTTGCAAGAAAACTGAATTTTTCATTGACACTCGTATTTGGCTTCTCAAACTGCTATATATTCACACACTTTGTCACAGAAAAGATACGAGTTACCTGTTTGTTGCTGTGGAAGGACCTGTGTAAACTGAACTGCATATTGCTTGCACTCATGAAACCTCATATGACTATCAAGCCGTGGGTTTTGATTAACAAGACCTAATAGAAATGTGACGAACCTGTTCAGCTTTAAAAGTGTCCGGGCCGATGTCAGGTTCGTTTTCCGATGTATTCGTATCAAGATGGATGGTTCCATTTTCAGTATTTCAAATGTCTTGCAACCATCGTAGATAAGTTTTTTAGAAGTTGATCGACGTTTGGTTATCAGCTCCCAGTCTCCGAGATTTTCACTTTGCTTTATTGGAACTCTGTGTAGTGTGAAGTACCCCTTATTGTCATGTTAATCGCTGTCAGAGAGAGCTTTGCATATATATATATATATATATATATATATATATATATATATATATATATATATATATATATATATATATACAAGAAATTATGCCAGTATGTAGAAAATCAAAGTATTCTCAAAAGATGAATTATTATAGATGGTGAAGTCGATGTTAAAATGTTTGGGATTTTATCAAGCCTTCATCAGGACATAAGGATGGAAAAAAGTGTTGTCTGAATAGTGATGGAAATCTTTTCAAAATGAAATGAGTAAGCATATAGAGAACAATGTTCTTATCTTTTGGCAGCGTCCATGATTGGTACAAGTGAGGGCGTCTGAAATATGTGTCGTATTTTCTTAAAGAGATATATGATAAATTGAAAGATGAGAAAAAGTAGAAAGGAAAGAAAAACTAAAAGATCCCTGCGTAATTAAGCAAGGTATACACCTCATTAATGACCCAGAGATGTTGTATCATTTAGGGTCCCATCTAATAGATTTGTTTGCAAGATAATGTAATTTCAAGCAATTTATTGATATAGATGAATTTAATGAAATATCTAACATAACCACCAATTTATTCATACACATGATGTGGATCATATATATATATATATATATATATATATATATATATATATATATATATATGTAATAAAGATAATCTACTGAGTCAGACGAACCTACTATTAATTTCGCATAAAGCTCTTCAGGGCTAAAATCTGACTTTTACAAATTAGCTTCTCCTAGCGGTTATATGAATATATATATATATCTTATATACATATATATACATATAAATTGTTTTTTCTTTTGGCCAAATACTATACCAATAGATTATTTTTTGTTGGTACGAATATCTTGGTCTTTTCTTTTTTTCAAAAATTTTTTTCTTCCTGGTTGATGTTTGGTAGTATATTTTTACAATCAAACTTTCTGCTGGTTTTTTTCTCTCCGCAAGGATCTACCAACACGCTTGGTATATTAAATATATATATGTATATATACCGGTATAGCCTAGGAATCGCAAGGTTCCTGGTTCGATACTGAACCTTGCCAAATTAGCGTATGAGTATCACAGGAATCTTTGCGGTAAATTTAGGAGGTGATGGTAGGTGTGGCGCTCCATATCAGACGCAAAAACAACCTCCTTGATTAGTGAAAATGCCACAGACTGATACTGACATTAGGTCACCCCGTCGACTTAACTTACTACATATATATATATAAATGGACTCTTATTTATTTTTTTGACGATACTTGTCTGTGTGTTGTTCTTGTACCAGAATCCTGATTGCTCATCATTAAATTTATAATGACACAAATAGTCTTAAGCTCTTTTTTTATTGAAATTGCAGACGTTTACAACCCTGTCTACGTTTACTTATTATAAAAAGAAACATGTTTATAATATAAAAGATGCAAAGAGGCATTTATTATAGGTCTTCATTTGAGTCAGCAATCCCAGACAGCAACCGGAATGCACAGAGGAATGGACAACTTGTTACCATCAAAAGAGAAAAAAAAGGAATTTTACATAGATCTATGTTAATTACAATGAGTAGAGGTGATATCGTTCAATTAGATGATAAAACAAGTTGATATAACAAATAAAAATAAACACATTTGTTAACGTCTTAAATATGATGGGAGGCGGACACCAATTTTATTGAATGTGTAATTGAACTAGAAATCAGAACGTTGATTTGAAGTCGTCGTCTTCTTCTTTTCTTCTTCTTCTTCTTCTTCTTCTTCTTCTTCTTCTTCTATTCCCCATTCTTCTACTTCTTCTTCTTCTTCTTCTTCTTCTTCTTCTTCTTCTTCTCGCCCTTCTTCTCCTTTTTCTCGCCCTTCTTCTTATTATTATTCTCGCCCTTCTTCTTCTTCTTCTTCTTCTTCTTCTTCTTCTTCTATTATTATTATTATTATTATTTCTTCTTCTCACCCTTCTTCATTTTCTTCTTCTTCTTCTTCTTCTTCTTCTTCTTCTTCTTCTTCTTCTTCTTCTTCTTCTTCTTCTTCTTCTTCTTCTTCTTCTTCTTCTTCTTCTTCTTCTTCTTCTTCTTCTCTTCTTCTTCTTCTCTTCTTCTTCTTCTTCTTCTTCTTCTTCTTCTTCTTCTTCTTCTTCTTCTTCTTCTTCTTCTTCTTCTTCTTCTTCTTCTTCTTCTTCTTCTTCTCTTCTTCTTCTTCTTCTTCTTCTTTCTTCTTTCTTCTTCTTCTTCTTCTTCTTCTTCTCTTCTTCTCTTCTTCTTCTTCTTCTTCTTCTTCTTCTTTCTTCTTCTTCTTCTTCTTCTTCTTCTTCTTCTTCTTCTTCTTCTTCTTCTTCTTCTTCTTCTCACCCTTCTTCTTCTTCTTCTTCTTCTTCTTCTTCTTCTTCTTCTTCTTCTTCTTCTTCTTCTCACCCTTCTTCTTCTTCTTCTTCTTCTTCTTCTTTAGTGGGCTGTAACAATTAAAGACACAAAAAATATTAGAAAACGCTAATGATCCCAACCCTCTGTTTATAGAGCATTGCTATCATTTTTATTTTTATTTTTCTTTTTTCTTTATTTTTTCAATACCATCTTTTCAAGGCGCGCTGATATACCTTTCTTACTTATTCAGAACCGTGTAGAGGCTTATGCTAAATAAAATAGACACATATAAAACATATAATGAGACAGAATGATGACAGAGTTTATAAATAAATAAATAGAAATGCATGATAAAGCAGTTTTTATATACATGGTGTTATTTTATTTATATTGTGTGTATTGAAGTGTCTAATCAACGTTCACATGTAAGGTTTCTGCTAGCAAAAGAAGAGGTGTGTTTTTTCTTTATCTTCATTATTGCCCAACATTCCGGGAAAAAAGTTACTGGGTAACTTTTAAATGAGTAAAGGAAATAAACGCATCCGTTTTACAAACATTCTCTCTTATAATTGCATTTTGGGTATAAAGAATTCGACGAAAGATATACACACTATAATCATAGATAGAAGGGTAGAAAGATGTCAATGGGCATTGTGCAAAAAGTAACGAACAAAGTTATAAAAGCTTGCATTATTGGGTTGTGTGCTTGTTTGTTTACGTGTGTGTGTGTGTGTGTGTGCGAGGGACAGAGACAGAGAGACAGTGTGTGTGTGTGTGTGTGTGTGTGTGTGTGTGTGTGCGAGACAGAGACAGAGAGACAGTGTGTGACAGAGACAGAGACAGTGTGTGTGTGTGTGTGAGTGTGTGTTGTGTGTGTGTGTGCGTGCGAGACAGAGAGACAGTGTGTGTGTGCGAGACAGAGGCAGAGAGACAGTGTGTGCGTGTAAGTGTGTGTGTGTGAGTGTGTGTGTGTGCGAGACAGAGACAGGGAGACAGTGTGTGTGTATGTGTGTTATGTGTATGTGTGTGTGTGTGTGCGAGACAGAGACAGGGAGACAGTGTGTGTGTGTGTGTGTGTGTGTGTGTGTGTGTGTGTGTGTGTGTGTGTGTAGTGTGTGTGTATGTGTGTATGTGTATGTGTGTGTGTGTGCGAGACAGAGACAGGGAGACAGTGTGTGTGTGTGTGTGAGTGTGTGTGTGTTGTGTGTGTGTGTGTGTGTGTGTGTGTGTGTGTGTGTGTGTGTGTGTGTGTGTGTGTGTGTGTGTGTGTGTGTGTGTGTGTGTGTGTGCGAGTCAGAGACAGAGAGACAGTGTGTGTGTATGTGTGTGTGTGTGTGTGTGTGCGAGACAGAGAAAAAGAGACAGTGTGTGTGTGTGAGTGTGCGTGTGTGTTGTGAGTGAGACAGAGACAGAGACAGAAAGACAGTGTGTGTGTGTGTGTGTTTGTGTGTGTGTGTGTGTGTGTGTGAGTGTGTGTGTGTGTGTGTGTGCGAGACAGAGACAGAGAGACAGTGTGTGTGTGTGTGTGTGTGTGTGTGTGTGTGTGTGTGTGTGTGTCTAATAATAATTGCCTCAGTGGGTCAATTTTTTCAATTTTACAGCTATATACCGTAAACCAATATATCATACCATTTTAAAATCAGACGGACTCCTTGAGTAAATAAGCCTTCAATCCTGAAATTGAGGATTCTCAAGTTTTTATTACTGTGTTGATTTTGGCGATTTTTTAATAATTTTTTCCGTGTTTTTTTTTTTAACGATAGAAAATTAAAAATGTTTAAATGTACTCAATGCTTGAAATAACATTGTTTTTTCGAAAGCCCAATTAAAATTCATGCAACTGCAAAGACAGCAGTTCGGGTCGAAACATCATTACCACTAACTCAGAATGTCTCAGATGAATCCTTCTCTCTGCCTTTGTCTCTCCCAACGTTTTTCGATATCTGTTTGTTATTAAACCTGAGATCCAAACTTAAGTGTCGATTTCAGACGAAAGCAAAAAAGGAGTAAATGCGCCCGAGACCTTCACAATATCCAATTGAGATGGAAGGCATGTTACCATGCCTTCCATCTCAATTACATGTGTGTGTGTCTGTGTGTATGTATGTATGTATGTATGTATAAATATATATATATAATATAATATATATATATATATATATATATGTATAAATATATATATATATATATATGTATATGTCAAGGACGGCAATGATCTGTAAAGATTATGCTATTGCTATTGCTATTGCTATATATATATATATATATATATATATATATATATATATATATATATATATATATATATAAAATGTTGTTCTGGTTCCAACGGGAGAAAATTCAATATTTTATAAAAAAAAAGGAAGGTCCGCAAAATGTATTTTGTTCTCAGAAAAAATTTTTTTAATTCTTTTTGTTTTACATATGCAACACGTGTTTCAGATCTTCTGGTATCTTCTTCAGACTTTGATTGATAATATGAAAATGAATTTTTACATGCATGTGTATATATATATATATATACATACACATGAGTATTTCACTTCCACTTCCTGTTTTGTGGGGGTGGAATGGAATTTCATTTTTAACATTAGTCTTTTAAACAGGTGTTTTTTTTGTTTTTTGGGTGGTTTACTAATAAAGTCATTAGCTGAATTTTTATAGATTTTTTTTAAATAACTTTTTAATTTTTATTACTTTTTATTTGGGTTGTCTTGATAAAGTTCATCAGATGTTCATTTGATATATCAGGTGTGATATATATATATATATATATATATATATATATATATATATATATATTATATATGTGTGTGTGTGTGTGTGTGTGTGTGTGTGTGTGTGTGTGTGTGTCTGTGTGTGTGTGTGTGTTTATATTTACTTATATTGGGGGAGTAGTATGGTAGACTGGACGTACTAGCCTCAGTAAAGGCAACCGGTCTAGATGTAAAGCCATAAATTAAAAACTTCTACTAGCAAGAATATATATATATATATATATATATATATATATGTGTGTGTGTGTGTGTGTGTGTGTGTTCATGATCGTGCGAAGCATACGTGATTATTGGCGTGAAAGACAGATTCCGGATTTGACATAAAGGGGAAATATATCGCAGAAAAAAATAAACTAGCAAATAATGACGTGACAACAAAGAAGAATAAAAATAGTAATTTTATCTTTCGCTTTTGCCGGATTTGTTAAGAAGTAAAAACAAAATAAATTCCATTGGTTAGAGATAGTTATCTGCTTGTCTCTTCACTTTCGCTTGCGCTGATCTCAGCGCGAAAGGCACATCGATTTTTATCTTCTTTCCATCGGTTATTTATGCCTGGGATTTGAATGTTGTTAATATGCCGAACAACAGTTTGATTATATTCTGACTCAGATTTAGATCAATAGCCGAGGCATGTAAATTCACTAGTTTGTATTAATCCCCGGCTTCCAGAAAACGGAACGTTAGTTTGCTGGTTGGTCGATTGGTTGAATTTTTACGGAATTTTTACGGCATGTCACACCTTGGGCTATTTTATGCCGAAGACGTTTTTGTTCTATTCGTTACTATTGGGAAATAGATTATTATTATTATTACTAGCAAATATATGCACCCTCCGGGTGCAAGTATTTAAGTTTTAATAAAAGGAAATATGTTAAATTAGAAAGGCTAATGAAACTGAATAAGAGTGCAGATAAAATATTTGGAACAGAGGGGGTATAATCGAAAAATAGAACAACTTTGAAACTAACTCTTCCATCAATTTCCCTTACTCCCGTCTTTCATTGGTAAATTTTCCTAATTTAACTATTTAGTTAGAATAGAAGTAAATAATAATATTACAGTTATTTCTTCTTGTTAATGGATTTATTTTAAGATTTATATCTGAGATTTTTGCTCATATTCAATAAGATAAAACCAAACAATTAGAAATCAATAATACTAAGCATATATTAATTAAAATCAATTTTTTAAGATCAATATGCAAATTAGCCTTCCCATTCACACTGTAAACCGCTATTTTGTTGCATATATAAATACAATTGCATGTTTTTAGTATGTAGCTATGGTCAACAGTTAATAATGTAAAACAATTTTATTAATAATCGAGGTTTAAATAAAGATAAAATCATGGAGAATCTGATGTAAATAACAAAGGGAATTGTGACTTGAGTAGTGATATAGTTTCGGTTACAGACAGAAAAACACACAATCTCCATTATAATAAGATTATTATTATTATTATTATTATTATTATTGATTTTTTAACACCTGCCGTAGCCAGTGGTTCACTGGAGTCTGAGTGACAACAAGTCTCCTCAGGTCTCCAGGACTCTTCTGAGTATTCTGGCAGATTGCAGCAGTGCAGTGTTCTGAATGGTTTCAATCCTTGCTCTGATATCCAAACTTTCCAAGCCCTTTTCTAATCCTTTTGGGACTGTTCCAAGTGCACAAACTACAATTGGTATAACTTTCACTTTCATATTCCATAACTTTTTCAGTTCTCTGGCAAGGTCCAGATATTTGTCCATTTTTTCATTTTCCTTTAACTTCACCCTGTGATCTGCTGGCACTGCAAAATCCACCAGTTGACAAGTTCTTTCTTTTTGTTAATCAACACTAGGTCTGGCCTTCTTGCTGGGATAAGGTGATCCGTTTTAATTTCAAAGTCCCAGAGAATTGTGTGCGTTTCGTTCTCAAGAACAGATTCTGGTTTATGCATATACCATTTTGTTGTATGGTCAAAATTTAATTTCTTGCATAATTCCCAGTGGATCACCTTCCCAACCCAGTCGTGTCTAGTTTTGTATTCTCGTTGTGCTAGTTTGCTACATTCGCAGAGTATATGGTTAACAGTCTCATCTCTATTACTGCAAAGTCTACATTTACTATTTAGTTGGGTCTTATCAATTTTCGCTTTGATGTAGTTTGTCCTTATGGCATTATTTTGTGCAGCAATTATAAGTGATTCTGTTTCTCTTTTGAGGTTTCCCTTTCTTATCCGTCCAAGTCTTTTCATGTGCAACCTCATCTATTTGTCGTTTGAAGCGTCCATATAATTGTTTTTCTTCCCATTTTTGTTTTCTAGTCTTTGTCGTTTTTCTGTTTGTCCATCTGCCGTTTCTACTATTGTTGGCCGCCATAAGTAGTTTGTCTTGTTGTAATCTTCAAGTTGTTGGATTGTGGTTTCTACGCATTCCTCTATGTTGGCAAGACCTATTCCCCCTTCCTTTCTTGACACATACAATCTATCTCTATCATCTCTAGGATGGAGAGCCGTGTGCATGGTCATTAATTTTCTCGTCCTTTGGTCTATCTGTCTGAGTTCTTCTTTTGTCCATTTTAAGAATGGTCCTGAGTATCTTATAATGGGGACAGCCCAGGTTTTAATACCTTTGATCAGATTTCTGCTGTTAAGTTTCGTTTCTAGAAGTTTTCTAGTTCTCCTTAAATATTCTTTTTTTAACTTTTCCTTTCATTTCTGCTTGCATGATATTGTCCGCTTCTAAAATTCCTAAGTATTTGTAGCTTTCATTTTCATCAAGAGATTTTATAGTTTCCTGATTTGGTAGTTGTATTCCATTCATTAGCTTTCTTTCACCCCTTTTTATTACAAGCATAGCACATTTTTCGATTCCAAATTCCATCCCTATATCCTGGCTATATATTCTAATAGTTTGTACTAGGCTCTCCAATTCTTTTTCATTTTTTGCAAGAATTTTAATGTCATCCATGTACATAAGGTGGTTTATCTTTTCTTGTGAATTACTAAATTTGTATCCCCCGGTACATTTTTTCAGTATATGGTTTAGCGGCATCATTGCAATAATAAAGAGTAGTGGTGATAATGAGTCTCCTTGGAAGATACTTCTTTGGATTTTTACTTCTGCCAGGGATTATTTTCCAGCTTTTAATTGAACTCGCCAGTTTTCCATGGCTTTTTTAATGAAGTTTATAATGTTGTTGGAAATTTATTATTATTATTATTATTATTATTATTATTATTATTATTATTATTATTATTATTATTATTTACTCCTTTTGAGTTTTCACATCAGTATTAGCTAATGGTATTTCACTGGAATCTGAGTCACAGCAAGTCTCCCCAGGTCTCCAGGATTCTTCTGTATTCTGGCAGATTGCAGCAGTGCAGTGTTTTGAATGGTTTCAATTCTTCTTCTGATTTCCAAACTTTCCAAACCCTTTTCCAATCCTTTTGGGACCGTTCAAAGTGCACCAACTACAATTGGTATAACGTTCACTTTCATACTCCATAACTTTTTCAGTTCTCTGGAAAGGTCCAGATATTTGTCCATTTCTTCCTTTTCCTTTAGCTTCACCCTGTGATCTGCTGGCACTGCAAAATCCACCAGTTGACAAGTTCTTTCTTTTTTGTTTATCAACACTAGGTCTGGTCTTCTTGCTGGGATAAGGTGATCCGTTTTAATTTCAATATTATTATTATTATTATTATTATTATTATTATATTAATCGCCTGCTTCCAGAAAACGTAATGATTGTTGGCTGGTTGGTCGATTGGTTGGATTTTACGGCATTTAAAACCTTGGATTATTTTATGCCTGAGACACTTTAGCACTATTCATTACTATTGGGTATTAAGTTTTCTTAACTCATTTTTTAAACATTTTAAAACTCCTTTTGATCTATTTAGCCTATACATGAGACCCTAACATATACTACTACTTCGAGTAAGGGTGATTCTGGGATAAATGGCAATCAAAGATAACCCCATACTCCCCAGAGCTCCAGAATTGGTACCTCACCACTAGATACAGTTTATCGTCATAACCTGGACACTAGGACCCTCAGACCCGGCCTTCTTGATCAGATGATAACAAGGATGGGGTACCATAAGAGCTCTAGGGTTGGGTCAATTTTAGAGGTACTTGGGCTTAACGTGACTAGCCGATTGATCCGAGGGGGTTTCTCCGATCGTCCGTGTAGATCAATGTCCAAAGTAGAGTGTTGTATGCATCATCCACGACAACAGGTGGCTTCATTGGCGGGAAATGGCAGAGATGCAGTAGGTGTAGTATACAGCCGCATCCGACAGAGCTGAATCCGTAACAACGCGTCCAACGGACTCGTAAAAATATTACAAAATGGGTGGGGTGTAGCGAAAAATGGCGACTTTTTGTAAACTATTTTTGTCTGTAAAATGAGTTCTAGAGCTTTCCAACTCCTAAGAATTGTTTTCTAAGAGCATTTTATCCCTGGAAATACAAAAATTGCCGTCAGAAAAATCTTAAAGATAACCAATTTTAAGTTATTAATGATTTTTGATTTGCAAAATTCTAACTGATGTTGTTGCTTCGTTTCTGAGCAAATAGCAAACTATCTTTTTGGTACAAATAATGTTCAATATATGTGAAATAAGTAAATAAAGTCGATGGGGCGGCCTAAAGTCGGTATTAGACAATCAGCGAGAAAGTCTATCCCCTTTTCACTAGCGCTAGACCAAGGAGATTGTTTTAGCATCTGAGGTGGAGCGCCACACCTACCATCAGCTCCTTACTTTACCGCACAGATCCCTGTGCTACGCATACGCTGAGTTGGCGGGGACCGGCATCGAACTAGGAACCTTGTGGTTTCTAGTCGAACGCTCTACCGACTGAGCTAACCCGTCCCCTAAGTATGTGAAATAATAATAGAAAACAAATGTATAGATGCAGTGCCACATCAGGATATTCATCTTGCTAGAAAAAAATCAGAAATCATCAAATTACTTAAAATTGGTTAACTTTAAAAAAAATTTGATGGCATTTCTGGATTTCATGGTCAAAAATGCTTTTATGAACCAATTTTTAGTTGTATGGAAGCTCTAGAACTCATCTTACAGAAAAGAAATAGATCACAAAAAGTCACCATTTTTCGCCAACCCCAGCAAATTTGGAGAGCAACAAATCGACATAACTCAACCAAATTAGAAGCTCACATTTTGGGGATCGTCTAATGTTAACATGGTCCACACCTGGAAATATTTTCAGAACAATTGAAGGGTATGGGGTGAGAATTTTACGTTTTTCTGGATGATTTCACATGGAATTACCCACAAGTCAACCCACGAAGAAGAAGACAAAAGGATTCAGATCTGATTCAGATCAGCATAGAAGATAATAATCTTTTAATCAATTGCAGGTTCCACTTGACCTGATGCCAGCAAACTTCACTCGATTCAAGTTGGCAATATATCGTCCCAGTTAATACAGGCTGCATTCACCGGTTCCCACTAGATCACCGCAGTTTATCAGTGATGAAATCCTTAAGTGATTTAATTACTGACCCCTTAATATTAGTGTTGGATTGCAATCTTGTCTCTTTTAGGTGGTCGTTTTGGATGATTTGCCATGGAATTACCCTTTGATTTTATCTTGTAAATCAATGGGAACATCAGTGCACCCAACGTTTATTTTCACAAACTGCAAATTGAATTCTATAAAAATCCTCATGTGTATCACGTGCCGAGGTTTGATCGACTTATAAAAAAAGGTTCTATGGAGGCGCGTGGTCTAATGGTTAGACTTATAGGAAATGGACTCGTCGACGCGAGTTCATTTCCTGGACGAAGCTGTTGAATTTCACATAGCGCTAATACCCTTGGAGAAGTTATGAATCCACTCTCTCTCTCTCTCTCTCTCTCTCTCTCTCTCTCTCTCTCTCTCTCTCTCTCTCTCTCCAGCTATGGATAAATTGCAGGGTAGACTGGCCTCTTTAACCCTGGCTAGGTAACCAGTCTAGGAGAAGGAAAACTCTGAATTTAAACCTGTAAACTCCGCTTAAGAAATTGACCTTGTGTCACATCCTGCTCGTGTGGAGGGGTATATATATATATATATAGAGAGAGAGAGAGATATATAGATATAGATATATATGAAGTGGTCAAACAATGTGTTTGAAATGGCGATGGCCGACAATTTTGGGGGGAGATTATGTGCTTAATTAAAGTCATACCTAATTTGTTAATAAATTAATTATAATCACAAAAATTAAACCGATATGCAAGCCTAATTTATTTAATTATAATTAATTAATTAACAAATTAGGTATGACTTTAATTAAGCACATAATCTTCCTTATATATATATATATATATAATATATATATATAAAAGTTCTAAGATATTTAGCATGATTGCTGTGACAGCTTAATCAATGGTACAGTATTTTTTCCTTTTAGCAAACTGTCACATTCATTGAGAAATCCGTTTTTTTTTAATACAAAATTACTTCTTATTTACCGAAAATTTGTAAATCGCTGCTTTTAGGGAGTTTTCTTTTTTTTTTCATGATCCAATTTTACTACATGTAGGTTTAATTTTATAACACTCGGAGGGTTTTTGTGAATAAAATGTTTTCGCGATTTTATATTAAATCTTTCTCAAACTTTTGGGATTTCTGAGAAAACAATTTGTTAGACACAATTTCAGAACAAAAGCCCTTATATAAAACGTTTGCAAATGTTTAAAAGGCAGCAAATGGGCGTTAGATTTCATTTCACGAAAT
>CM042143.1:15938060-15963060 GCA_023376005.1 Doryteuthis pealeii
GTTGATTGAAGTCAGTATTAATTTCAGATGAAAAAGGTTACGGCATTATGAAATGTATTAAATTTTGATCTGATAAGACTTTTCCTCCAAATTCCCTCAGCTCTGCATCGTTTATTTATTATCAAAATGAAAGAGACTCATCGCCTATTTCCTTGATATAAAATATGTGCTGTTATTTGTACCTTAGAGAGGGCCGGTTTAGCTCAGACGGTAGAGCGTTCGGCTAGAAATCACAAGGTTCCTGGTTCGATACCGGCCCTCGCCAACTCAGCCTATGAGTAGCACGGGGATCTGTGCGGCAAATTGAGGAGCTGATGGTGAGTGTGGCTCTCCACCTCAGACACTTAAATAATCACCTTGGTCTAGCGCTAGGGAAAAGGGGATATACTCCATCGTTGTCTGGCTGATACTGACATTAGGCCGCCTCGACGACAGAACAGATTCTATTTTGTGCATACACCATTTTGTTACATATTCAAAATTCAGTGTCTTTAATAATTCCTAGTGGGTCAACTTTCCAATCCAGTCATGCCTAGTCTTGTATTCTCTTTGTACTAGTTTGCTGTACACACTTATTACATCATTGATTGTCTCATCTCTGTCACGGAACATCCTACATTATTATTATTATCTACTCCTTTTGAGTTTTCACATCAGCATTGGCTGATGGTCTTTCACTGGAGTCTGAGTGACAGCAAGTCGCCTCAGGTCTCCAGGACTCTTCTGAGTATTCTAGCTGATTGCAGCTATGCAGTAATCTGGATGGTCTCAATTCCTCCTCTGATTTCCAGATCCTCTAATCTTTTTCCAAGCTTTTTGGGGCCGTGCGAAGTGCATCAACTACAATTGGTATCACTTTTCCCCTTATATTCCATAACTTTTTCAATTCTCTGACAAGGTCTAGGTATTTATCCATCTTTTCGTTTTCTTTCAACTTCACCCTGTGATCTGCTGGAACCGCAAAGTCCACCAGTTGGCACGTTCTCTTTTTCTTTTTCTTTCTTTTTTTTAAATCAACACTAAGTCTGATTTCCCGGCTGGAATGGGCTGATTCGTTTTTATCTCAAATTCCCAGAGAATTTTATGCGTTTCATTCTTAAGAACAGATTCTTGTTTATGCATATACCATTTTGTTGTATGGTCAAAATTTATTTTTTTGCATAATTCCCAGTGGATCACCTTCCCAACCCAGTCGTGTCTAGTTTTGTATTGCCAGTGGATTATTATTATTATTATTATTATTATTATTATTATTATTATTATTATTATTCCTTTTGAGTTTTCACATCAGTGTTAGCTGATGGTCTTTCACTGGATTCTGAGTGACAGCAAGTCTCCTCAGGTCTCCAGGACTCTTCTGAGTATTCTGGCAGATTGCAGCAGTGCAGTGTTCTGAATGGTTTCAATCCTTCCTCTGATATCCAAACTTTCCAAACCCTTTTCTAATCCTTTTGGGACTGTTCCAAGTGCACCAACTACAATTGGTATAACTTTCACTTTCATATTCCATAACTTTTCAGTTCTCTGGCAAGGTCCAGATATTTGTCAATTTTTTCATTTTCCTTTAACTCACCCTGTGATCCGCTGGCACTGCAAAATCCACCAGTTGACAAGTTCTTTCTTTTTTTGTTAATCAACACTAGGTCTGGTCTTCTTGCTGGGATAAGGTGATCCGTTTTAATTTCAAAGTCCCAGAGAATTTTGTGCGTTTCGTTCTCAAGAAACAGATTCTGGTTTATGCATATACCATTTTTGTTGTGTGGTTAAAATTTAATTTCTTGCATAATTCCCAGTGGATCACCTTCCCAACCCAGTCGTGTCTAGTTTTGTATTCTCGTTGTGCTAGTTTGCTACATTCGCAGAGTATATGGTTAACAGTCTCATCTCTATTACCGCAAAGTCTACATTTACTATTTTGTTGGGTCTTATCAATTTTCGCTTTGATGTAGTTTGTCCTTATGGCATTATTTTGTTATTATTTTTATTATTATTTTTATTATTATTATTATTATTATTATTATTTAATTCTATTTTAGTTTCAGCTTTACTTTCCTGGTCTTTGTATTTAATGATTTTATTATACTCCTTGACCGTTTTATTCTAGTTTTAACTGTTGGTGCTTCACAGTGACATCAAGTCTCCTCAGGTGTCCATGACTAAGGATTCTAGCTGATCTTTACAGTGCTATCTTCAGGATGGTTTCGTTTCTCTTTTGTTCTTTAATTTCTCCTGTATCCTTTTCCTTGGGAACCGTTTCAAGCGCTCCAAGATTTCCAGAGCTGCCGAATTGTCTCACGTTACCAAAATATTGCAAAACTTTAAACTCACCGTAATATTTTTAACGCGATAAAGTTGGTTTGTAATAAAGTTAATGATGTATATATTAATACTGGTGTTCCTAAATCTTCCGTCCATTAATATCCAGCAACACACCTTGGTTACAAAAAATGAGTCCGTCCAAATTGTTCAAGATGCAATGCAAAAAATTTATATTTTTGTTTTATTTTTAATATTGAAATTGTGAATTACAGAATATATTTTGGTCATACCCAGTCCACCTGAGATAGCTCCTGAATCGAGTTTTTGTCACTTTTTGTCGGCAAAATAATGTAGATAATTTAAACGCTTTCCTACAGATTTTTATCGGCAAATCTTATTATAATGGAGATTGTGGGTTTGTCTGTCTGTAACCGAAACTATATTACTATACAAGTCACAATTCCCTTTGTTATTTACACACATTCTCCATGATTTTATTTTTTATTTAAACCTCAATTATTAGTAAAATTGTTTTACATCATTAAGACTGTTACCAATATCTACATACTAATAGCATGCAATTATATTTATATATTCAACGAAATAGCGGTTTACAGTGTGAATGGAAGGCTAATTTGCATATTGATCTTAAAAAATTTGATTTTGATAAATATATGCTTAGTATTATTGATTTCTAATTGTTTGGTTTTATCTTAATAAATATGAGCAAAAATCTCGGGGATAAATCTTAACAGAATCTATTAACATAAAGAAATAACTGTAATTTTATTATTTTCTTCCTATTTTAAACTAAATAGTTAAAATTAGGGAAATTTACCACTGAAAGACGGGAGTGAGTGAAAATGGTGGAACAGTTTAGTTTCAAAGTTGTTCTATTTTCCGATTATACCCCCTCTGTTCCAAAATATTTTTATCTGAATTCTTATTCAGTTTCATTAGCCTTTCTAATTTAACATGATATTTTATTATATTAAAACTTAAATACTTGCACCCGGAGGGTGCATATATTTGCTAGTCAATTATAAATATTTTAGTTTATATGTAAATTAAATGGCAGCATTTGTGTATGAATTATATATATATATATATTTATATATAAATATATATATATATATATATATATATATATATATATATTTATATATATATATATATATATAATATATATATATATATATATATATATATATATATATATAATGTGTGTGTGTGTTAATTGTGAATTAAAGAATATATTTTGGTCATATCCAGTCCAACTGAGATAATTCATGAATCGAGTTTTTGTCACTTTTTGTCGCAAAATAATGTAGATATTTTAAACGCCTTCCTACAGATTTTTATCGGCAAATCAATGTTAATATTTTACACCCCCCCCCCCCCCCTAAGAAAGAGTGATAGAGACTTAAATCAAGATTATTATAATTTTACATATTTAACTATTTTGCAAATAGCTCTTAAGTAGGCATATCAAATGTTATAATAATTAAATTATCATACTGTGGTATATCCACACTTCCTGCTGTTACTAAATTATGGATCCCTAATATCTTTTTAAGGTAGTATAGAAATCCTTATGGCGATCAGTGCAGCTGATGGCCTTGAGAGTGAGTGTCAGCATTTGACCTCACTCTCACTTTGCGTTCTGGGGATGGAACGTGAGAACCGAAGGCAATAGAAGCCCTTCCGGTTTAAGGAGTAAGTAACTTAGTCAGTAGACAGTTAGGACTTAGAAGCGAAGCTAGCAAGATGTGAGCTCACTGCGTGATTGTCTGGTCTGGGGTTCTACGAATAAAGTAACATCATAGTAAATCGAAGTCTTGTTGTTATTACTAAAAGCTAACAATAGCACAAGGCTTTTGAGAAGAAATGATCCCCGACAAAGACCCGGAGTCCCCAAGAAACACCACGACAAGACCAGACCAAGATAGAAGATAGATAATAGACGATCAGAAGACGGCCGGAAGAATAGACCAGAGTAAGACGTAAGAAGTATACAACGTATAGATATTTAGTGCCGTCAAAGAAAAGGCACTACATAACATATATATATTTGGTACCGTGACGACGCCGCTACGTTACACTGCTAGTAATATTTATTTCTCATATGCAGTGATACTTCTTAATTGGCCGACCTGATATTTAAAAATTTCCCCTCATAGATCATTAGGAAGTGATTTGAACTGACTTAACTGATTTTTTGCTGTTAGAATAACCATAAAACAATATTTTAATAGGAATTGTTGAAATATTCTTGCAAAAAGCAGTGGTTTGTATGAATGTGCTTAAATGTGCCGTAGATAAAACCTTTTGCGAAGATTATCCAACTGCAAAAAGAAGAAAAAGAAAAAAGACATTCCGAAAGATAAGAGTTCTGTTCATTTAAGTATTTCCAGTTGGAATCTGGATTTTTGGTTTCATCTCATTCTGTTTTAAGAATGTTGATAAACCTATCCAGACATATAAAAATAATCTCTTCCAAGGAATATTTGTTTATCGTTTATGCTTTATAATGCATTGCCAAAATAAACTGAAAGTTACATAAACTGGCAACATTGTCTCGTATTACATAACGGTGTAGCGATTGTCTGCCCATGTTTGGTCTGGAATAGTTATCTTCCCTTGTTTTCAGGTTTTGACCGCTAGTGTTCCTGACTGGCCATTTTTGTGGTCTTTTACAATGATTTTAATTACCAATGGTGCGCATCGAAAGTAAATGAGGAACAATGCTCACACCACTACCATGAGGATTTCTTCAGTAATACATTGAGCTATAGATTTGTCCCAATGTGTTAGCTCATATCGGGAAATTGAATCAAGAAACAAGTCTATCGGTCGAAACGGAATGGCCATTTTTGTTGTCTTTTACAATGATTTTAATTACCAATTGTGCACATGAATCTCTACTCGCAAGTAAATGAGGATCAATGCTAACACCACTGCCATGAGGAATTCTTCAGTAATACATTGAGCTATAGATTTGTCACAATAAGTTAGGTCTTAATCAGGAAAGCGTGGAGTGTTCCTCGGGACAGCAAACAGGACAAATGGGTTAGAGATTTGCGCCTATACCTTTTATGTGGGGGGCTTTGTCCCCTAGCCTAAGTAAGATACATTTCTTCCTGTACTTAGTATCTCTGCTTTAGAATGAAAGCCTGCGACCTGCTTTTTTATAATACATTTATGCATCTTCTTAATACACCTCTAGTACCTTGTCTAATATAGGTGTTCATCGTGTATCTCTTTTGTATAAGTTATATTTGTATATGTATTCCTGTTTAAATGTATCCCTATGGGCTCACTATTAATGTCTATGTTTGGTTACACCTTATAACTTCTTTGTCGGAATATTACTTGTACTTATATGTACCCACTTGTAAGGTCACAAAGCCTTCCAACGAATTACAATGCCTTCCTAACTCAACAACGGCATTTAAGATAGTCACTGATGTTCCTAAATTTGATTGTCTGACGTAGGGGGAAAATCCGGACTAGAAACAAAAAGGTTAACTTCTTAAAGTTAATATAATATGATAAAATAAAATAAATATTTCTCTACCAAAGTCCCCAGGGAAAATATTGAATATATACGTAATTTTATTGAGAAATCCTTCATTTCTGTCGAAAAATCATTCGACCATGAACGTGTGAGAAAAAAGAAAAAGAGACAAGGTCATAAAATCCGTGGTTAATTATCCAGCTCCTGCGAAACAATGCCAGTTTCACGACCCTCTTGTACAATCAAGGGTTAATTAACTATCCTTTCAATGGTAAAAAAAGTTTTTTTCTGTATATCAATCTCAAGGGATCAAGAAGACTGGTCAGGTAACAATGGGATCTGTACAACGCCAAACGATAATGTGACATCCCTCTGTCATTTGAAGTCTATTTATACAAAAAGCAAACCTGCGCATATCCCGATAGTAAGGTAAAATTACCGTCAGGTGCAGATTTCACCTTCGGTATTTCATATTGGACACTAACACTCCAGCTGACGCTATCCATGTGAGTAGAGGGCCCACCTCAAATATCTTATATTGATTCATTTTTTAGAACATTTAACAGGTATAACAAGACATTCGACTTAAATTCTTAATCGACAAGTAATGAATTGGTTGTCCTATTAAGATACTTGTTAAGTATCTGGCCGCCATCCTTGGCCAGTTGTAAAGAACCTAAAGTAAATAAGTAAGTAAGTCCCGAGTTATAGAATCCTTTGGAAGTGAATAAGTCCTGTGATATAGAATCCTTTGGTAAGTGAATAAGTCCTGTGATATAGAATCCTTTGGTAAGTGAATAAGTCCTGTGATATAGAATCCTTTGGTAAGTGAATAAGTCCTGTGATATAGAATCCTTTGGTAAGTGAATAAGTCCTGTGATATAGAATCCTTTGGTAAGTGAAAAGTCATGTGATATAGAATCCTTTGGTAAGTGAATAATCCTGTGATATAGAATCCTTTGGTAAGTGAATAAGTCCTGTGATATAGAATCCTTGGTAAGTGAATTCCTGTGATATAGAATCTTTGGTAACTGAATAAGTCCTGTGATATAGAATCCTTTGGTAAGTGAATAAGTCCTGTGGTATAGAATCCTTTGGTAAGTGAATAAGTCATGTGATATAGAATCCTTTAGTACGTCAACAAGTCCTGTGGTATAGAATCTTTTGGTAAGTCAATAAGTCCCGTGGTATAGAATCCTTTAGGTCCGTCGTCCAAGAAGATCCAAGTAGTAGTGAGCTAAGATTAGAATCAGCCAGTATAAATAATAATAGCAGCAGCAGAGCACTGCCAGTGATTGGACAAGAAGTTGGTCACATGGTAGTCGGCGAGTCTATAAGTACAAGTGGCCATCCGGTACACACCTTATATACACAAAAATTTCAACAATACTATTCAAATTTTATTAAAATTATCTGCTAAGTTTAGAGGCAGCTTTTAAAGATGTAACATGCTAACTAATTTCATACAATTCATTAACATTATTATTGTTATTTCGGTTTAAAAATACGTTTAGTTTAACCCGGGCGTCGGAAATTTTTCTACAGTTTATTTTTTGAATTTACAGCCGATATATTCTTCAGTTTTTCTTTTCTTAGGTCTGTTAGAAAGTTACTAGCCTAAATTATGACTAAGAAAAAAGTCACTAATATATATATATATATATATATATATATATATATATATATGCTCCCCATCCCCTAGGGTTGAGCACTCTGGGGGGGGGATCTCGCTGACGGCCGCCAAACTCAAGCGTAAACGCAACGCTCTTCTAAGGAATGGAGCACTTTGTGACGGCCTTTACACACAAAGCGATGTGTGTATTAAAACAGTTAAAATCCCCTTCCCATTCAGTAAGTGAAGACAGCCTAATGGTTAAGGTGCCGGACCAATCGGATTTCAATTCCGGCTGTAGGTAGCTTACAAAATGTTCTGAAGAGACTTGATAAGTCGAAACACGTGTCTGTGGATGACCCTATATATATATATATATATATATATTATTATAATGGAGATTATGTGTTTGTTTGTCTGTAACCGAAACTATATCACTACTCAAGTCACTATCCATTTAGTTATCATACATCACATTCTCCATGAATCATTTTTATTTAAGCCTCTATTATTAATAAAATTGTTTTTCATTATTAATACTGCTGGTCATATCTACGTACTAATAACATGCAATTGTATTTATATTTACAACAAATAGCGGTTTACTGTGTGAACGGCAAGGCTAATTTGCATATTGATATTTAAAATTTGATTTTAATAAATATGTGCTTGGTATTGTTGATTTCTAATTATTTGATTTTATCTTAATGAATATGAACAAAAATCTCGGGGATAAATCTGAAAAGAAATCAATTAACAAGAAGAAATAACTGTAATTTTATTATTTACTTTCTTATTTAACTAAATAGTTAAATTAGAAAGGTTTAGCAAGGAAAGACGGGGGGTGGGATGGAAAAGGAAGCTACAGCTGTTTTATTTTTCGATTATACCCCTCTCTGTTTCAGATCATTTTATCTGCATTCTTATTTAGTTTATTTAGACTTTGTAATTTAATATGATATTTTATGACATTAATACTTGCACCCGGAGGGTGCATATATTTTCTAGTATATATAAAAATAATTGTATTATTTTAAAGTCAATGTTTATTTTAATCGATAAATCCACCAAAAATAATGTAAGCTTCAGATGCAGTCAGTTCACTGTAAATGTTCTATTTCTTGTTCATTTTATTTTAGTGCATGTAAATTTATTCCATTTCCTGTAGGTTATTTGATAGTAAAAAGTATTTAGTCTATACATTGTGTACGTTTCTTTGTCGAAAATGCTGTAGAATTTACACAAGATGTTTAACCTTCCGTGTTTAAACACATGTTCAGCTGAAACTGTTGGATTATTTGTAGTATATTGTTATTTACTAAGCGAAGCTCAGATGTGGCACAAGGCCAGATGTATGGAGCACCCAGTGAGAATCGAACTCACTAAAAATAATCTGCGAATCTAGCTTGCTAACTATTACACCACAAGAGGTGTATTATAAAGTTATTTACTAAGCGTATCTCAGATGCGGCACAAGGCCAGATGTATGGGGCACCCAGTGAGAATCGATCTCACTAACAATACTCTGCTAATTTAGCTTGCTAACTATTACAGCACAGTATATAAGCCGTGCTGCGCTCAACGACTTAGATTTATAGACTGAGCTTGGTTTATACCTAAGTCAATCAACAGCCCGAATACGTGGTTGGTTAACAACTTAATCGCTGATACTGACAGATGTTGATTTGTAATCATTGAGGAGGGAACTGCAAGACTGAGGAGCATCAAGGAACAACCAAATGATTCTTCACTAAGGATCGTGCTCTGCTTAACACAAAGGATATCCGCTGGACAGCGCACTTGCTTGAAACCTAAAAGATCGCCACAAAAATCGTACCAGAAACTATTTCCGGTTCTTAGATTTTTTTAAAAAGAAAATCTTGAAGGTAGAGATGTAATAGTAATTTTAAAAAGACAAACATAGAAATGTAAAATAAAAGAAAATAAAAAAAAGATGTCGCGCAAGAGCCCGGATATCCATGACAATCTCTCGCCAACGGTACCTATCATTCATTGCCCTGGGAGGTCCTCTGCGCGGCATCCAGTATCCACGCACAGTTAGTCTATGTATGTCTTTGATGGAGGGCCTTCTAATATCTAAATCAACAGAAAGCGACATTACTGCACGCATATGAAAGGCATGGACTGCTTTAAACAGATTGTCAGTAATATGGAAATCCGATCTCACTGACAAGTTAAATCGAACATCCTTCCAATCCGTAGTTTTATCTGTGCTACTGTATGGCTGCACTACTTGGACCCTAACGAATTGCCTGAATTTAACGCCGGGGTCCAGCGAGCTTCGGCCGCTGGACTTGTTGATAGTTTTTTTTTAATAATAGCATCGATCCCAGGGGTCTATCCCCCCAGGCAACACCTGCCCACTTGATTTAAAGGGGCATGGCTGGGTTTATTGCCCAGCGCCTGAGGGGGAATGCCGAAGGGATTTGATGCAATTTTTGTTCTTTCCCATCCATGAGCTTTGACTTGTGGGTGGGCCCACGTTAATACGAGGACTTGTGCCCAGCCCATACAAGTGGGGTATGAGGCAAATACACCCCTGTTACGATTTTTTGGCGATCCTTTAGGCTTCAATCAATAACGCTGTCCAGCAGAGATCCTTGGTGTTAAGCAGAGCACGATCCTTAGTAAAGAATCCTTTGGTTGTTCCTAGGTACTCCTCAGTCTTGCAAGTCCTCCATCAATGATTTCAAATGGATGTATCTCTGTATCAGCGATTAAGTAGTTAACCATCCACGTATTCAGGCTGTTGATTGGCTGAGATTTAAAACAAGTGACCCTCTTAGTCTATAAATCTAAGTGGTGTATTGTAGCACACCATACATATTAGGATATTTCAACAACCCCACGAGAAAACAACTGGACGGCTACCTGCTTCATATAACCCAAACTATCCCCGTGATGCAAACAAGACACGCCGGACACTGCTGGAGAAACAATAACTAACTCATTAGTAACGGTCTTCTGTGGAAGCCATCACATGGGCACGCCAAAGTAAGATTTTAATAACGCGCAAAATAAATAAATAAAAACCTACTAGCGCATTGTGTGTTTACTGATGCACTTTGTGTGATGCATTAGATGGAGTGTTGACTCTGTTTTCAGTATTTGAGATGAAGATGATCTTTATCAATTCAAAACTTTAATGGAAGATGATTATCAGTGGGCGAGAAAGAAGAGAAAAATAAAGAAGATAAAATAAGAACAATTTTGACAGATGTTATTGCTCCAATCTTGTATGTATTCTTCCGTGTTCTTATGAACAGTAAATTGTTATACACGATGAGATAGAAATGATAATAAAAAAAGGCAACAGAAATAAAACATTTATTATGAAAAGAAAAAACAATAATGAGTTGTCAAACTCTTTAAAAATATCATATTTATCCATCCTACACGTAGCTATCAATTCAAATATGAAATAAATTTGATAATCTTATTATAATGGAGATTGTGGGTTTGTCTGCCTGTAACCGAAACTATATCACTACTCAAGTCACAATTCCCTTTGTAATTTACATCATATTCTCCTTGATTTTATCTTTATTTAAACCTCAATTATTAATAAAATTGTTTTACATTATTATTACTGTTGACCATATCTACATACTAAAAACATGCAATTGTATTTATATATACAACAGAATAGCAGTTTACAGTGTAAACGTAAAGCTAATTTGCATATTGATATTAAAAAAACTGATTTTAATAAAAATATGCTTGGTATCATTGATTTCTAATTGTTTGGTTTTATCTTAATGAATATGAGTAAAAATCTCTTCAATAAATCCTAAAAGAAATTCATTAACAAGAAGAAATAACTGTAATTTTATTCTTTACTTCCTATTTTAACTAAATAGTTAAATTAGGAAAATTTAGCATTGAAAAACGGAAGTGATGAAGAGTAAGTTTCAGTTGTTCTATTTTCGATTATACCCCCTCCGTTTCAAATCTTTTTATTTGAATTCTTAATTAGTTTCATTAGCCTTTCTGATTTAATCTAATATTTTATTACATTTAAAGTTAATTACTTGCACCCGGAGGGTGCATATATTTGCTAGTAATAATAATGAAAGAAAGAAATTTAAAAAATAAGTTGAGAAAAACTTCAGTTTTAAAATGAATTCAAAATACTAGACAGGAACAATAATGTTTTCTTTTTACAAAGCAGCACGCCTCCCTACGTAAATTCCTGAGGATCTACACAACAATCAAAAAGTCTTTGAGATATTTATTTAGTCGGATTCGCGCTTATAGAAAATGTGATACAAGTTCCGAAGCATTAGGCATCCAAAGTAATAATTCTTTGAGACTTAGTTGTAAAAAAAGGTAAAATATATATCTATATCTAGCGGCAGGGTTAGATAATTCTCTATCAGATTTCCGATAAATACAATCTTGGATTTTCTGTCGAATAAAACTTGGAATTTATCAGGTTCTTAAGATGTTTTACCAAACAAAATTACTAAAAACGCTAAAAAGAAAAACAACCGAAGTCTAAAAAGAAAATTATTTTTATTTTTTTAATTCCCTGAAGTAAAAATTAAAGAAGACAATTCTAAAAAAAAATTTTTTAAAAATAAAAATTTTTTAATATAAAAAAATTCTCCAAGTCTCTTAGTATGGATGGCTCGTTTCGGGAAATTTCCAAATGATCATGGTATCCATTGATTAGCAAGACACCAAAAAAGAGTGGCTTCTTCTTTGGCATCGAAAGTTAAAGTTTCAGTGTCAAAGGGGAATTATCGGATATTTTTATGGTTTAATTTTATGTTCCTATTTTATTATTGGTTTTATTTATTGTTTTTGTATTTTTCATTGGGTATATGTGTTACATAATCTATGCAGTTGCATAAGATTATTGTCAATCCCCTGTATTTCTAAAGGGATGGCCCTTTTCATATCACGGGCGGGATTTTCCATGGAATATTACTGAAAGCCCGCGAAATATGTGAAGTCACGTGGGACCTGGTTGGGTCCTCAGTTTTCAGTTTGACGTCGGGCAGAGAAGATGTGCTGCCTTAACTGGAACTCACTGCATACGCGCGCTATGTTAGTCAGATATTTAGTTACATTAAATGTTTAGTTAAGTAAATAAAAGCTTAAGAAAATAACACAGTTTGTAGTTGGTGAATGTCTTGGTAACAAGACTGATGAAGAAGAAGAAATGAGTTAAGTGCGACCGACCGACCAAGACGAAGTCACCAAGACGAAGTCAAGATGTTAGAAGAGACGCTAGGAGAACAGAAGAAGAAGAATAGAAGTAAGTAATGAAAAGGGTATACAACAATATGTATTTATATTTTAGTGTTTTTATCTGTTTAATTCATTTCAGCTAAACTTTATTATTTATTAATACATTTGCCGGTAGAGTGGTCGGCTAGAAACCACAGAGTTCATATTTCGATGCCGGCCCTAGCCAACTCAGCGTATGAGTAGCACAAGGATCTTTACAGTAAGGTATGAAGCTGATATTAGGTGTGGCGCTCCATTTCAGACGCTAAAATATATCTCCATGGTCTATCGCTAATGAAAAGGGGATAGTCTCCCTCGCAGATTGGCTGTTACCGACTTTAGGCCACCCCGTCAAATTTACTTTTATAGCGTAAGGAAAATTAAAAAGGTTCAGTATGAAAATGTACGTCTTAAGATGTTAAAAAGGATTAATTTTCTCATTGATTTTATTAGTATCTTGGGCTAGACGGGCGGTCGGTGAGGCCCCCTCTGATTAATCGGCTGGTCACGTCACGCCCTAGCACCTATATGATTTTCCCAACCCTATTGCCTTATGGCAAGCCCCAAACCCTTTTTATCATATGGGTGTTAGAAGGCGATGGCTGAGGGTCTACAAGTCCTGGGAATGACGTTAAACTCTATCTGATGGTGAGGTTCCAATTCTTGAGGTTTGGGGAATGTGAGCACCCCTTCATCACCATTGCTCCTGGTCCACTCTGACCCGGAGTGGTAGTACCTGTTAGGGTCCCATCTATGGGTTAAATAGAAAAATGTATTCATAAAAAATATACAACATATGTATTTATATTTTAGTGTTTTTATCTGTTTAATTCATTTCAGCTAAACTTTACTATTCATTGATACATTTGCCGGTAGAGCGTTCGGCTAGAAACCACAGAGTTCATATTTCGATACCGGCCCTAGCCAACTCAGCGTATGAGTAGCACAGGGATTTTTACAGTAAGGATTGATTTATTTCAAAACTTTATCGGCATTAAATAACCCACTGAGGTTGATATGCCGTAAAACCAAACCAAACCAAAATGATTTTATTAGACATTAATAAAACCTGGGTTGACTTCAGTAAAATCATATTTTTGTAGTTGTATGTTTCGCTCTGAGAAGTGACATGCAACTACACTTGAAGTAATCGAACGGTATTGACAGTCATCGCACGGGAACTCGGATTTTCTTGATATGGTGTAAGCTGTTAAAAAAAAAATGATAGATAGAATTGAACGTTGATATATATATATATATATATATATATATATATAAGAGATTTATCCAAAACTTGGTAGTAAGGGATGATTCTATATGTGATTTCTAAGATCCACTGTACTAATATTGATGATCCAGTATGCATAAATACAGCGAATCTTTAAATCACTGAAGAGAGCTCAATGTAAAATAACCTTTTAGATTATATACAGAGCAATATTTATCAATAAAGGAAGGAAGACCTCAATACAGTAATCCCATAATAAATTCATTTCGACGAAAATTGGGGCCCATATAAATCTAAGTTGATTTAAACCGGCTCCCCAAATTTTCGTCTCATCAGATGGGTCACAATTCACTTATGGACAAGCATATCACAAAAAAACCCAAAGAGCTGAATATATATAAATTCAAACAAAAACAAAAAATAATAAAAAAAATTTTTTTTTCTAACAGTGTAGGATAGTAACCATAGAAACAGGAAGTGAATGAAAAAAAGAGATACATCTCAAGGTTGATTCCTAGGTTGATCAGACAGACAAAAAAGTGACAGGACAGAAAAAACAGAGTAGTATATTAAAATATAAATAGACAAGTAAAATAAAAAGATTTTAAATTTAAACATTAGAGTATAATGATGTATAAAAGAAAATACTAGTTAAGATATAAATAATAATTATATATATATATATATATATAATATATATATATATATATATATATATCGATGATAGATAGATAGATAGATAGATAGATTCATACATACATACATACATATAAAAGTATTGGTATAAGATCTGACCGTAAATATTAGATAAAAGATCGAAACCAACATGAAAGGGACGGCGGGGGAGGGGGTCTTTTGAACGTGTTGACATTTTCTATGACCTGAAAATGGTGTTAAATGTCGCACAAAAGTCGAAATGTTAATATGCAAATGCGTTCCACTGAATTCGGCTCCGGTTAAAATTGCCCATCATCATCCGGCAGAACAGGTAGACAAAGTAATTGGTTGAAGAAATAACCTTCGAGAAAAAGAGAATACAAGTGAATATCTATCTATCTATCTATCTCTCTCTCTCTATATATATATATATATATATATATATATATATATATATGTGTGTGTGTGTGTGTGTGTGTGTGTGTATATATGGGGGGGATATGTACATACGTGTGTTCAAATCTTTATATGTATCGAGATTTACTTGTTTTTTTAGGAGTTTATTTGGAGTTGTTCACAAGTGGAAAAGAAGATTGATTATTTCTCGGGAAAAGATGGATTTAGCAAATTCACATGGAACTCAAATCGTGTAGTTATCACGAAGGACAATGCTTAAATGGCTTCATTGATTTGGCCCAAAGAAGAACACTGATTGGAAGAAATATTGAAGGAATGAATAGATGGACAGTAAATGTCCAGAAAACGTTATCGCTCATTTAAAATGGGGTTGGACCTCATGGAACCTTCTTGTATGGAAATCAATTAGAAATGTTTTATTTGATGGCAATTGGAGAGAGTTGTAACTATTACGATTGTGAATAGGGAGTTTAATTCGTTCTGCTCGGAACTCAATGTCCTCGTATATCAAATCAATTTACACCTTTGAAATAAACTGAAATGCCATTAATTTGTTCAAATGTTAAGAAGCATACGTGGAACCCAGACCTCAATGCATAAATAGAGTATATGTCCTGTGGAAAGATTCTTTATCTTTTTAAAGTTTGATAGAAAAAACAATGGTGCCCAAGGAGGCATAACAAAGAAACAAACAAATACTACTACTAATACTACTACTACTAATGATAATAATAATAATCTTATTATAATGGAGATTGTGGGTTTGTATGTCTGTAACCGAAACTATATTACTATTCAAGTCACAATTCCCTTTGTTATTTACATCACATTCTCTCATGATTTTATTTTTATTTAAACCTCAATTATTAATAAAATTGTTTTACATCATTAATACTGTTGGCCATATATACATATTATTAACATGCAATTGTATTTATATATACAACAAAACAGCGGAGTGTGAATGGGAAGGCTAATTTCCATATTGATCTTAAAAATTTGATTTTAATAAATATGTGCTTGGTATTATTGATTTCTAATTGTTTGGTTTTCTATTAATGAATATGAGCAAAAATCTCGGGGATAAATCTTAACAGAAATCCTTTAACAAGAAGAAATAACTGTAATATTATTCTTTACTTCCTATTTTAACTAAATAGTTAAATTAGGAAAATTTACCAATGAAAGACGGGAGTAAGGGAAAATGATGGAAGAGTTAGTTTCAAAGTTGTTCTATTTTTCAATCATAACCCCTCTGTTCCAAATATGTTTATCTGAATTCTTATTCAGTTTCATTAGCTTTTCTAATTTAACATGATACTTTATTATATTAAAACTTAAATACTTGCACCCGGAGGGTGCATATATTTGCTAATAATAATAATAATAATAATAATAATAATAATAATAATAATAATAACAATAACCCCAGCCAGTAGACCAGACCTAGTATTGATCAACAAAAAAAAAGAGAACGTGTCAACTGGTGGATTTTGCGGTTCCAGCAGATCACAGGGTGAAGCTGAAGGAAAATGCAAAGATGGATAAATACCTGGACCTTGCCAGAGAATTGAAAAAGCTGTGGAATATGAGAGTGAAAGTGATACCAATTGTAGTTGGTGCATTTGGAACGGTACCAATAAACTTGGAAAAAAGACTGGGGGATCTAGAAATCAGAGGAAGAACTGAGACCATCCAGACTACTGCACTGCTGCAATCGGCTAGAATACCCAGAAGAGTCCTGGAGACCTGAGGAGATTTGTTGTCACTCTGACTCCAGTTAAATACCATCAGCCAACGCTGATGTGGAAAAACTCAAAAGGAGTGATAATAATAATAATAATAATAATAATAATAATAATAATAATAATAATAACATTGCATTTTGACCATACAACCAAATGGTATATGCATAAACCAGAAACTGTTCTTGAGAATGAAACGCATAAAATTCTCTGGGACTTCGAGATAAAAATGGATCTCGCCATCTCAGTCAGAGGACCTGATCTAGTGTTGATTAACAAAAAAAGAGAACGTGCGAACTGGTGGACTTAGGGGTTCCAGCAGATCATAGGGTGAAGCTGAAGGAAAAGGAACAGATGGATAAATACCTGGACCTTGCCAGAGAATTGAAACATATGTGGAATATGAGAGTAAGAGTAATACCAATTGTGGTTGGTGCACTTGGAACGGTCCCAACAAACTTGCAAAAAAAAGACTGAAGGACCTGGAAATCAGAGGAAGAATTGAGACCATCCAGACTACTGCACTGCTTCAATCGGCTAGAATACCCAGAAGAGTCCTGGAGACCTGAGGAGACTCGTTGTCACTCTGACTCCAGTGATATACCATCAGCTAAAGCTGATGAGAAATACTCAAAAAGAGTGAAAATAATAATAATGATAATAATAATAATTCTATTCGACTTGGAAATTAGTTTTTTCCGCTGCTTCAATTTGAATAAATATAAGAAAAATAAGAAAATATATATGTATAGTATAAGTAACCTTGACTTACTAGTGTCTCAAATTATGAAGTTTTGACTTACGAGATGTCACGTGATTTTTTGTTTTGTGTTTAGAGTTCAAATTTAAGTCATGAGCGAGCTTCAAATTCGCTTATGTTCTCTATAGGTAAAAAAAAACAACATGTAATAAAATAATCATTAAAACATATTTCAGCACATAATTTATCAATTTCTATTTTGTTATGTTTTTATACAATTGTGCTATCATGTGAATTCATTTTTTTTCTTATTAAAAAAAGTTTAAAAAATAGGATGCTTTTTCTTCTTTTTTTTTTTTTTTTTTTTTTGTAGAGAGATGAAACGGATTAAGGGCATTTCAGTTAATTTCAATGGGGAAAATTGATTTAATATACGAGGAAATTGAGTTAGGAACGGAACGGATTAAACTCGTAAGTCAAGGAACCACTTTTATGGTACTAGACTAATTGTTTGGAGAGCAAATTTTAGACTTGAGCTGAAGGCAAACTTTTGCATATATTCTTTCTATGGTTTTCTAAAGGCAATTATAAAAACATAATCAAGCTCGTAAATTTTATTAGGATTTTCGAACGGGGAAACGACTTCAGCAAAAGAAATTCTCGAAGAGGTGAAATCTTTAACCGTAATTCAATGAGTCAAGCTAAGAATATAGTCCGAAATTGGATAATGTGATCGCTAATTGGAATTGTCACAGTTATCTTTTCAGAAGACGCTCCAGTTTCAGGTGCACGCGACGCGGCATTCGAAGAAAAGAAAAGCCGAAGCGAGAGGGTCAGAGGTTTTTCGTAGATCTTCGCCAAAACGGACGGAGTGTTAATTGCTTTCTGTCAAATTTCTGCATGGAAAAGAAGTGCCTTAATGGGTGGCAGGGTTGAGTGGAGCGGAACGGCTGGGTCAAAGATAACTGGGGAGTTGATGAGTAATATGGATTAAAAGTTCGAGCGCTTGTGTGAAAGTAAATTAATTGAAGGCAGACGCTGATCAAGCGGTGTATAGGCATTAACACTTCGACGGCAGTTCCGCGTAAATACAAAATTGCGATGTATAGGAGCGCTTTTGATACTTCTTTTGATCAATCTGAAACACAAAGACAATTCCACCCTGTCGGCTGGGGCGTTAGAATGCACCGACTGCACCTCTGCAGAGGGGTAAGACTCCCTCAATGGGGCCACCTGTTGGCCGTGGGTGGCGACCCGTGATGCTTAAGGATAGAGCCCAGGTGGATAAGCAATACTCCACTTTGGCCCTATCTTGGGCTAGACGGGCGGTCGGAGAGGCCCCCTCCGATCAATCGGCTGGTCACGTCAAGCCCTAGCACCTATATGATTTTCCCAACCCTATTGCCCTTATGGCAATCCCCAACCCCTTTTTATCATATGGGTGCTAGAAGGCGGTGGCTGCGAATCTACATGTCCTGGGAATGACGTTAAACTCTATCTGATGGTGAGGTTCCAGTTTTGGAGGTTTGGGGGATGTGGAGCACCCCTTCATCACCATTGCTCCCTGGTCAACTCTGACCCGGAGTGGTAGTACCTGTTAGGGTCCCATCTATGGTTTAAATAGAAAAATGTATTTATTAAAAAATTGTATTATCCATTAAGAATTGATTTATTTCAAAACTTTATTGGCATTAAATGACCCACTGAGGTTGATATGGCGTAAAACAAACAAACAAACAAAGACAATTTGTACACACTTAAAATAATTTTCATGCAACGTTTTTTCCATGTATCTGACTATTATTGATTACGTCAAGCAGCATCATAAAAAACTCTATTCTCTATCTAAAGATAGCTACTAGATCAGACTACTACTGTTGTATACCCTTCTCATTACTTACTTCTTACTTCTATTCTTCTTCTGATCATCTTCTATCTTAGGTTCTTCTTCTAGCGTCTTTGCTAGCGTCTGGACTTCTCTTGGGGACTTCGTGTCTGGTCTTTCATTTGGGGATTTCTCTTTATCAGAAGCCCTGTGTCATTGGAAGTTTTTAGATAATAACACAAGACTTCGATTTACTTTGATCATATTTTCATTCTCGAAATCCCCACCAGACTACCTGCGCAGATCGAGTCGGAGCGCGTATCACAGACTCACCACCGTCGTGCTTTCTCGCCGACTGACTAAAATATTTTCTAATCTAAACCGGAAGAGGGTCTCCTCCACCGATTCTCACGGTATCCACCGGAAGGTTAAGATTGAGGTCAAGCCTTGTCACTCATCCTTCAAGGCCGTGGGTTGTAACTTATAACAGCCATTTTTATTTCTACACTATTGCACATAAATATTAGGTACTAATAATTATGTAACACTACCATCATTAGTGACGTTCTTCTGTGGGATCCATCACATGGGCACGCCAGAGTAGGCCGTACAGCAAAAAGTAAATAGAATAACTCTGGGCAGATACTGGATGCTGCACAGAGGACTCCCAGGAGCAATGAATGATAGGGACGGTTGGCGAGAGATTTTCATGGATATCCGTGCTGCTAGCACGACATGATGATGACTGTAATGTATGTATCATACAGGGTACACTTCCGGCCAGGGAACTTAGGCAATGTGTATCTTGGAAAAATGGATTAAAGGCTTTAACTAACACCTGCGTTGTTGTTTTCTATGAGAAACACTACATGGCGACGAGCATGAGATCCATTTCACAAAGTAAGTGTTAAATGGAACACTTTAAAAGAATTTTTTTTAAAATTTACTTTAATCATAATAAAAAAATTTACTTAAAAAAAATTTACACATGGGCCAAATAGAGGCAGAATAATCCTCGGCCATATGAAATGGTCCTAAGGGCAGTCTACCCATACCATTCTACCCTAAAAGAATCTTGAAGGGAGGAGATGTAATATATGTATCATCACAGGGTACAACACCTCCTGGTTCATCGGACACTTCCGGCCTGGGAGCTTGGGCAATGTGTACCTTGGAAAAAGGAATACAGGCTTTAACTAACACCGGCGTTGTTGTTTTCTATGAGAAATACTACAATGACTTTATCCATCTTTGAATTATTCATTCTCCTTCAACCTTCTCATATTTCCCATCATTGGCCTTTTTTTATCAATTGTGGAATTTGCTCTCTCAGATGATGTTCACCTTTGTCGTGTTGTATAGCCGTATATATATCTACCAACTCCACCGCACGAGCAGGATGTGACAAAGGTCAATTTATTAAACGAAGTTTAACAGATTTGAATTCAGAGTTTTTCTTCTCTTAGACCTGTCGCCTAACCAAGGTTAAAGAGCCCAGTCTGCCCTACTATTTACTTATAGCTGGAGGAAGAGTAGGATTCATACCTTTCCCAAGGGTATTAGAGCTAAGTGAAAATGCAATTTCCGCGTCCAGGATTCGAACTCTGAATGACGAGTCCATTTCCCATGACGTTAACCATAACACCACGCGCTTCCTTGTATAGTCGTATAAAACCTTCTGACAAACTCGGGTATATAATAGAGAGAGACCGAGAGACATTTTAGATTAGAGATGGTGGTCTTGCTTGCTTGGTTACTTGCTTCTTCTTCTTCTATCTTGTCTGGCCGCCATCTTGACTAGCTTATATCAACCTGCCGGGGATTGACTTTCCTCCGTGCTAATTCTTTCTTTGGCTGGGCTAAGCTGGTCATTGACTTAATTATTTAACCAACACAACAAGTCCTTGTTGTTCTTGATCATGTTTTATTAGCCCATATTGTTTCCGCCGCGCCGATGAGACTGGATCCCGGGAGAGACGACAGTTACGTCTCTCTCCTTTAAATTCGGGTCGAACTTGAATAACTAACGAAACTCTATCATGTGTCTGTCATGACGCCCAAATTGCGCGCCTCTAAGGGTCAAGTGTTATTAACAGTCACCGGTAATTTTCCATGGGGACACCTTGATTCTAAAGTAAACGGCCCTTAATTTAAATATTCCTAGCTACAGGTCTGTTCATAATTAATGGCTTCTCATGAATTGTAACAGTAGTTTATTTAGCAATAGATTATCTAATAACAGATAAATTTGTAAATAAACTAATAATCCCTCATGATACTATTTCCATGAATTTTTAGATAAGTCTTGACAATTTTTATTATTTGGATTATTCAGACTGTTGTCCTTATCTTTAATGTTATCTACACAACGTTTTGGTTTTCTTAAAGAATTTCTTGTCTTGTTTCTATAATAAAAAGGCTAGAATAGATTTAAAAACAAAACGCAATATGAGTTACGGTAAAAAATCATATATAAGTATATAGGAAAATATTCTAGGTAATTTAGAACATTAGGTTCATAAGCTTCAAAAATTCATTCTGAAGTGTGCAATTAGACACATGGCGCAAAGGATATAGGTGTTGAGGTAATATTGTTCTAAATAATATCTTGGTGTGTTTATTCTCTTACTTGGTTGATGACTTGATCATATTACTTGGATGTCTTGTGACAGGCCTTTCGCACAGCATTTAGAATCCGCACAGAGATGATTGATGGGAACCCTCCAGCAGTGTCAAGTATGTCTTGTTCAAGTTACTTGGATGGTTTGTGTGATAGGGGCGAGTGGCGGATAATGTGAATACTGCTTCTATGATTTATCAAAGTACGCAGAATCTTTGTGTAGTTCCTATAATAATGAAAACTGTATTTTCCAGCAAAGAAGGGTCTGACTACTACACCAGCCAAAAATAAAAGATCTGGGGAGTATGGCGTACGCCTTTATTTCTATTACTCCTAGTCCCACTCTGATTCAGAGATTGTAACCATTCAAGAAAAAACAACAACAATAATAATTATAATTATGATATACGCATAAGAATAGCAGTTGTAGGTTATGTGATCACAGGAATTTGGTTGGTTTGGTTTGTTTTGTTTTACGGCATATCAACCTCAGTGGGTCATTTAATGCCGATAAAGATTTGAAATAAATCAATTCTTAATGGATAATACAATTTTTTTTATAAATACATTTTTCTATTTAACCCATAGATGGGACCCTAACAGGTACTACTACTCCGGGCCAGAGTGGACCAGGGAGCAATGGTGATGAAGGGGTGCTCCTCATTCCCCAAACCTCCCAAAATGGAACCTCACCATCAGATAGAGTTTAACATCATTCCCAGGACATGCAGACCCGCAGCCACCGCCTTCTAGCACCCATATGATAAAAAGGGTTTGGGGCTTGCCATAAGGGTAATAGGGTTGGGAAAATTATATAGGTACAGGAATTTGGTAAGACTGAGTTGTTGGGAGCTGGTATCGAAGCCGGAACCTTGCGACTCCTAGACCGATGATATACCGACTGAGCTAAACAGAGTAAATCTATTTATATCTATTATCACGAATTTATATTTTTTATTCGGGTGTTCGAACCGTACATCACGCAGTTTCTCTTTTTTTTAAAATTGTTTCGTTGTTTTCTTTTACGGCATATAAAACCTTTTCGGTTCCTTTAGTGCTGAATCAAGTCATTTTGATAAACAAAGGAATTGGGTTGCTTAATGTAGCTGCAGTTGCTTAAGTTGTCACCCAATTAAGTATTGAACATGTTCATGGCTGCTTAACTTCCGTGACATCTTTTAATGTCAACCACTGGTATATATATATATATATATATATATATATATATATATATATATATATATATATATATATATATATATATATATATATATATATATATATATATATATATATATATATATATATATATATATATATATATAATAAAGTGCTTAATTGGAGTCGTACCTAATTTTGAAAATTAATTAATTAATAATGAATTAGGCCTAATTCATTATTAATTCATTAATTTTCAAAATTAGGTACAACTCCAATTAAGCACTTATTCTCCCAAAAATTATCGGCAAAAAGCCATTCCAAAACAAACCGTGTTTACAATATATATATATATATATATATATATATTATATATATATATATATATCAGCCACAGACACCGTGTTTCAACGCTTCACTTCTCTCCAGTCTGGTTAGACACAGCAACTACCTCTGTCCAGGAGCGAAACCCAACTGATTTTTCCTCCGGCCGATTAATTCCCTGATTTTTGGTTTTATTTTTCGGCGGGGTGACATACGATGGTGGAATTTAGGTCCGTTAAGTTTGATTTTACCATATATTTTCCATGTTATTTTTTAAATTGTAAGATTTGGTTTTTGAAAAATCATTTGTTTGTTTTATGGTGCAAAGCCTTTCTATCCAATAATAATAACTTTGAAACATCTATTTGAATTATATAAGGAACCATTTCATATACTACCTCTCTGTGTCAGAGTGAACCATGTAGTTACGGTAACGAAGATGTACTCCACGCTCCTGTTGACTCCAGAATTGGGGCCTCATCCTCAGATGCAGTTTACTGTCATTTCCAGATATCTGTATGTTAATTATCTGGCCGCCATCCTTGGCCAGTTGGAAAGAACTCAAAGTAAATAAGTAAGTCCCGAGTTATAGAATCCTTTGGTAAGTGAATAAGTCCCGTGATATAGTATCTTTTGGTAAGTGAATAAGTCCCGTGATATAGAATCCTTTGGTAAGTGAATAAGTCCCGTGATATAGAATCGTTTGGTAAGTGAATAAGTCCCGTGATATAGTATATTTTGGTAAGTCAATAAGTCCTGTGATATAGAATCATTTAGGTGAATCCTTTAGCTCCGTCGTCCAAGAAGATCCAAGTAGTAATGATTAGTATGACCAGAAAAGGCCAGTATAAATAATAATATCAGCAGCAGAGCATTGCCAGTGATTGGACAATAGGTTGCCTTCCCAGGTCACGTGCTTATCGGCGAGTCTATAAGTAGGAGTAGGAATTTACCACACGCCTTATATACTAAAAATCTCACGTGGTGTAATGGTTAGCAAGCTCGCTTCGCAAACCATTGTTAGTGAGTTTGATTCTCACTGGGTGCCCCATACTTCTGGCCTTGTGCCATATCTAAGCTAAGCTTAGTAAATAACTATATCCTCACGTGGTGTAATGGTTAGCAAGCTCGCTTCGCAAACCATTGTTAGTGAGTTCGATTCTCACTGGGTGCCCCATACTTCTGGCCTTGTGCCATATCTAAGCTAAGCTTAGTAAATAACTATATCCTCACGTGGTGTAATGGTTAGCAAGCTCGCTTCGCAAACCATTGTTAGTGAGTTCGATTCTCATTGGGCGCCCCATACTTCTGGCCTTGTGCCGCATCTAAGCTCAGCTTAGTAAATAAGGGCACCTTAAGTGGTATAATGGTTAGCGAGCTAGATTAGCAGACCATTGGTAGTGAGTTCGATTCTCACTGGGCGCCCCACACTTCTGGCCTTGTGCCATATCTAAGCAAAGCTTAGTAAATAACTATATCAGAAAAACTCACGTGGTGTGTGCACCTCACGTGGTGTAATGGTTAGCAATCTAGATTCGCAGACCATTGTTAGTGAGTTCGATTCTCACTGGGCGCCCCATATTTCAGGCCTTGTGCCACATCTAAGCTAAGCTTAGTAAATAACTATATCAGAAAAACTCACGTGGTGTGGGCACCTCACGTGGTGTAATGGTTAGCAAGCT
>CM042143.1:15968060-16014817 GCA_023376005.1 Doryteuthis pealeii
TTTGGATTCTATGCTTAAAGGACTGAAAATTGTAATTATCAAGATGTGGTTTCGAAATTGAAGAATGGAATTATATCGGGAATATTTACTTGCCAAAAAATCAAATACTAAAAAAAAAAAAACGGATAATCACTTTTTGTTATATCGACTTATTTTTTCCAAAATAAAAAATATGGCCAATTTTTAAAAAAAATCTATTTTTATCTACAAGACTTATATTTTCTAACCTACTGAAAAAGAATACATATTTTCATTAGAATAACAGGTTTAATCATATATTCTATTATTCCCACATGAATACACAAAATTTATTGATATCTTTATATAATCTTAAGCATATACAGTACATAATAGGATACAATATGTATGTATGCATATCTGTGTTTACTTAAAATATAAATCCTTAACAATTCTGTTTATTTTTCTCTGTTTCGTTTTCCTGATATTAATTTATCTGTTTTTATTACTACAGGCTAAATTGTTAAATATGTTATCACTTGAGACCTTAACACCCTTCCTGCCTGTCTCATTTCCAATCTTCAGTGGTTAACATATCTACAGTTTTCAGCACAAAACGATTGTCCCAAAAAGATCTACTTTACAACCTTTGTTGGGACACAAAAAGAATTGTCTCCCAATTATATTCGAGGCAGGGCTTCCCATCTCACGTGTCCGTTTTGTCACATGACAAATTGAGTCGTGATGTTATGGGTTAGCGATCGTCGCATTTGTCTTGCGCGGGAAGTTCGAAAAGACAAAGAAAAATTGAACTGGGAAGACGGTGGATAAGGTAGACAGAAAGTCTAGTATAACGGAAAATTGAACAAAGAGACTGGAAAGGGAAGTAAGGACTTTCGGTCAAGCGAACAAGAGATGTGTGGGTGGGTTGCGCTTACTTAAGCAGGCAACAGTCAGTAGACAGTCAGGAGAGAGACGGCGGACCGACGCGGTCACGCACCGCCACCAGCTTCCCCAACGCTATTCATCCCTGCAGTAGTAGTTCCCATTGTCAACGCTCGTCACTCACACGCACCACGAGGGAATGAAAACAAATAAAAGTCAATCTCCTACTACATACAGCATGCCTTGTGATTTCATTAAGCGACCAGTTCATATATCGTATAAGGTTTAGAGGATACCCCCAGTATACCAGCAACGTATACGATTCAGCGTGAGTTTGAAGATGCCAGTATATAACATATACGATTTAGTGCCAGTAAAGAAGGCCCTATGCAACAGTGACATCTTTTACCGACAGGTGTCAGTCCTTCGCTCCATCATATGTGCCCGCTATGTTCCCAGAGCTCACAGACTGAAAGGAAAAATCTCTAAGTGGTTTCAACTCTTTTGTACCTTACACTTTTTCATGTTGCTTGGAACAATCCTGTGTTCTTTTTATTGTTTTGGGCTGGAACTATGTTTCATCTTTGTATGTTGTTCTTATTAATGTTTGTTAATCTGCATGAATTGACTTTGTCTCTTCCCTACCGAATATTCTGTATTGGGTTACCCTCGTATAAATAACCTAATGCATTATAGGAATGCAGGTGTTAGTTTCGAACTAATACCCCGCTAATTCCTCTACCTTTAAATCCTCCTAGAATCTTATCAATGTAAATGTTATCAACTTGTATTTGAGCAACGTAAATACATTACTACACGTAATCCAACACACAGTAAGAAGAACGGGAATGGAAGAGGGAAGAAAAAAGAGAGAGGGAGAAGGGAAAAGAAATTGATAAATTTAATTAGCATCACAGGATTTGATGAGGAAATAAATATGTGACTAGACCAGATCTTCAGCAATAAAAACTTTAAAAGACAAGGAAAAAAACACTACATTTATAAACTAGCTGTGGTTTAAACCGCGCGCGCTCGCTTATTCTATAAATTTAAGTGGTGTATTGTAGCACACCTTATATATCAAAATATTCCAACAATGTGACACAAGGTCAATTTTTAACAGGAATAAAGCTGTTTAGAATTCAGGGTTTTTCATTCCTATGTTTTCATTTCTATGTTTAATGGCGTATCGTGGTTTATTTAATGACAAAGCCATCCATGTAGAAAAACAGTAATGGTATTAATTAACCCATTTGGTTATTAATAATCCATATTCGTACTATCTTTTAGGATCCCATCTATGGGTTAAATAGATATGTTTTAAAATTATTTTTATTCTGTTGGAATACTTGATGCATATAACTGCAAATTATTTTATTGAGAATAGTTGGTAATCTGAACATTAGCTACATAAATGAGAGTAACAGCCCTTTATTCATGTTTGAGACTGGTTAGCTCAGTCGTTAGAGCATTCGCCTAGCAAGTGCAAGGTTCTGGGTTCAATAATTGTCCTCACTAAATCAGGGCATGTGTAGCACAGTTTGGGTAATCTGATCTGTGCGGAAAAGGTGGGAACAGTAGGTGAGGCGTGGTGCCACAGACAAACCTTCCGAGAGCGAAAAGGGGATAGACACCTTCGTTGTTCGGCTGATACCGATAACAGGCCACTACACTGATTTACTTTTTTAGTCTTTTTCTCTAATGTATATGATGTACAGCAGCATCTTTAACATCTGCATTTGAGTCTTCATGATAAAAATCGAAATTATTATCATTAATTTCACTCAACTCTGAGTCGGAATCATGCAAAATTATTTCTTGAACCTGCTCGTGTTGTTTAGCTCAACAAGTTTCCATAACAACAATCTAGATTTTAAAATTAATCAAAAATAATTTTAAAAATAAAAATCAGCAGATTGTTACGATTTTTGTGGCGATCCTTCAAGCAAAAGCGCTGAGATCCTTTGTGTTAAGCAGAGCGCGATCCTTAGTGAAGAATCCTTTGGCTGTTCCTTGGTGCTCCTCAGTCTTGCAGGTCCTTCGTCAATTATTGTAAATGGACGTTTTTCAGTATCACCGATTAAGTAGTTAACCAATCACGTATTCGGGCTGTTGATGGGCTGAGGTGTAAACCACGTGACCTGGCTTAGTCTATACATTTAAATGGTGTATTGTAGCACAGCTTATATACAAAATATTCCAACACATATTTCCTTAAAAAAGTATAACAAATTAATATGCCATCCTATAATAGGCCCAGCACCTGGAATTCATCAATAGTTCCATATGTTTTATTTGAAGGATTGTTAGGTACCTCCAAAATAGATCACGATCACTTATTGAAGGCAGAAACGTAAATATATTTGAACTTTTTTTTCAATCTCGCAAAAAAGAAATAACGAACCTAAAGAGTTGTTACAAAGAAAAACTGTTAATTCAAAGATCAAATTATCCGGTTGGGGAAAAATTACATATCATTATCTTGAAAAATAAATAAAACAGTCCGTTTAATTACCAACACGGTCAGTTTCTTTATTGATATCTATTTTAGCAGAAGTCTGTATTCATGGTTCTTTTACTAAAAAGCTTTGGTATTGAGACTTAAAATCTTGATATAATTATTCAGATCATTTATAGAAAAAAAGAGTAAAAATCGTTTTTTGCCGGTTAGTTTTTTCATAAAATAAAATAGGGGGGAGTAAACCTCGTAAAAAAATATTTCCCCTAATATATTTTAGAAAAAGATTATTTCATACACCTTTTATTCTAAAGGTAAGTAATTATGGAAATTTTCGTGAAAATAGGACCATTAATTTATTTTTCATAGAATTAAAAAAACAAACCTTTAGTTATAACTTGTTTTGGGCTACGTTAAATTTCAATTGATTTAACGGTGCAAAAATGTAAACATTGTTTTTCGTCTATAATTTTCATTATTTTTGTAAGCCGAAATTTTTTTAAAAATCATTAGGAGTTTGTTTAATGCTTCTTCTTTTGAGTGATTAAAAAAAATTCAAGATAATATTAACCTTTATGCAAGTTTTATTATGTTAAATATAGTGGGGAGTAAATTTTACGGGGAAAAGTGGTGGTACCCATGGAAAACTTCAATATATGCAACATTTACGCTTGGGAAAAAATATGATATTCAGGAGTCTATAGGCATTTATTTGGCCGCATTTTTCCCACCAAAAAATTGGTCACAGAATCAAAGATCTAGAGCCATATTGACCTTTGGGCCCGTAGCCTATATCCTCTAAGAGCATTTTGATACTACTGTTTGTTGGTTGGGTGGTTGGATGGATGTTACGGTATGTCAACACTTGTAGGGTATTCTTAGCCGAAGACATTTCGTTTTATTTATTCTCAATATGTATTATTTTAACTCAGTTTCTTTTACATTGACAGGACTTCCATTAAAAAAACGAATATTATTACTGAATCAACCCGATATATTGTAAGAATTGCTGATACAGCAATGACAGAGTTTGATTTTTTTTAAACGAAATTTATATATGACTCAACTCAGTATAATAGGAATTGCTGATACTGCATTGAGACGTATTTTTTTAACCGAAATTATTTATGATTCAACCTAATACATTGTAGGAATTGCTGATACACCACCGACAGGACTTAATTTTTTCAAAACGAAAATTATTCCTGACTCAACCCAATATATTGTACGAATTGCTGAGACGGCAATGACAGCGCTTAATCTTTTTAAATCTATAAACTAAGGAAGCTCTAAATACTTTTTATACTATACTTTTTTAGTCACTATATAATCTTTTTAACCTTTTCATTGCATGTGCAACTATGATAGAATTCGTAAACATGTGTGACTGTAATCAAATTTCTAATGTTATGCTGTGTGAAAATGCAACTGGATTCAATACTGTTTCATTTGCTGCATCGAATTTTCCACTCTGGAGAATTTTGTAGGAAATGTTTCTTGTTACTTTGACACCAGATTTAACTATTTTGGGGAATTGGTTTTTGCTGGAAAATGCAGCGTTGGGAGCTACAAGAAATTGGTTTTGTTTGACGTATTTGTTTTATGGCATATCAATAAGTTATGGGTTATTTAAAGCTGAAATTTGATTCTTTACTAAATACTTGAATGCTTTTTCTATTCGCTTTTTCCAGTATTTTGTAAAATCTATCTGAAGAGGCTAGACTCATTTTGAGTTTCTGGTCGAAATAAATTTATTTTTGTCTAATGACGAGTATATGGTTTACAGTCTCATCTTTATTACCGCAAAGTCTACATTTACTATTTTTTTTGGTTCTATCAATTTTCGCTTTGATGTAGTTTGTCCTTATGGCATTATTTTGTGCAGCAATTATAAGTGATTCCGTTTCTCTTTTGTGGTTATTATTATTATTATTATTATTATTATTATTATTATTATTATCATTTTACTCTTTACTGTTTTATCATACCAGCTGTAATTGGTCGTCTTTTACTGCAGAGTAGGGCTCCCCGTGGTGCTGTGGCTAACATGCTGTACTGCGACATTGTATTAAGTTAGTTTAAACTCAAGCTGTGCTAAGACGTTCACGTTCGGGCTAATACCCTTGGGAAAGGTATAAACCCCTTGACCTCACCAGCCTTGGATTAAATAGTGCCATTACTGTTCTTCTAGAAGGATGGCATTGGCAGTAAATAACCCATAAAGTTGGGTATGCAACTAAACAAAGAAAGCAGCACAAACCATGAGTAGAACTACATTCATATCTAGACAAAGTAATAGTATTAATAAGAATTCTGTAAAATAACTTCAGAACGTCATTTATATATATTTAAAGACATGTGTGTGTGTGTGTGTGTGTGTGTGTGTGTGTGTGTGTGTCTGTGTCTGTGTGTGTGTGTGTGTCTCTGTGTGTGTGTGTGTGTCTGTGTGTGTGTCTGTGTGTGTGTCTGTGTCTGTGTGTCTGTGCCTGTGCTTCTGCTGTGGCAGATGTACTGAGTAGGAGTTTTACAAGCTTGCAAAGTACAGGTGCGCACACACACACACACACAACATACACACATATTAGTACAGGCATCTATGCATGCACACACACACAGACGCACACACACACACACACACACACACACACACACATATATATATATATATATATATATATATATATATATATATATAAAAATCTAGTTGCATGAAAATCTAACAGTTCTAGAATATGTTTATGTTTATCTATATATTCATGCATGGATGTTTTTTTATCTTTTTTGAAAGTGAGTATGTATGTATTTTCTCATTGCCTTTTCTATCTATTCAAATTGTATGTGAGACTCACTTTCAAATTCAACTTAAAAAATGACTGAAACACTTGTAGCTTGAGGAACTAAATTGTAGTGAGTCCAATTAAGCAATATTGTTCTTTGACATCATGTATTCCCAAGACTTTGCCAGAATCACTTCATGTCTGTGATTACCAATTACCACAGGTCAACATCTACAATACTTACCACATGCTAATGATAGGTTCAGTTTGATATATATATATAATATATATATATATATATATATATTATATATATATATATATAATTATATGTGTGTGTGTGTGTGTGTATGTATGTATGTATGTATGCGTGTCTTTGTGTGTATGTGTGTGTCTGTGTGTGTGTGTGTGAATGTATGTGCGTGGGGTTCCATGTGTAGTTGTGTGTGACCGTATATATATATATATATATATATATATATATATGAGTATATATAAAAAGATATCAGTTTGATATATATATATATATGTGTGTGTGTGTGTGTGTGTGTGTGTGTGTGTGTGTGTTTACGTGCCTTTGTGTGTGTGTGTGTGTTGTGTGTGTGTGTGTGTGTGAATGTATGTGTGTGTGGCTGCGTGTGTGGTTGTGTGTGTGCGTATATATATATATATATATGTATATATATATATATATATATGAGTACATATAAAAAGATATGAATATATATATATATATATATATTATATATATATTATATATATATATATATATATATATATATTGCTTTATTTTTCTTAATTCTCTCCTCTTCTTATTATTTTGCTTTCTATGTATGTTTTCAAGTCCTTATCGGTTTCTTGGCTTCACTTTTTGCATGTCGAATTAATTTGATTCTCTCTCTCTCTCCTCTCTCTCTCTCTCTCTCTCTCTCTCTCTCTCTCTCTCAACCTTTGTCTTCTTTTCTTTTCTTTGTTTTTACTTCTTCAGTTCTTCTTAATTCTTTCTTTCTTTCTTTTCAAGTCTAGTTCTCCTCCTTTCTTTCTCTTTTACGTTCTCAACTCTTTTCCCCCTACTTTTTTATTTATTTGAAATTTATTTCAGATTTCCATCATTCTTCAATTTCCTTTCTAGGCAAGTCTAGGTCTCCGCTTCTTTCTTTCTCTCTTTCTTTCTTTCCTCCTTTTCATTTCTTCCTCTCTAATTTTTATTTGAACTTTTTTTTATTTCTTCTTCATTTTTTACCTCACCCTTTTCACAAGTCTTGTTTTCCTGCTTCATTCTTTCTTTTTAGAATGCTTTTTATCTCTTCTGTATATGTTTTACAGTTATTTTGCCTTTTTCACTGTCTTTCTTTAAATAACACAACGTAGATAATTTTCTAACAAACTGGTCTTGTATTATATATACATATAAATCTAGTTGCATGAAAATCTAATAGTTCTAGAATAATTTTATCCCTATTTTATCTGTATGCAAAAATATTACCCCCCCCCCCTAACTGTATGGAAATTGCCACAACGTTGCCCGCGCTACGAAGTAAGTGACAACCTTTTTATTTAGAACTTTCATTGATTTGGTTGACAATTCACTTTTCAAGGACTCTTTTCCCACTTCGAACTTTCGTCCTAGTATGTTTTGAATAATTTATGTTGAATGTTGCTCAGCCAATAAAGTCTGCATTTGTTATCTTTTTGTTAGAATATGTTTTATGAGAAGATGTAAATTCACCTGCAGTCGGTGGCCTATTGGGGTCTCCTAACGTATAGTGAGAATTTGGTATTAGCTACTGAACTTAAAACCACCTTTAATTCCTATAATACCTTTTTGCTTCTTTCTTTTTCTATATTCTCTTCATTTTTTTTTCTTATTTTCTTTGTGTTTTTCTTCTTTTTTTTTTTTAGATATTGCCATTTTTGTATATTTCCATTTCTTATTTATTTAATCTTGTGTGACATAGAACGAGAAAGGAAAAAGAGCAAGACATTGTATTGCTTGCCGGGATCGAACCCGCGTCCTCCCGCATGCGAAAACAGATGCGATGTAGGAACTGGACGGACGCGAGGGTTGAAAGACGTGCCCGTATGTTTGGCTAATATGCCCATAAAATAACAAGTGAGTCGAGCGCTGGGCAGTCAGCAGACAGCAGTCAGCAGAAGCAGTCGACAACGAAGCGCTTTTAAGTAAATAAATGGATTTTAGTCGAACAGAAACAAAACTAAATAGGAAATGTGATTTTGAACTGCCAAACATTATTTTGACTACGATGACGGATTTTTCCAGCTGCTAGACGAAGAATGTGTTGATCAACAGAGCTTGTGAGAAGACGGAGAACTCGCTTGTTTTTGGTCCCCCTCGGAGGAAGCTTGTTGATTCGAAGGTCTATTTCGCCCCAATATATTCCCCCCTTCTATATCTTGTAACTTCATTTTATTTTTAAACAACCATAATTAGCATAATATTTTAACAAAAATGCCTACAAAACCGACCCAGTTTAAATGTATGATCTCCGAATTCCCCCATCCATATTCCTATAGGAATCATGGTGCCTATCAAATCCTTCTATGCATGTCCACCACAAGTCAAATACTATTATTGTCTTCATTTCATTGATTTTAATACTACCAGTGATGATCTTAATCTTTTAATGTTACAGTAGCCTATTTTTACCCACATTTTTTTTACATTTTATCATAGTACTCAACACGATTTCCCAAATTGATTTAATTCATTATTGTTAGGAACTTTAATCTCAATTTTATTTTCATATTGGGTATTAGCGTCTAATAACAATAAATTTTCCACATAGATTTTTATTTTGTATTTTTTCTTGTATTTTTCTTAAAATATATTCAGTTTTGTCCCTTCATGTTCTATTTATAAAAACGTTAGTTTTTTTTATAGATTTTTTTTATGGAATTATGAGTCAACCATGAATACTCTGAATCCGGCATGCCGATGGATGTAGGAAATCGACAAAGCAAACCACGTTCAAAACCTGGGCAAAGCTGTTAGCATTTCACATAACCGGTTGCTCGGATTTTACGGCATGTTGTTGGATTATTTTGGTATATATATATATTGCAACGTGCCTGTAGTTAGAATTTTGAATTGGGTCAGTAAGACTTAGAATAACGGGGTCCATGGAAAGTTAACCGACAGTTGGTGACGGGTAATAACGTTGACCGCTTGAAAACGTAGGTAGTTAGATGCAATGCAGATGCGATGCAGATTTCAGAGCGGGTGGATAAATAGATCGCCGCTCTGGGTCCATCTCTCCCCGCGGCGGAATCAAAAGGTTAGGAATGCGAAAATAAAGTTTTATTATTAAGAAACACCAAGTCTTGTTGTGTGAATTGATTATTAAAAAACAATGACCAGCCGAACACAAAAAAAGAATCAACAGAAAGAAGATGACTAACATTTAAGAACAGAAGTCCACTAGACGGAAGAAAGTGTCAGCCGAGGTAGAACCAACAAGTAGAAGTGTAACAAGTTAGAATCATCTACTCTATCAATCTCTCTATCTCTGTCAGTCTGTCAATCATACATCCTATTGGTTATTATACATGGGATTTTATCACCACCATCATCAGATTACACAGAACGCATGAATATCCATGACTATCTCTCTCTCTCTCTCTCTCTCTCTCTCTCTCTCTCTCTCTCTAAATTATATATATATATATATATATATATATATATATATATATATATTGATTGATTGATTGATTGATTGTTTGATACAAGTATTAATCGGATAAGTCAGTGTTATAAAAATATAAAGTGCTCAATACGTTAGTACAGTGGATTTAGCTAATAGTGTGTACAGAAATAACCTAATCGAGTTTCATCTTAAGGATCTTCAGGGTTAATTTCCACTGAATTAATCAGGATATTGTTCCGCAATTAATTGTAATTAATCATTATTTCCGTTCACACTGTAATATTATATATGGTGGACTCTTCTATCGAGAACGATAGATGAGGGTCAGCAGTGGGTGATTTGATTCCTTCCATGTTGTGCATGCTGTCAAGAAGACATTTTATGTTTCCTCGAGTGTGAAAGCAGCCCAGCCCTGCTGCGAGCCATGAAGCCACACTGACAAACGAAATGATCCAAAGCAGGAGTTAAATGTTTTTCTTTTAAAGTTAGGCGGAGCCGATCTCTATGCTTCAGTCTATTTTGTTCAAAGCTCTTTAATTCAGCGAAACAGGTCTTACGCCATTCCTTCCGATCCGATGCTAGATCTTCCCAAGCACTCAGGTCAATATCGAGGCGTTTCAAATTGTCCTTCAATATTATATATATATATATATATATATATATATATATATTTGTTAATGTATAAGTAGTAACTTACCGGTGGGTATGAGCACGATCGTTGGAAGCGCACAGTATCCAGCGGTTAAGATTAAGAAAAAACAAATACAAAGTGCTCAATACAATGTAGAGCAAAAATTTATTTTAAATAATATTAAAATATATCAGTTGGGAAGTCGTTCGCGCAACATCAGAATTCGCTGAGAGCTGACTTATATAAATCTTTACCGGTCGACCTCAATAATTTTTTTTATCAAATTCATAATATAATCGTTTTAAAATGAATCATAAAAATACTTCAAATAAAATATTATGTTCAAAGAATTTTCTCGTTAAATTTCAGAAAATACTGAATATCTTTTATGTTCTTTGTTTTTCTGTTGTTTTTTTTTTTTTTTATTTTAATTTTTTTTTTTTTTTTCAAATTCCAGTAAATTGTTCACTGGGTACACTTTTTTATTTCAAAAATTAAAAATAAAGTAATTTAACTTTTGAAATAAACATTGGTATCTTCACATGATACAAAAATTGAATTTCATATCTTTTTTTTTAATATCATATTTATGAATTTTTCAAAATTATCTTTGTTTCTTTATATTTCTTAGTACAACAGACAAGAGAAGATATTTTCATTTTACGTGTGTTTTATTGAAGACGTTCTTTAAGATAAAAGTTTCACACCTTTTCAAAGACGCCTAATAAAGAAAGCAGCATAAAACACTATTCCAACCATACAAAATACATAGATATTGACTAAGCTAAATTGAAGCGGATACTTGAGGGAAAGATTGCTATGTATTCATTTACTCTGCAATTAAACATTAAAAAAATAGCGTCATTTGCTTGAAATTGCGTACATACTTATACACACATACACACACACACACACACACATACATACACACACATAAAAGTCAACGTCTCTGACGACGAATAACACCGAAAAAGTGATATTCAGAAACCAATGGTTAGACAGACTTTTCATTTGTATTAGTTAATATGAATAGATAAATAAATAAATATATATATATATATAATATATATATATTATATATATATATATATACTAACTAAAGTACCCGGTCCATGATCGGACTAAAATGAAATTTGGATCACCAGGGAGTGAGAGAGAAAGTGAAAGACAGTAGTTAGAGAGGGGGTAAGAGGAAAATAATTCTTGAAACTAAAATCATTGAGAATTTGTATATTTCAGGATTTGTATTTTCTGTTTTATAGTTTAAAATTATTTCATATTATTATACAACAAATTGAAAGTATTCGTTTGTATATTTGTTTGTTATTGTTTTAAATTTTTTGTACATGACAATAATTCACATTTAGTTCTTAATTGCATGTTGAGTTTAAAAAGAAGCTGAGAATCGAAAATTTAAATTCTTCGTATTGCAATATCTATTTTTGCTAAAACCTAAGATAGTATTATAGGGACCACCAATTGATCAGTTTAGGCCATCTTGAATAAAACGGAAATATTTTGTTATTATTTATAATTAATTGATTTTTCATACAATTTAAAAAACTCTTATCGTAACTTGTTTTTAGCTACGTTAATTTTCAGTTGATTTAACAGTGCAAAAATGAAAACGTTGTTTTTCAATCATAATTTTCATTATTTCCGTAAGCTGAAAAAAAGTTTAAAAAATCATCAGGAGTTTATTTAATGTTTTTTCTTTCAAATGGAAAAAAAATTTTCAAGAAAATATTAATTTTTCTGCAAGTTTCATAGTGTTAAATATAGGGGGGGGGTAAATTTCACAGGGTAAAATTGGTGGTACCTAGTATTTTAAAAACATTGTTTAAAAACGTTTTGTGGACCTGATTATCTTGACCCCCCCCCATCTATTTTTTTTCCTTCAGTTGATTATTATCGATTACACACCAATCTATCAGATTGAAAAAAAAATTCTTAAAAGTTCTTTATTATTTGAGTATTCACGGGTGCTCATTTCCTCGTATAAGTTTATAGTAAATTGATCCCCCATATCGGAACCGCTTGAACGGAACCCAAATTATTTATTTATTTTCCCATTAAACTACCCCCCTAACCCTAACCCTACCCCCCCCCCCTAGTTAAAATTAAGTTTTATTACAAAATTTGTATTAATTACAAAACATTAATTTTCATAAAAGTTCAAATGTCACCTATGAAATCTCTATTTAAGCATGCCAATTTTTCAGAACTGAAAGTTGCACTATAAACTCAGCGATGTTTATTGACTTCACAATAAAGAGTAAAATCATAAAACTTAAAATTTAATTTGTAAGGCAAATTCTGAGGAATATTTTAAATTGTATTTTGAATAATAATTTAAATGTTGGTTGTTAGTTGTTTTGTTTTATCAACTTTTCGGGTAATTTACTAACGAATCATGTCATTTTGATAAACAAAGCGCTTACAATTTTTCGTACTTACATATAAAAATTTTTTGAAATGTTCCAATAACTGGATATTGTCGGATAAACTTGAAATAAATTTCGTCTTACAAATAATTGACTACTTATCTCCAGTCGGGCCTTCGACTAAAGATAAAACACCGGATTGTGTCCGTATTAGTAACCTTTGTTTTTGGTTTTTTTTATCGTGGTTTGAGAAAATAATTAGTTAACGAACCAAAAGAAAAACAGTTTCTAAGGAAATTCGTCAATCTTATTGTTATTTTTAACCCTTTAAAACTCTAACGATACAAATTAATAAATAAATTAAAGAATTAAAAGTCATTTTATTCGAATGAAAATCTTAGTTTAATTTATACAAATATGTAACCGTACTTACGACGTAAACTGATTTTCATGATACTGTTATTTACGATTAAACTATTTTAAAAATAATGTAACCGTAAAGCGTACATTTTGATTTTCTACAATTTTTATGCATTACAAAAATTAAAATTAAAATGAGTGTACTGTACAATTTAAGAATATGGACAAACTCGCTGTAAAAAATAATTTAATCTATAAAAACACATACAAATTACATATTCAGAAAGACTAAGAGAATCCGAACTGCCTTATTCGTATTATCGCCTATACGTAGTTCTTTTTTTTTAACTCGCTGTAAAAAAAAAATTAATCTATAAAAACACATACAAATTACATATTCAGAAAGACTATTTCATCTTATTACTAAAGATATAAATATTTTAAAGATTAAAATCCTAAATAGGTAAGAGATTCCGATCTGACTGTTATAGACTGCACTGCTTGTATCGCAATAATCATAGGCAGCGTGGCTATCCGAAGCCATTTTTTTAATTTTTTTAACTCGCTGTAAAAAATGATTCAATTAATAAAAACTCACACAAATTACATATTTTGAAAGAGTATTTTCTTATCTTTCTAACGTTATAAAAATTATTAAAGACTGGACCATAAATAGGCCATGAATTCGGAGCTGAACGGCTTAGACTGCAAAATTAATTCATTAAAATCAAAACTTCGCTACTGTTATCGCTTTAACAATAAGCAGGCAGAGACAATATTTTATTATCAGGAGGGGCTGATATACGGACAGTTCAGCAAATTGGGTGATTTTGGATTAATTAATCGATTAAATCCCTTAATCAGTAAAAATCAATAACCAAATTTGGAATTTTTCTTAGTTAGAACGATATCAATGTGTATGCAAGATTTTGAATCTGAGTGACCTCCCGTTTTTTTGTTATACGTCGACACGTACATACCAAAATCTCTGTTTTATATATTAGATATATATATATATATATGTATATATATATATATTCATTAATAATTAAATATACATATATATACATATATAAATATTTATATATACATGTATATATATACATATATCTATATACATATATATGTATATGCATGTGTATGCATGTGTATTTGTGTCTGTGCTTTTGTGTGTGTGCGTCTTTTTTGTATACATTCTCTCCAGGACTTTAGATATTGTTTTCTCTCTAAGAAGAATAAATAAATCTATACATATATAGAGGGCAGTTTTGTATATATGTATGTCCGGAGGAAACTTCGAAAAGAAAACAATTAATGACAAGGTAAATGTATTTACACATTAAATATCACCAAGGCTTGGTTTTTGAGCAAGAATAATAGAGATTTGACGTATATTTGTGAAGATAATTACAAAATAAAATTTACAGGCTACAATAGTGTAAGCAATAGACATCTACCTCAGTTATAAAATGGATTTCCTTAATATACTTTGCATAGTTTTCTTTTGTAAAACTAATAAACTAGCAAAATAAAAAACACCCTCTGGGCGATGTAAAAATAGATTTTTGAAACATATTGCCTGAGGGGTGGGAGTTCAAAATTCAATGTCATCGAGTGTGTACCCTAAGTAAGTAAAATCATCAAATTCATTAAAGGATTAAAAAATAAAACAATTTGAAATGTAAGCGTTAAATATATATGTTATGACGATTTGGGGAAATGTGACGTAAGCAATGACGTAGTTTTTGCTACAGACAAAAACCGAAAGCGAATCTCCATTATCAATAGATATCCATTCTTGATAATGTCATAATGTCATCTATACATATATAAAGGGCAGTTGTGTGTATATATGTCCGAATGTAATATCTATCTATCTATCTATCTATACATATATAAAAGACAGTTGTGTGTATATGTATGTCCGGAGGAAACTTCGAAAATAAAACAATTAACGACAAAGTAAATATATATACACATATCACCAGGGCTTGGTTTTTGAACAAAAATAATAGAGATTTGATTTATATTCGTGAAGATAATTAAAAAATAAAATTTATATAATAACAGCATGGATTTTTTTTCATTTAATATTTTAGATAGTAGACATTAACATTTCTTTTCAGAGTAGCTGGATCAATTCAAGGTTGTTGTTTTTTCATAGGGATTTAAATGGGGCATCCCACGAGGATTCAACTCATGATTCAGTAATAATGGATCTGCGGGACTAACTTTTAAAAAATCCCTCTCTACCCAGTCGATACCGGGTAGCCGCTGCTAGTATATGTATAAAGGGAGATACTAGTGTTTGAACACCGATCGCCAGTGAAAGAAAATGGTAAACTTCCTGAGAGTATAAATAGAGGTACCTTGCTGTTAGAGGGGAAAGGCAATAAGTCATAACTTGGCGGGTACACTCTTGGTTGAAAGCGATTCATGTGTCGTCTATATTTGACGGCTCCACGGGCTGGCGCATTGCGTGCGAATTGGAACATCAACTCGTTTTTCCAACTGAAATAACCTTAACGGCCTAGCGTTCTGATATTGTCATTTGGTCTGTTAATCAAAAGAAAGTTTTTATCGTTGAATTGACAGTTCAATTTGAAGAAAATCTTGATTGGGCCCATCAGTGGAAGTTGGAAAAATATGAAGACCTACGTGAACAATGCGTCAGAAACGGATGAACAACAAATGTATTTCCCATTGAAGTCGGATGCCGGGGATTTATGACCAAATCAACATCGGCATTTTTGTCTAAACTTGGACTTTCTCCACCAGACAAGAGGAAATACTTAAAAGCGATTCAGGAGAAAGCTCTGACCGCATCAGCGTGTATATGGCAGTCCTATATTGTGACATCAAACCGACAAAGTCTGGTGGTATCGTGAGATACTGCAGGGGCCCTCTGGGTTACTGGTAATGATGCTTCGGTCCCGAAACCATACGTGAACCCAGAGTCATCATCTAATGAAGGCTTTGTTGGTTGCAATGCTACTGTGCAAATAGCAGTCATTGTATGAAGATTATAAATTTTTTTTAAGCAAGACTGTAGTCATACCGATAGTTATCTTATATGTGGATCCTTTCCGTCCACTACGGACGATAGCGTAGTGTCCAAAATAAATAAATAAATAAATAAAATAAATAAGAATACAAATAAAAATTCATCTGCATCTTCGCAAATGACTCTGCATGCCAATTCTTGGGTGACAGTCTTTGGTGCACTGAATGTTCACAAACTGTGATGCTTTCTGGGGCTGCTGGCTTTTCTCTCTCTTTCTGGCTCTCTTTTCTGTCGAGGCTACTGTCCTCTCTGCCTCACCCCTCTCCGTGCCTTGCTTAACGTTGAGGCACCAGGCCACTCTATTTTTTTTTTGCATTTACCTCCCACCTGTTTGTGTCAATATGGCATATCCTCATAACAATCCTGCATACATCTTTAAATCGTAGGCGTGGTCTACCAACCGATTGGGAGCCTTTTACTAATTCGCCGTACAAAAGATCTTTTGGGATTCCTCCCTTTTCTATTTTTCGTTTATCTTATTTATTGTTTAATGTATTAATTTCGGTTGGAATGAAATACATATGCTTTTATTAAGTTTTCCTTTTGTTCTTCTTCTTACGTACATGTGATCGTTACAAAAGATTATTATATTTTGATAAAGTTTTTAAACTGGAGTCTGTTCAGTTAACAACAGTAATCCCTTTCCTGTAACAATCTGTCTGCCACCACAGTAATCTCTTTCCTCTTACCTTCCTTCTCTCGCAACAATTACAGTAGTCGTCTGAATTTCACAACTCTCGCCGTCACTCGCTTCGTTCGTTCTGTTAGTGTAAGCGAGCGTTTGTTTTCATTACGGCTCGTCGACGTTTCATGCAAATTACGGGTCTCTCTTGCGATTCTTTGCCGCTTCCGTCGGGGGATCGGTTTTGTCCATTACATATTTATTACCTTGTCAAGAAAATCCTTTTGTTTTTCCCAAGCAGATCTCCTAAACATAGATATTATTTAGTAATGTCATAGGTCAAAATTTTAACAATTATACTTATTACGTTGGCAACGGCATCATTGTGTAGCTTTTATCTAGCTTTCACTACAGGCGTATCATTATTGTTCAACTGGTGCCGCCAAACAGTAGTACTTACACAGCTCCAGCATGGAAGAATTCTCACTTTATCTTATCAGAGAAATCAGATTTTTATACGATCGATATACTGTCAGTTGCAGTCCAACCCTTTCTTATGCGTATATTATATCTTTATGCAGATGAGATATTACTACCTAGGTATAGTAATAGGAATCTATATCAACGAAAGTATGGAAGCACGTGGTTTAATGGTTAAAAATCATGGGAAATAGACCTGTCACCCCGAGTTCAAATCCTGGACGTGGAAATTACATTTTCACTTAGCACTAATACCCTTGGGAAAGGTATGGGGAGACTGGGCTCTTTAACCTTGGTTAGCAACCAGTCTAGGAGAAGGAAAAATCTGAATTCAAACCTGTAAACTTAGCGTAATAAATGTACCTTGTGTCACATCCTGCTAGTGCGGAGGGGTTGGTAAATATATATATATATATATATATATATATATATATATATATATATATATATCAACGAAATGTATTTTTGTCGATATTCTGAGATCAGGAATCATAACAATCAATTTAGATCCAACTGAAATCAAAAATGAAAACGACGCATTACGAAAGATTGTTATTGCTTTGATAGATATACTTGAATGTTACTTACTCTGGCTGAGCCGGACAATCCCGATCCCCGGAGTTGCCACTGTGATAACGAGGACATTTAGTGTGAACATATTCGCGATATAACAATAACAATAAAATAATGATAACTTTCATCAAAGTGAAATTCTTGTAGCCCATCAAAAATTGATAATATATTTATTTTTCTTAGCTTTTTTGAAAGTAAAATTCAAACTGCTTACGACTAAAAGACTTGTCAATTGGCCAGACAGATTAGTTCTCGCATTTTATCCTTTCTTTCAAATTCTTGAGTATTTTTTGCCTTAACTTTTTTATTATTTTTTTATTATTTAAATATTTTTTTAACATTTCAATCCTGAGTCTTTATTGTTAAAGCTATTTTTTATGCCTTGTGTATTTCTTTCATTTTCTTTTCTTTCACATTTTTTTTTCCTTTTTCTCTCTTTTTCTTTCTTCCTTTTTCTTTATGTACATTTCAATCCTGAGTATCTCCATTTAATGCCTTTTGTATTTCTCAATCTATTTTCTCTCATATTTTTCTTTTTCTTTCTATTTTTCTCCTTCTTTTCCTTTCTTTTTTTATTTGTTATTTATTTCTAGAATCTAGTTAAGTTAAGTTACTCTTATTGTTTTCTTTCTTTCTTTCTTTTTTCGTTCTTTCTTTTTTCTTTCTTTCTTTATTTTTTACTATGTGTTATTTATTTCTAGCATCTAGGTAAATTAAGTTCCTCTTATTTTTCTTTCTTTCATTCATTCTTTCTTTCTTTCTTTCATTCATTCTTTCTTTCTTTCTTTCATTCTTTCTTTCTTTCTTTCTTTCTTTCTTTTTTACTATTCATTATTTATTTCTAGCATCTAGTTAAGTTCCTCTTATTTTTTTTCTTTCATTCTTTCATTCTTTCTTTCTTCCTTTCTTTCTATTTACTATTTGTTATTTATTTCTAGCATTCTAAGTTCCTCTTATTTTTTCTTTCTTTCTTTCATTCTTTCTTTCTTTCTTTTATTCTTTCTTTCTTTCTTTCTTTTTTACTATTTGCTATTTATTTCTAGCATCAAGTTAAGTTCCTCTTAATTTTTTCTTTCTTTCTTTCATTCTTTCATTCTTTCATTCTTTCTTTCTTTCTTTTTTACTATTTGTTATTTATTTCTAGCATCTAGGTAAATTAAGTTCCTCTTATTTTTCTTTCTTTCTTTCTTTCTTTCTTTCTTTCTTTCTTTCTTCTTTCTTTCTTTTTACTATTTGTTATTTATTTCTAGCATCTAGGTAAATTAAGTTCCTCTTTCTTTTCTTTCATTTCTTTCTTTCTTTCATTCTTTTCTCTTCTTTCTTTTTTACTATTTGTTATTTATTCTAGCATCTAGGTAAATTAAGTTCCTCTTAATTTGTTTCTTTCTTTCTTTCTTTCTTTCTTTCTTCTTTTTTACTATTTGCTATTTATTTCTAGCATCAAGTTAAGTTCCTTTTAATTTTTTCTTTCTTTCTTTCATTCTTTCATTCTTTCATTCTTTCTTTCTTTCTTTCTTACTATTTGTTATTCATTTCTAGCATCTAGGTAAATTAAGTTCCTCTTATTTTTTTCTTTCTTTCTTTCATTCTTTCTTTCTTTCTTTCATTCTTTCTTTCTTTCTTTCTTTTTTACTATTCATTATTTATTTCTAGCATCTAGTTAAGTTCCTCTTATTTTTTCTTTCTTTCTTTCATCTTTCTTTCTTTCTTTCTTTCTTTCTTTTTTACTATGTGTTATTTATTTCTAGCATCTAGGTAAATTAAGTTCCTCTTATTTTTTTCTTTCTTTCTTTCATTCTTTCTTTCTTTCTTTCTTTCTTTCATTCTTTCTTTCTTTCTTTTTTACTATTTGCTATTCATTTCTAGCATCAAGTTAAGTTCCTTTTAATTTTTTCTTTCTTTCTTTCATTCTTTCATTCTTTCTTTCTTTCTTTTTTACTATTTGTTATTCATTTCTAGCATCTAGGTAAATTAAGTTCCTCATAATTTTTTTCTTTCTTTCTTTAATTCTTTCTTTTCTACACTTTATCATTTTGTCTTTCACTTTCCTTCGTAATTTTTCATTCAAATTGTTTTTCTCCCTCCTTCTTATACACGATTTCTTTCTTTAAATATTGTATACCTTTTGTTTAAACTTATTTTCGCCTTTGAAAATGCCCTATCATTTTTCTTTTCTTTTTTATCTCTTTCCTGAATATATTTTCGTTTTCTTTCCAGTTTAGATGTTTCTTTTTTCTTTGGATCTTTCTTCTTCATCGGTCTTTTTCTTTTTCTTTCTGATCAATTTTATCCTGAGTGTCTCTTTTTTTTTATTGTTAATGCATTTATTATGCCTTTCATTGCTATTTTATTTCTTTTATTCTTCTCTTTTCTTTCAACCTTTTTTTTTTTCTTTTTTTCTTTTTTTTTTCTTTTTTTACATTTACGTTTCAATCTCAGAGTATCTCTTTTTATTGTTAATACCGTTTATTCCCGCCTTTTGTTTTTTCAGTCGTCTCTTTTCTTTCACACTATATTCTTAATGCTATTGTTGTGCCCTTCATTTCCACTGTATTTAATTCAGTCTTTTATTTTATTTTAAACTTTTTTTAAATTTTTCATTTGATTTTTTTCTTATTATTATTTACATTTCAAGTATCTCTTTTTATTTTTCATACTGTTTATTTCAGCCTTTTATTTATTTTTTGCTATTTCCTTCATTCGTGTCTTTTCATTCACACTTTATTGTCAATGCTGTTTGTTTTATGCCTTTCATTTCCATTGTATTTCTTTCAGTCTTCTCTTTCCTTTCAACCTTTTTTCTTTTCTTTCTCTTCTTTTTTACATTTCAATCTAGAGTATTTCATTTATTGTTATACTGTTTATTTCACCTTTTTTTATCTATTTTTTATTTCTTTCATTCGTCTCTTTTCTTTCACACTTTATTGTCAATGCTGTTGTTTTATGCCTTTTATTTCCATTGTATTTCTTCAGTCTTCTCTTTCTTTCACACATTTGTTTTTCCTTCTTTTCCTTTCAACCCGAAGTAAATCTTTTCATTGTTAATGCTATTTTATACCCTTGATTTCTTTTGTTTTCTTTCATTCCTTTCTTTTTCTTTGTTTCTTTCATTCCTCACTTTTTCTTTTCTTTTCTTTCATTCCTCACTTTTTCTTTTTTCTTTCCATTCCTCACTTTTTATTTTATTTTCTTTCATTCCTCTCTTTTTTTTTTTTCTTTCATTCCCTCACTTTTTTCTCTTTTTTTTTCTTTCATTCCTCTCGTTTTCTTTATTTTTCTTTCATTCCTCACTTTTTTTCTTTCATTCCTCACTTTTATTTTATTTTCTTTCATTCCTCTCTTTTTCTTTTTTTTCTTCATTCCTCACTTTTTCCTTTCTTTTCTTTCATTCTTCTCTTTTTCTTTTTTTCTTTCATTCCTCACTTTTTCTTTTCTTTCTTTCATTCCTCTCGTTTTCTTTATTTTTCTTTCATTCCTCACTTTTTATTTTATTTTCTTTCATTCCTCACTTTTTTTTTCTTTCATTCCTCACTTTTTCTTTTCTTTTCTTTCATTCTTCACTTTTTCCTTTTTTTCTTTCTTGTTAAATTCCCTTTCCATTTTCTTTCCTTACGTCCTTCATTCTTTCGACTACTTTTATATCTTTTATTTTTTTATTTAAACACCTTTTTAATTCTGTTTCTTATTTTTTTCTTTCTATCGTTTAAATCTTTTTTCTTTTCTTTTTTCTCTCTTTGTTATTTTCTCTTTTGAATATACAAATTATTTCTTTCAATGGGGATAATTTCTTAATTCTACTTTTAATCTTTTGACATTTTCCTTCATTTATTTATTTAATCTTATCTATCGTACTCAAGAATTTTAGTTTTAGTTTGTGATTTTTTTCCTCTTTATTTCCTTCTTTCTTTCTTTAAAATTGTTCATTTTCTTTTTCTTTCACTTTTCTTTACTTTGTTCATCTTTTTCCCTTTTGTAAAATGCAGTTTATTTCTTACTTTTATTTTTACATCTACTTTTATATATATATTAATATATATATATATATATATATATATATATATATTAATAAGTCATCCACAGGCACGTGTTTCAGCGTTTCACGCCTCTTCAGTGTGGCTAGACCACAACATATTATATATATATATATATATATATATATAATATATATATATATATATATATATATATATATTGCTTCATTTCTGTTCAAATGTATTTCTTACACCCATTATGCTTTCCTTTCCAGTTGAAGTTTCTATTCATGTTCCTTTATTTATTTGTCTGTTCTATGTTCTTTCTTTCTTTCTTTTCTTTCTTTTTCAATCTTCTTTCTTTCCTTCTTTTTTCTTTTTTCTTCCTTTTTTTTTCTTCTTTCTTTTATTTCTTTCTTTCATAATGTTTGCCATTTTTCCTAAATTCTAATTTAGGTTTCTCCTTTATTTTTCTCGTTTATTCTTTTCTCTTTTTTCTTTTCTTTTGTTTTCTTTCTTCTTCCTTTATCTTTCTTTCTTTCTTTTCTTATATTTGATTTTTTATTCTAGTTTTATTATTCTTTCTTCTTTCTTTCTTTCTTTCTTTTTACTATGTGTTATTTATTTCTAGCATCTAGTTAGGTTAAGTTCCTCTTATTTTTTCTTTCTTTCTTTCATTCATCTTTCCTTCCTTCCTTCTTTCTTTCTTTCTTTCTTTCTTTACTGTTTGTTATTTATTTCTAGCATCTAGGTTAATGAAGTTCCTCTTATTTCTTTCTTTCTTTCTTTCTTTCATTCTTTCTTTTCTACACTTTATCATTTTGTCTTTCACTTTCCTTCGTAATTTTTCATTCAAATTGTTTTTTCTCCCTCCTTCTTATACACGATTTGTTTCTTTAAATATTGTATACTTTTTGTTTAAACTTATTTTCGCCTTTGAAAATGCCCTATCATTTTTCTTCTTTTTTTATCTCTTTCCTGAATATATTTTCGTTTTGTTTCCAGTTTTTTTCTTTCTTTCATTTCTTTTTCTTTCTCAGTACTTTATTCTTTCTTCCCTTCTCCATTTCTCTTGTTCGTTTTTCTCAGTATTTTATTCTTTTTTATTCTTTCTTTCTTTCTATATTTCGTATTTCCCAATCTTTTATTCTTTCCTTATTTCTTTTTTATCTTTCCTCTTCCCCATTTTTATTCTTTCTTTCTTTCTTTCTTTCTTTATCCGTCTTTTATTGTTTCTTTCTGTCTTCGCCTTTTCTTATTTCCCTCTCTTTCTTTCTTTCTTTCTTTCTTTTTATTTTTTTTATTTCTTTACTTCTTTCATTCATTCCTTATTCACAGTCTTTATTATTTCCTTCTTTCTTTTTATCTTTCCTCTTCTCCACTTTTATTATTTTTTCTTTCTTTCTCCGTCTTTTATTGTTTTTTTTTAATTTAATTTCTTCGCCTCTTCCTCTTTCTCTTTTCTTTCTTTCTTTCTTTCTTTCTTCTTTCATTTATATTCCCAGTCTTTTATTCTTTCCTTCTTTTTTTTATCTTTCCTCTTCCCCAATTTTATTCTTTCTTTCTTTCTCCGTCTTTTATTAGTGTTTTCAATTTCTTCGCCACTTTCATCTTTCTCTTTCTTTCTTTCTTTCTTTATTTCTATTTTCTTCCTGTTTTTCTTTCTTTCTTTCTATTTTTTCTTCCTTTTTTCTTTCATTTCTTATTTCCCGTCTTTCATTCATTCCTTATTTTTTTTATCATTCCACTCCCCATATTATTCTTTCTTTCTTTCTTCTTTTTTTTCCGTCATTTATTGTTTCTTTCTTTCTCTACCTCTTTTCCTCTTCCCTACTCTTTCTTTCTTTCTTTCTCTTTCTTTCGTGTTCTTTCTTTATTTATTTATTCTTTTTTTTTCCGTCTTTTATTCTTTCTTTCTTTCTCTACCTCTTTCCTCTTCCCTACTCTTTCTTTCTTTCTTTCTTTTCTTTCTTTCTTCTGTCTTTCTATTTTTCATTCTTTCGTGTTCTTTCTTTTTTCTTTCTTTATTCTTTTTTCCCATCTTTTATTGTTTTTTCTTTCTCTACCTCTTTCCTCTTCCCTACTCTTTCTTTCTTTCTTTCTTTCTTTCTATTTCATTCTTTGTGTTTCTTTCTTTCTTTCTTTATTTCTTTTTGTCCGTCTTTTATTGTTCTTTCTTTCTCTACCTCTTTCCTCTTCTCTACTCTTTCTTCTTTCTTTCTTTCTTTCTTTCTATTTTCATTCTCGTGTTCTTTTTTTTTTCTTTCTTTATCTTTTTTCCCATCTTATGTTTTTTCTTTCTCTACCTCTTTCCTCTTCCCTACTCTTTCTTTCTTTCTTTCTTCTTTCTTTCTTTCTTTCTTTCTATTTTTCATTCTTTCGTGTTCTTTCTTTCTTCTTTCTTTATTCTTTTTTGTCCGTCTTTTATTCTTTCTTTCTTTCTCTACCTCTTTCCTCTTCCTACTCTTCTTTCTTTCTTTCTTTCTTTCTTTCTTTCTTTCTATTTTTCATTTCTTTCGTGTTCTTTCTTTTTTCTTTCTTTATTCTTTTTTCCCATCTTTTATTGTTTTTTCTTTCTCTACCTCTTTCCTTTTCCCTACTCTTTCTTTCTTTCTTTCTTTCTATTTTTCATTCTTTCGTGCTTTCTTTCTTTCTTTCTTTATTCTTTTTTGTCCGTCTTTTATTGTTTCTTTCTTTCTCTACCTCTTTCCTTTTCCCTACTCTTCTTTCTTTTCTTTCTTTCTATTTTTTTCTTTCTTTCGTGTTCTTTCTTTCTTTATTCTTTTTTGTCCGTCTTTTATTGTTTGTTTCTTTCTCTACCTCTTTCCTCTTCACTACTCTTTCTTTCTTTCTATTTTTCTTTCTTTCGTTATTCTTTCTTCTTTCTTTCTTTCTTTCTTCTTTTTTTTGTCCGTCCTTTATTGTTTCTTTCTTTCTCTACCTCTTTCCTCTTCAATACTCTTTCTTTCTTTCTTTCTTTCCTTCTTTCTATTTTCTTCTTTCTTTCTTTTCATTCATTCCCATTCCCTGTATTCTATTCTCCCTTTCTTTCCATTCCTCAATAAAAGTCTGCCAGTCAATGTGCGCTGTAATTGTATTATCAGCAGACAATGGTCCTCTCAGACAATGAGTTACTGATGTATCAAGCCGTGCATGCTGTGGAGGGGGGGGGGCATGGCGATGGCCGTTTTGTTCCTGGATGCTTCCTCAACGATTAATGTTTCTGTTATCCATCACAAACTGAGGCGCAGACTGTCAAAGAGAGACCTTCAGCAAAGTGTAATTCTTAATCATTACTGCCACAACCATAGGGATGTGCTTCGATCAGCTAATGAGCTTCAGCAACAAGCAAAAAGCACACAGCCATTACAAATAATTGAATAAGTCTGCTAAATCAGGAGAAATACCTGTGTTGTTGAGGATTATGGAGGCAGAATAATGGCCAACAATAAATCAACACGCTAACTTAATTTCTTAGAGGAATAAATGGAATAGAAATATTTTCTTCTTCAAAAAAAAAAAAAAAAAAAAGAAAATGAAAAATAAAGAAAAAAGAAAAAGAAAATATAAAAAAGAAAGAAAAAAAGGATAGCATGGGGGGGGGGAAACCCATGCACATAAAATAGCAATTCACCCTGCAAAGTATTATTTAAGGCCAGACGGGATTTTCTTTCTTTTTTTTTTCTTTTTTTTTTTTTTTTTTTTCAAAACTGTACTTATTCATTTATTCATTTATTTAGTTATTTTCTTCTTTCATCATGAAGAAGAAGAAAAAAACACACGCACAAAAAAAAAAACAACCTTGGAGTCAAATAAATGTTGTTTTCTCTTTCGAGGATCGAAGGGAAAATTAGCCGCGAATAGTCTGAGCAAACAGGTTCTTATAAACAAGCAGATAAAGACCTTTGTATGCGGATGAACTTTTTTTTTGGGAATTAATTTTAGAATATTTGTCGACTATTTCCATTTGTTTTTACTTGCTTCTTCCTATTCCTTTTCCTTCCAACACTTCTTCTTCTTCTTCTTCTTCTTCTTTTTCTTCTCTTCAAACACTTCTTCTTCTTCTTCTTCTTCTTCTTCTTCTTCTTCTTTCTCGCCCTTCTTCTCGCCCTTCTTCTTCTTTTTCTTCTTCTCCAGCACTTCTTCTTCTTCTTCTTCTTCTTCTTCTTCTTCTTCTTCTTCTTCTCCAGCACTTCTTCATCGTCTTCTTCTTCTTCTTCTTCTCCAAGCACTTCTTCTCTTCTTCTTCTTTCTTCTTCTTCTTCTTCTTCTTCTTCTTCTTCTTCTTCTCCAGCACTTCTTCATCGTCTTCTTCTTCTCCAGCACTTCTTCATCGTCTTTTCTTCTTCTTCTTCTTCTTCTTCTTTCTTCTTCTTCTTCTTCTTCTTCTTCTTCTTCTTCTCAAGCACTTCTTCTTCTTTTTATTCTTCTTCTTCTCCAGCACTTCTTCTTCTTCTTCTTCTCTTCTTCTTCTTCTTCTTTCTTCTCAAGCACTTCTTTTCTTCTTTTTCTTCTTCTTCTTCTTCTTCTTTTTCTTCTTCTTCTCCAGCATTTTCTTCTTCTTTTTCTTCTTCTTCTTTCTCAAGCACTTCTTCTTCTTCTTCATCTTTTTCTTCTTCTTTCTTCTTCTTCTTCTTCTTCTTCTTCTTCTTCTCAAGCACTTATTATTATTATTATTATTATTATTATTATTATTATTATTCCTATTCTTCTTGGATAGACTATGTAATGGTAGTTTTAATCTCAAACTGCTTAAGACAAATCTCAATAAAATGATTATTTGTTTTTGTTTGTTTTTGTTCGTTTTCATGGCTATGGGAAATGCAGTGAGACTTTTCCAGGATTTGAACTTATATCTCTGTGTCCATTTCATATGATGATAACTATTTTACGACAGACACCTCCATTTTCTTGCTCCTTTCTATCCCCTCTCCTCCGGCATTTGTTGTTATTGTTGTTTTTGTTGTGTTGTTGTTGTTGTTCTTCTTCTTCTTCTTCTTCTTCTTCTTTCTTCTTCTCCAGTATTTCTTTCTTCTTCTTCTTCTTCTTCTTCTTCTTCTTCTTCCTTCTTCTTCTCTCTCTTCTTCTTCTTCTTCTTCTTCTTCTTCTTCTTCTTCTTCTTCTTCTTTTCTTCTCCAGCATTTCTTCTTCTTCTTCTTCTTCTTCTTCTTCTTCTTCTTCTTCTTCTTCTTCTTCTTCTTCTTCTCCAGTATTTCTTCTTCTTCCTCTTCTTCTCCTTTTTCTTCTCCAGCATTTCTTCTTCTTCTTCTTCTTCTTCTTTTTCTTTCTTCTTCTTCTTCTTCTTCTCCTCCTCCTCCTCCTCCTCTCAGCATTTCTTCTCTTCTTCTTTTTCTTCTTCTTCTCTTCTTCTCCAGCATTTCTTCTCTTCTTCTTCTTCTTCTTCTTCTTCTTCTTCTTCTTCTCCGTATTTCTTCTTCTTCCTCTTCTTCTCCTTTTTCTTCTCCAGCATTTCTTCTTCTTCTTCTTCTTCTTCTTCTTCTTCTCTTCTTCTTCTTCTTCTTCTTCTTCCTCCTCTTCCAGCATTTCTTCTTCTTCTTCTTCTTCTTTTCTTCTTCTTTCTCCTCCTCCAGCATTTCTTCTTCTTCTTCTCTTCTTCTTCTTCTTCTTTCTTTCTTCCTTCCTCCAGCATTTCTTCTTCTTCTTCTTCTTCTTCTTCTTCTTTCTTCTTCTTCTTCTCCAGCATTCTCTTCTTTCTTCTTCTTCTTCTTCTTCGCCTCCTCATTTTTCTTCTTCTCCAAGCATTCTCTCTTCTTTCTTCTCCAGCATCTTCTTCTTCTTCTTTCTTCTTCTTCTTCTTCTTCTTCTTCTTCTTCTTCTTCTTCTTCTTCTTCTTCTTCTTCTTCTTCTCCTGCATCTCTTCTTCTTCTTCTCCAGCATTTCTTCTTCTTCTTCTTCCAGCATATTCTTCTTCTTCTTCTTCTTCTTCTTTCTTCTTCTCTTCTTGGATGGCAATGTAGGTTTACTCTTAAGACCAAGCCTAATAAAATATTTTATTTGCTTGCCTTTTTTTATTCGTTCTTTATTCGTTTTTATTTTGGTTCGATTTAATGGATTCAAATCAAAGTGCTCACTGTACTCTTAAATTTCTTTCAATGTAAAAGAAAACAAAGAAAAAAATTAAAAAATTTTGCGTCACGCAATCCTTCTTTTCAATTGTCCCTTTTTTAATATTCTTGGAGAGTCGCATACATTGAGATTTTTGTTATAATAATTCAAGTCAGTGGATGAATTTTAAACAGGGTTGATAAAATAATCTTGAAAGCTAAAAGCAAGGCATAATTTAATAGACTATATTTCTACATTTTCTTAATTTTTAAAATTTTGTTTAATCTGGAGTTCAGACTTCAGATTATTTATGGTACGGGAGATTTTAATAAAAAATATATAAATACACAAACAAAATCTATTATCTGGCTATACCCTATGCACAGTACAAAAAAAAACAATATATTGTTTTTTTGTTTGTTTTGTTTTTTTTCCCAGAAACGAATTACACTGTATGGGGTACGAGGTAGGGGTTAGAAGGCTTTAGTTGTTCATAAATAAAAGCCTTAAAATTTATCAAGAAACTTTAGTTGGGACGCAACAAACTTTCCCCGAACACACAAAATTAAAAATCTATCATCATCACATAAAGCTGGCAAAGTGACCTTTTGTCGGTTTCAGCAGGACAGAGAGGCGAAACTCCTAGTAGGTGTATCTGACTCGTTAGGTTTAACTTTATTATTTGCTCTACTTAGGTATTGAGCACTTTTTACTCTTTTGGCTAAGTATTAACCGATTATTTACGTTTGGTACGATCATCTTGGTCATCCCTTATTTTCACCCCACTCCACCCCCAGGTGAAGTTTGGTAATATATTTTTTACTATCAAACTATTTCCCGGTTTTTTTTTCTTACCGCAAGAAGAATATATATATATATATATATATATATAATATATATATATATATATGTGTGTGTGTGTGTGTGTGTGTGTGGTTTTTTTTCTTTTTTTTTTCTTTTTTTTTTTTGTTGCTTAAGTCTACTGAACGCCTCCGGGTGCAAGTATTTAAGTTTTAATGTAATACAATATTATATTAAATTAGAAAGGCTAATAAAACTAAATAAGAATGCAGATAAAAAGATTTGAAACAGAGGTAGGTATGATTGAAAAATAGAACAACTTTGAAACTAACCCTTCCATCATTTTCCATTACTCCCTTTTTTCATTGGTAAATTTTCCTAATTTAACTATTTAGTTAAAATAGGAAATAAAGAATACAATTGTAGTTATTTCTTCTTGCTAATGGATATCTTTTAAGATTTATCCCCGAGATCTTTGCTCATATTCATTAAGATAAAACCAAACAATTAGAAATCAATAATACTAAGCACATATTTATTAAAATCACATTTTTAATATTAATATGCAAATTAGCCTTCCCGTTCACACTGTAAACCGCTATTTTGTTGTATATATAAATATAATTGCATGCTGTTAGTATGTTGATATGGTTAACAATATTAATAATGTAAAACAATTTTATTAATAATTGAGGTTTAAATAAAAATAAAATCCTGTAGAATGTGACGTAAATAACTAAGGAAATTGTGACTTGAGTAGTGATATAGTTTCGGTTACAGACAGAAAAACACACCAATTTTCCATTATAATAAGATTTGTTGTTGGAGATTAGATATCAAAAATTGTTTCAACATTTCGTGCATAAGGTTCTAAAGCATTTATATTATTCTGCACCTAAGGTAAGGTACGAGGTAAGTGTGGATCACTATAGACATAACTGAATTCCTCCAGTGTATTCAGAATTCAACAGTTTCTATATTTGAAGAACAAATTGCTTGGACTAATTGAGTTAACACAGTTTACTTTTCGCAGCTAACCTGTGGCTGTTGTCATTGATCTCACAAATTGATCAGACACGTGGAAATTGATTATAAAAGACTGACTTGAGATCAAAGCATAATGGAAGCTAGATCAAAGGAAAACATACTTTTTTTATAGCTTCTTATCTTTGTGTGTCTTAATGTTACGTACCCTCTCTCGTCGGGTACATAAACAAGAGTTCTTCGTGTGTGAGAAGAGAGAGAGAGAGAGAGAGAGAGAGAGAGACAGACAGACAGACAGACAGACAGACAGACAGACCACAGACAGACAGGAAGACAGACAGAGACAGAGACAGAGACAGGACAGCGTTGGCTTGTCTATTACTTTCTATCTTCTTCCTTTCGGCCATCTTTAATCGTCTAATTCTGTTTCCTTTACTTCTTTCTATCTTCTTAATTCTTGTCGTCCAGATTCTTCTTATCTTCTTCCAAATAAGGACATGCATAATTAACTAACAAGACTTGCTATTACTTGTACAATATTTTATTTCGCTATTGACTATTTTCATTCACCGCGCGGCCTGAGTCAACCTCCACAGAACACGTCTGTCCTGCGTCCCATTTAGGTTGAAACTGACTTAACTAAGTCTATCACTTGACTCGCGAGATTACCGCCTTTCGGGTCAAAGTTCCCAAACGGTCTGTATTTTTCCCACTTGGGCATTTCTCGCTACAGGGCTTGTCAAAAGCCCTACGCCACCATACAATTATGTAACATTAAAGAAACTAATTTTCTCATATTGAGTCCCATCTGTTTACTTATTCAATCAGAGTTTGTTTTGAACTCATGCAAAGAAGTGCATACTTTTACATTGTTATTTATTTAATATTATAGCGATAATATTATCTAAAATAAGACACAAATTGGCACCTAGAAAATATTGCTTTCTTTTCAGAGTAGTGTTTGTGGCTGTGTTGCATTACCCTTCTTCTTACTTCTTTACTTACTTCTTTCTTACTCTATTTCTTCGGCACGTCTTTGGAATCTCCTATAACATCTTGTTTGGTCTGGAATCTTCTAAGGTCTGGACTTTCTTGGGCGACTTCGGTCTCGTCTTCTATTGGGGATTCTCTTTATCAGAAGCCCTGTGTCATTGTTAGTTTTAGAGGTAACTTAACACAAGACTCCGATTTGATTTGATCTTACTTTATTTTTAAATCCCCAACAGACATCTGCGCAGATTAAGACGGGAGCGCGTGTAACGCGACTTACCCTTCCGTCGAGCTCAGCTGCTAGTCTCTAACTGACTGAAAACTTACTTACTATCTAAAACTGGGAAGAGAGGGTCCTCTCTACCGGTTCTCACGGCTATCCCCGGAAGATAGGGTTAGGACTGAGGTCAAGCTTGTCACTCAATCTTCAAGGCCGTCACCTGCACTTAAAACGCCATCTTGTTTCTACACTATTGCACATAAATATTAGGTATCTAATATTTATTAACAGCTGTGTAAAACTAGCAGTTGCCTACGCAGTAGGTCTCCCCTTTGATACAACATTGTACCAATATCTTTGTAAGAATCGTTAGAAACACCTTTTAAGATAGTGTTGGACTATGTAAAATAGCAAGATGCAATATTATCTATAGGGTTGTGGAAGTTTGTATGTAAGACAAGCAGTTGCCTATGCAGCAGGTGTCTTCCTTTTATGCCACTGATATAGTCTAACGGAGAGGCAAGGTCTGATACAACACTGTACTAGCTTCTTTGCAATGGTTGTTAGAGTATATTTGACGATATTATGGGGCTGTATTATTTGTAAATAGCAACGTAATATATTACCTATAGCCTTATTTGGCAACCAACCCAGAAGAAGAAGAGCTCTGTTTTCAAACATCAACTTATGACCATACCCTTTGTATACATATTACCAACACGAGTAGGATGTGACACAAAATCAATTTCATTAGCAGATTTTAACAGGCCTGAATTCAGTTTTCCTTCTCCTAGAGTGGTTTCTATACCAAAGGTTAGGAGACCAGTCCGCCCTGCTATTTACCCATAGCTGGAGGGAGAATAGTTGGATTAATATCTTTCCCAAGGGTATAAGTGATATGGGAAATGCAAACAGCCTCGTTCAGGATTTGAACTCGTCTCACCGTGTCCATGTCATACGATGATAACCATTACACCACGTGTCTCCAATATCATTTAGACGTAAAGCCGGACAACAAGTCTACAACTGGAATTCCTTAGAAATTGTTATAACAAAATATGCATTTATCAAATCTGTCTGCACAAGCAGGATTCAACACGAGGTCAGCACTTTTGTAGGTAGAGTTTTAATGGTCTGAATTCAGAGTTTTCCATCTCCTAGACTGGTGGCCATACCAAGGTTAAATAGCCCAGTTTGCACTACTATTACCCATAGCTGGATGGAAGATAGGTGGATGCATACATTTCCCAAAAGTATTAGCGCTATATGAAATGCCATTGGTAAAACAAAATAAAGCTGAAAATTAAAAACAGTAAAAAGTGTATAAATTGATTGATTGGTTGGTCGGTTGAGTCTAATGGCATGTCAAATGTAAAATGTTTTTATAAACCAATTCTAAGGAGTAGGAAAGCTCTAGAACTTATTTTACAGACAAAAATGGATTACAAAAAGGTGCCATTTTTCGCCAACCCCACCAAATTTGGAGAGCTAAAAATCGACATAACTCCGCGAAGTTTTGAATTGGAAGCTCAAATGTTGGAGATTGTCTAACTTAGTCCACATCTGGAAAAAAATCAGAAAATCCCAAAAATTGAAGGTGTGGGCGACAATTTTACTTTTTTCTAGATAATTTGAAATGGAATTAGCCTTTTACCACTTGCGTTGCTTGGGACATTCTTGCGTCATTTTTATTGTGTGGAACTGGAAACGTGTTTCATCTTTGTATTGTTACATAATCCATGCATAGATTATTGTCAACCCCCTGTATTTCTGAAGGGATGGCTCCTTTTCATATCAGGGGCGGGACTTTCCATGGAATATTACAGAAAGCCCGCGAAATACGTGAAGTCACGTGGGACCTGGTTGGCTCTCAGTTTCAGCTTGGACGTCAGGCAGATAAGATGTATCTGCTTTAGCTGGAGCTCACAGCACACGCGTGTTGTGTTTAGTTAGAGAAACATATTTAGTTAAATAAATAAAGGTTTAAATAAATAATATGGTTTTGTGGTTGATGAATGTCCTGGCAACAAGACTGACATAGAAGAAGAAGTGAATCAAGGACGACCAAGCAGCCAGACGAAGTCCAGATGCTAGAGGAAGAACGTAAGATACCAAAGATGAGCAGAAGAATAGAAGTAAGGAAAGAAAGGGTATACAACAGTAAGTTGTTCATTAAATGTTGTATACATTGATTTGTCTTTTCCCACCGAATATTCTGTGTTGGATTACCCTCATTGGATAACCTAATGCATTTAGATGGATAACCTATGCTTTATAGATGTGTGGAATATGGGTTACAAACTAATACCCCGCACATTCTTATTTTGTTTTTCACGCATTTTTTGTATTTACCAACAAGGTAAATTTTTATGCTGTGTATACTAGGTTTGAATTCAGAATTTATTTTCTTTCTCCTAGACAAGTTGCCGTACTAATGTTAAAAAGCCTGGTCCACCCTACTATTTAGCCATAGAGGAAGAATAGTTGGACTCACACCTTTCCCAGTGGTATTTGTTGAGATTTTTTAGTATATAACGTGTGTGCTAGATCCTCGCTCTTACTTATAGATTAGGCGAGATCATGTGATCTATTTCTTGGCCAATCGCTGGCAGTACTCTGAGGCTGATACAATACTTAACCCACCCTACTGGTCATAATTACTACAGCTTTCATTGACGATGGACATAGGATTTAATCACTGGACCTTTACCAATACGCAGGATAGGACTTACACGCTTACCAAAGGATTCCATAACACAGGACTTTCTTTAAGCCCTTTTGTTGGGTTTTTGTGATATAAGGTGTGTACCAGATGGCCGCTTCTACTTATAGACTCGCCGATAAGCACGTGACAAGGGAAGGCAACCTCTTATCCAATCACTGGCAGTGCTCTGCTGCTGTTGTTGGATTTATACTGGCTGATTCTAATCTTAGCTCACTGCTACTTGGATCTTCTTGGACGACGGAACGTGGTATTATATCGCGGGACTTATTCACTTACCAAAGGATTCTCTACCACAGGACTTATTCACTTACCAAAGGATTCTCTATCACAGGACATATTCACTTACCAAAGGATTCTATAACTCGTGACTTACTTACTTATTTGCTTTAAGTTCTTTGCAACTGGCCAAGGATGGCTGCCAGATACTTAACACCTTTTCAAGGATGGCGCTTAAAAACTTAACAGTATTAGTGCCATATAAAATGCAACCAGACTTGTCCAGAATTTGAACTCTTGTCGCCGTATCTATTACACCACGACACTCCTTTTCCCCCAACATATACATCAAACTGTAAATTCGTCTGACTTCTGTTAAATGGTGTAACTATGAAGTCATCAAATTAAATTTTTATCCTTAAGAGAAGGAGATTTTTTTTCAACTATTTCCTAATCAAGTTCCTATTCTTCTTAACTCCATTAGAAGTCATTATTTTTTTTACTGTAGGCACTGGCAGAAAAAAAAGGTGTTGCTGATAACCATTTTTATATATATCTTATTTCTTATGTCAACAAATTTTCCAAAATCTTGAAAAGTTTTTATTTTCTCTAAAAGTAAAATAAAAGTTTAAATCATTCTGCTTCTTTTTTTCATCCTCGTAGAAATTTTTCAGTATTTTCTTCCATCTTTCTCTGTATATTTATTCATTTATTTATTCATTTTCGCATTTTTTTTACTTTCTCACATGTTTTCTCTTTTTTTTTTCTTTTATTTCTTATTCTCTTTTTTCATTTTATATATTTTTTTTTATTTCTCCAATCTTTTTCTTCGTCTCTCTTTCTCTTCCTCGGTATAATTTTGCTTTTCTTATTTTCTTTTTATTGAATTCTCTTTTATCTTCAATTTGTCTCTTTTTTCTCTTTTTCTTCTTTTTGTCAACTTTTTTTTAAGATATAAACTAGGAATATAAGCCTGATTTTTAAAAATCAATTTATTTTTAAACAAAGCTATTTCTTGCTTTAAACTCCCAAATTGAACTCAATGTCATACACAATTATCATCTTCATCTATATCTTTCATCTATTTGTCTTAATCATCTATTTAATAACATTTGTGTTTTGCCAGAGCAGCTTTTTATGTAAAGTAAGTTATATATCTCTCTATCTATCTATCTCTCTTTCTCTCTCTCTCTCTCTCTCTCTCTCTCTCTCTCTCTCCATATATATATATATATATATATATATATATATGTATATATGTATATATATATTATATATATATATAATATATATATATATACATATTATATATATATATATATACATATATATATTTATATATATATATATATATATATATTTATATATATATATATATATATATATATTTATATATATATATATATATATATATATATATATTATATATATATAAACTTTCTTTTATTAAAGGTCTCTTAAATCTATGGGTTATCTTATTAAAGCAATTCCCAGTCCAATTTAGTGAATGATAATTTTACTTAGTCAATATCTGTGCTCTATATTCGTCTTTTAACTCCCCGACTATATCTGTATATCTTAAACTTGCATTGTGTTTATATGCATGTAATTGCAACCCAGCAAAAATGGTTTGGTTAATATCATATCAAATCTTCATGGGTTATGTAATGCCAAAGCCATATTTGTAAGAGAACGGCAAGACACATTGGCCTCTATATGAACTCGGATAAAACGTGTGTTTTAAGCAAGATGGAGATACCTCCCACTAGAGGATAAACCTTTCAAATTAGTAGACCAGCCCACATACCTCGGTAGTAATATCCCATCTACAGAAATCAATGTCAATATATGCATAGGAAAAGCACGGACTGCTATAGACAGATTATCAATCATGTAGAAATCTGATCTCTCAGATAAGATAAAGCTAAAATTATTCCTAGCTGTAGCCGTATCTGTTTTCCAGCATGGCTGCACCACTTGGATGTTAACAAAACACTAGATAGGAACTACTCAATGTGTAATGTACAGCTAGACTGTTTTCAACAGTATACGCTTAAAATACTAAAATATTGTTTTTTCCTGAATCTGACCTGCTGAAATGGAGGTGCGTCTTATATGCCCTCAAATACGAGATCTTCTCAGTATAAGAAAACAAATCGCAAAATATAAGAAAATGTTGCATAGCGCGTCGTCACTGTACTAAATTGCAATAGTTTTATCTTCGTTGTAAGGGATGGCAATAACACCAACGTTATCCTCCAGAAGTTTATTGAAATAAATGTAAGCTTCTTAACTTCGAGAGAGAGGGTCAGTTTAATTAATATATTCAGTCTTTAGACTTTCGGTCCTTCGATTAAATTTCTGGGTGACAAGCTTTTTCAGTTGGTAAATATTAACGCTAGCTTTTCCGACACCAACTACACCAAATCCCGCTCGGCCGACTACTGACTCCGATCCCTCACTCTCTCCTCGCGTGACTGCCTCCGGGACTCTGACGACTGACCTGTCTCTTTTTATCTTCATAGCTACTCCCACGTATTTTTATCTCTTGATCTGATAACGGGCAGTTGTTAAAACTTCTTTGTTTAATAAAACCGGGAATTCATATTTCCCTTTGTACAATATATAACAAAAACAGTTCAGTTAGATGCTGTAAAGAATAGTTAACGTCACACAAGGCTTATAAACAAAACAGAGGCTTTATCGTAGCAAGACAAAGTTATACAATACAATACAATACAAATACAATACAGTACAAATACAAGGTAAGTTGGTACAAATGTTTGTGTAAGTTTACAATGTGTAATGTTTGTAAATGTTCGAGTTGTGAGTTGTTTGTGAGTTGTTTGCGATTTGATACTATCGCGGACTTATCTTAAATCCAGTTAGAAAGTCTTGCTAGTTGTTAGTTGCCTTTTACGCGGACAGCGGCCTTGCATTTTGCTGTTCCAATTCCTTCTCGTTCCGTGAACGCCTGGAGTATAAATTTACGTCCTTCCGAGATAGATTCCAGCGGGCAAGAGGGTGGATAGCAGTTTTCACTATCAAAATTGGCGGTCCAAACTGAGCCTCGTAACGTGTGCTCTGATTGGTCGCCGGCAAAGGCCCTTAGCCAATCGCATGAGTTTTCTCATCAGTTTATGGCTAAGTCATTAGGCTCTGTCGCTATAGACAAAGGGAGATAATTAGAATTGTTTTGGGCTTATGTTTATTATTTACATAAGGTGGAAAATAGATAGTATTATTTTCCATATCAGATCCAACTTTAAACCTAACCTTTTTTTATTTGCTTATATCAGAAAGCATTCAAAATGTCTACATATATATATATATATATATATATATATATATATATATATATATATCACATTAATAGGCTTTACATCGTATTAATTTTTTTTTTTAATAGCAAAATTTAAATTCACTCAACAACAATTTTGATGTGTTCTCCAGAAGATCTTTGAGTGAACATAGATTTCATTGAAATTATCTGATAAAAGACAAAATAAATTTTTAAATTGGCTTGCCAACTTGAATGTATTTGTATTTTTATTAATAAAAAAGATCTTATCATTTTCTGCCTTTGTTCCTGGAAGGCATGAATCTAATTCTTCCTGTACTATAACACATTGCCAGACATCTTTAAAAACATCTTGTCAATGCAATATTTTAATGGTTTCTGCATTGTAATATATATATATATATGTATTTCCTTTTCTTTTTAGAAATCCGTCGCAGACGACGATGACGTCACTCCATGTCTTCAATAGTTGTGGACCTTCTGGTGGCTAGCTAAGCCAATTTATTAAATTATAGATACATACACACACTCACACACACACACACACACACACACATATATATATATAATATAATATATATATATATATATAATATATATATATATATATGTATATATATATATATGTGTGTGTGTGTGTGTGTGTGTGTGTACCAATCCCTCCGCACGAGCAGGATGCGACACAAGGTTAATTTCTTAAGCGAAGTTTTACAGGTTTGAATTCAGAGTATTCGATCTCCTAGACTGGTTACCTAGCCATGGTTAAACAGTCCAGTCTGCCCTGCTATTTACCAATAGCTGGACGGAGAAATCGGATTCATACCATTCCCAAGGGTAATGCACCATATGAAAATGCAAAGAGCTTCATCCAGGAATTGAACTCGGGTTGACGAGCCCATATCCTATGACTCAAACCACTAACCATATATATATATTCACATTCATCAACACACACACACACACACACACACTCATATATATAATATATATACATATATGCATTCATTTTATACATGTTTTGTTGAGCACAACGGACATTTCATGTATGACGAGTTTCTTTCCGGGGTGTCCTACACCCCTTCAAAGGATACAGTAATAATTCTAAGCCTCGCCAACAACTGTTTAATGAAGATAACAATAAAATAAAAATCCTTGACCCCTATCTAAATAGATCCATCAATATCATCACAGACTGTTGTTACAATGGGAGGTCCATCAGTTTTATAGATTGCCAACTAGATTCTTAAATGCTATAATTGCAATACAATAATATTTATTGTCTATCTTCCTCTGTGGTTGTCACAGTCATGCTTGCTTCCTTTGTTCTTGTACAAAAGGACAATTGATGCGTCCTTAAACTGTTGCGGGACTTCCCCCCTGTCCCATACAAGATTGAAGAATTTGCAGAGCCTGTGTGTTAAAAGATTGGTTCCACATTTATACAATTCAGCTGAAATTCCATCTTCGCTAGGTGCTTTTCCATTTGAAAGTTGATTGATAGATTTTTGTCACCTCAGGTATTGACGGGTTTGCAGAAAGGGATTGTACGACAAGTCTTTGGGGAAGATTGTCTATTACATGAGTGTCGAAAGAAGATTTCTGATTCGGGACTGTAGAGAAATGTTCCGCCCAGCGTTTGACAATATCAATTTTGTCAGTCAAAAGAGTGTTATCTACTGACATAATTGGTGATAGACAATTGGAAATTGGACCATAAAAACCCGCTTTAGATTTTGTCTTTTATTTGAATATGTGACTCAACTTTTTCATTAAAGGACAGTGACAAACCATCCATATTTTTGGGATGAGCTGAATACATGAATAACGCACCAATTTCTACGAACATCACTTATCCGTTTTTGAAATCAGATTTGTTTTCCTTTTCCTAGACTGAATATCATTGAAATAAAACTAACGGCCTAATTCAATGACACCCATCACCACCTTCCTCCATATTATCCACATACACTAAATCAAACCCTCCCGTAACCAATAATGTTACCCATTTCTCCCACCCCACCCTTTCCCAACAAGCACCTAGCAACCTCCTCTTCTCATCTTCCCACACAAGCCACCATCCTCTGAACCCCCCACTTTATATGATGTTATTCTCATTTCAATCAATACCTCCCTAACCTCCCTACCCCTCAATTCCACCACTAACCCACTTTCTCTTCTATAAACACAATTGTACGTATTTTGCCTTGAATAAAGTCAGACTGAAGATGTCCTTCGTGTCAGAAGGACGAAATATTATCTCCTACTTGACCCTGTTTAAGTCATTATTCTTGTTCACTTTTCTTTTACGTCACCTCTATATATATATATATATATATATATATATATATTATAGTGTGTGTGAGATGGTCACTGTTTCAGCTTTGTTGGAATGGTGTACCAAAGGCAGTATTGTTCGTACAGTGCTCAATATAAACTAGAGCTGTTATATAATATAATAAGATAGATATATAAAGGTTTTACATATCTATTTATTAGGTATCTTATTATATTATATATATATATATATATATATATATATATATATATATATTGTCATGAATGGGTAAAAGTGCATTCCACCTTTTATTTAAAGTTCGGACGGTTGAATGAAAGAAAAAAAATTGAACTAGCGACGAGTTCATAACGAATAAATAGTTAACATTTTTATTACTATCAACCAAGAACAATAACGTGTCCCCCTTCCCCCCCCCTCTCACCTGCACCGATATCCAAGACAGACGATGAACTTTTGACCGAATTCTCTCCACCCATAATGTACTTTTAACACACCCTGTGACCCTTTTCCCCAGACAGCGTTCGAATAATCCCGCCAATTTTAAGAAGAGAGGAAAAAGAAATATTTTTCGACACAAGACAACTAGAGTTCAGCGAGTGATGATGGTGTTATGATATCTACTGACTTTTGAAAAGACCCAGTTTTGTTAAAGAGATCTGCAATATTATTGAAATAAAAAAAAATAGAGAGAAAGAAAGAAAATTTCTCATGACACAAAAGTATATATGAGGCACAAAGCAGAATTTCTCCAAAGGTATTTCATCAAGAAATGTAAGTTCCTCTTCTGATTATGATTTTTTTCGCTCTGACATGTTTGCATCTGTGACGTCGGAATACTTCGAACTTTGAAATAACTTACTTTCACATGAACTTTTGACTAAGTCATTTTCTATTTTGAACTTTTGCCAAGTGGCTAGTAATTTTACAGAGACTTTTAAGAGTAGAAAAAAAAAGAAATATTGAATGCGGATATACGCATAATTAACTCACAAGATTGAAAGTCATTGATGTTTATACTTTTATAAAAACTTCATTTGTTTCTTGTTGATATAAAGATCTGCGTCTGTGGTCTTTTGGCACTGTTCAATGTTATGCTTCTATATTTCTTGGCGTATTCTCTACCTTTTTGGAGCGGGGAGTGAACACTGGATATCCCCACCCTTTGTATCGAACTCATCGGCCCAGGGGGACCTGCGTATTATTATTAATTTTTTTAATCTTTTCTTTGCGACCCTGTGTTTTGATCGTCCCTTATCATCTCAGAGCTGTCGTAAAATATATATATATATATAATATATATATATATATATATATATATATATATAATATATCTTCAGGGTCCCTGAAGATTCACGCTACTGGGAGAAAATTAAGTCGGTAGTTTTAAACCATTCGATTTTAATCTCTTTATGTTGAGCACTTTTAATCGATTTTAGTAAAAAAAAAACAGAAGTAAATAAGATTCTATATTTATTGCTTGTGGATTTAATGTAACTGCGATATATATATATATATATATATATATATATAGCTGCTGGTAGGTGTTGCGCTAGACCTCAGATGTTAAAACAATCTCCTTGATCTAGCGCTATTGAAAATGGAATAGACTCCCTCGATGACTGGCTCATAGGCCGCCGTCGACTTTATATATATCGCAGTTACTATTAAATTAATTGATTAATTATTAATCAATTAATTTTCAAAATTAGGTACGACTTCAATTAAAGCACACTTCTCCCAAAAATTTTTCGGCTAAAAAGGCCATATCAAAAACACATTTGTTTTGTTTACACTCTCATATATATATATATATTTATATATATATATATATATTATATATATATATATAATAAATCAATATATGCCTAGAATCATTCAGATTGTAAATACAATGTTGTAATGCATTTTCCCATGTTAAAGATATGTTAGAAAATATACCATCATCAAGCTAATGAAAATGGGATAGGCTCCCTGGCTTTGAGGCTGATACTGACAATAGGCCACTTCGCCTACTTTTTTTAATTTACCTTTTAAATATCAAGAATTCTACAACTTCTCTACCAAATACTCCTTTTTCTTAATAGATTATCTATTTACACCCTAGGCCCACTTCACTTAAGCACCTGTTTATCTTTATTTTCAGATATTTTTGCTTTTTTCCCCTCCTTGTTCTATTTTGTTTAATAGCTGTCAAGTATGCGTACATGCAAAGTATAAACGTAAAAAAAAATTCCTCTTTAGCTTTCTACTCGGAGATCCGTCGAGCATAAGTAGGTCTGCTTATCCTATCAAGATTTATGCTGAGTCAAGATGTTCTAACTGGCAGTTACGTTATTTTAGCCGAGCTTGCTATTCGCAGCACCTGATACCCTTCAATTTCCTTGACACCAAATTATTGTCTGCCTCCATTGCTTATATATAATAATATATATATATATATATATTATAATATATATATATCTTATTATAATGGAGATTGTGTGTTTTTCTGTCTGTAACCGAAACTATATTACTACTCAAGTCACAATTCCCTTCGTAATTTACATCACATTCTCCATGATTTTATTTATATTTAAACCTCAATTATTAATAAAATTGCTTCACCTTTTTATTAGTGCTGTCCATATCTACATACAATTAACATGCAATTGTATTTATATATACAAAATAGCGGTTTACAGTGTGAATGGGAAGGCTAATTTGCATATTGATATTAAAAATGTGATTTTATTAAATATGTGCTTAGTATTATTGATTTTTAATTGTTTGTTTTATCTTAATGAATATAAGCAAAAATCTCTCCCAATGAATCTTAATGAAATCCATTAACAAGAAAAAATAACTGTCATTTTATTCTTTATTCCTAATTTAACTAAATAGTTAAATAAGTAAAATTCAGCAATGAAAGACGGGAGTGATAGAAGAGTAAGTTTCATTTCTATTTTTCTATTATACCCCCACTCTGTTACATATCTTTTATCTGCCTTCTTATTAGACTTTCTAATTTAATACGATATTTCATTATATTAAAACTTAAATACTTGCACACGGAGGGTGCATATATTTGCTAGTATATATATTATATATATATATATTGGTTAGGAGGTTAATTTAGAAGGCCATCACAATGCAGTTTGGAATAAATAAAAAATAATAATACGGTAACAATGGTGGTGTGTGTTGACCTGTATTTTTTATATTTCTTGAATTTTCGAGGTAATACCTCTTTTCAAAAGAATTGAACTGAAGCAGTACAGCTATGGCATTTCTTCCTAAATGAATTTTTTTTCTTTTGAAAATGACGTTATTTTGAAATAACTGTATTCCCGTGTGAGCGTGAATGCGTTTATTTTATTTTTATTTTTTTTTGTACGTGTGCGTATGTTGTAATGCGCGTGACATTGAAATGCGTGTTGGCTGTGACGTTAAGACTGATCCTAGCGCGGGATTTTTAGTGGGTATGTGCGAATGAAAAGTGTATTTGTGTTTTTGTGACGTTCCTGTTGGATTTTACATCAATTTAATCATTAATTTATTAATATTATTATTATTATTAATATTATCATATTTATTTGCTTATTTACTTATTTAATCTAATTCAATATATCTTTTATTATTTTATAATATTTTTAATATATATATATATTTAATTTATTTATTTAATTTTTTTCCTTAACAACTAGTGTGCAATGGCTTGTTGTGTTTGTATGTGTGGGCGAGATGTTGGGCTATAGATTTGAGTGCGTGTTTCGTATTAGTCTTCTCGTTGTAGATTTGTTCATTAGTAATTCTCCATTGTGCATGTGGGTATGTTTTGTGTGTGTGTGTGCATATACTGTTATATGTGTGCGTTGGTGTGGGTTTATTGTATGATGAACTCTGCGCTGAGTTCACTCCTGTTATTGATCTCTGGGTGTAATCTAGCGATTAGCAAGGCCTCTTTAATTCTGAGATTACCCAAATTTCTCTCTCGAGCCTCTATATTGACTGTTATATTTCTTTCTGTGTTGTTGCATTTAACTAAGTGTTTACGGAAAGTGGATGCTTGTGTGTGTAAGTGTCTTTGATTCTAATGTGTAGTGGTCTTGTGGTGCTACCTATGTAAAATTGGTTACATATATTACATTTGTGCGGTATACCACATTCACTTCGTGGCACATACCGTGTCGCGGATGGGGCAGTTCGCTAGTGTACAACTAGTGGCTCCTTATGGCGGCTTTTGGAGAGTTTCTCCTGAGTGATGGTCCGTAATGGGCAATTGTATATCCAGGCCCTCCTTCCGTATCGCCCTACGTATTGCTGTGGTTATATTTTCGTTGAAATGTGGTAACCTTAAAAAACAGGCATTGGACGTGAGATGGTGTTTTGTGGATTCTGTTTGCTTGAGTCGTTTTGTGATTGAAGTGGGGTAACCATTGTTTTTAGTGTGGATATAAATTGTCTGGTGTGTGTGATCTGGTCCCTGCTTCTTGCTGCATTGTTTCGGATACGGGCAAGTTCGTTCTTATGTATCCAGTCTTTGCCCCAAGGGGAGTGCCGATTTGTGGTGACGAAAAGTCTCTGCTGGCCGATTTTCTATAGAAGGTGTGGATTCTTCCCTTGTTTAATACCTTAAGTCCGGAAATCCAACAGTGATAATGATCCTGTGCAGTCAGATGTTCTATGGTGAAATGTATGTTGTTGTCTATGTGTTGAATGTTGATGCGATTTTGTTGGCTTCTCACGGAAGCATGTGAGGATGAGAATATCATCTATATAACCTGGGAGAACGCACAAGAGCGCAAATATTAAGTGCTTGGCGTTCAAGTCTGCCAGGATGAATTTGCCAAATCAAGAACTGATGAAGCTATCAGAGAAACGCGCTAGGATCGGCTGCCAAATTAACTTTCCTCAAACGCGGCAGAAATACAATATAATTCCCAACACAATCGAAACATCCACCTACCAACATGCTTCCAACTACCAAAATTTGAGCGGACACTGCACTACCTTCATACGTTCCTGATCAAAGAAAATGATACAAACACCTACATCTCACTCTACACAAACACATAAACACATACAACGAGGGCGATAACAACGACTACCCACTACAACAACTATCCCATACCACAAAATTATAAACCAAATCTACCACTACAGCGTGGACCATGAAAAAAAACGTCTAAAACAAAAATTCCAATGGACCAGAACAAACAACACCAACGCAACACACAACGCAAATATGCAGGAAAAACGAAATGACTTTAAAGATGAACCACACAACACAATACCACAAAATCAGCCACGTGTTACGGACTATCACACTCCCTAACTAATGAAGAAAAGGACTACTTAGTCTAGGACCCAAGTTTTATATTGTCTCAAAAAATAAATGACAAACTACTACTGGACCTTGAGACGAACTTTTGTCGAAACTGCATACCAATAAAATGGCTAAACCTTCATCGATAACACACCCACCCCACAGATACAACAAATAAAAACAACTAACTCCCTACTTACACACTTAGATAACCCATACACCACCTCCAGCCAACCAAGTACTAGATTCAAAACTATCTAGACTTCAAACAATCAATATTCCAATCATAAAAGGAACAAAAAAATAAACACCAACCTTTCTAGAGCACAACACAACACCCATTAAAAAACTAAAAGAGAAAGAATTAATTTACCTGCCCTCTGATAAAGGAAAAGAGTTCTGCATAATCCCTAAGGATACGTACAACAACTTGGCATTCGAACACCTTAACAACAACGAACTCTATACAGAGGTCACAGATACAACACCTACCCAAATAGAAAAACCGCATAAACACCACATGGACCAAAATCTGCAAAAAAAATAGAAAACTCCCCAACAGATTACAAGAACAACTTCACTAGCAAAATAGCACCCTACCAAGGTTTTACCATCTAATAAAAACACATAAAACCAATTCAACACGCAAATTAGACCAATAGTCTCCAGTGGAAGGACCCCTATTATAAGACATCATGGCTCCTTTCAAAAATACTGAAAACCAATATTAGCGACTCTCCCTGGACATGTCAGCAACTCTGACGAAGTCATTCACAAACTGCAACAAACCCAATCAAATATACTCGAAAATAATAAATACGCATTTAGCTTGGACGTTACCGCTCTATACACATCAGTACCAGCTCACAGCGTCGACTGTTGACTAACGGATAGCATCATCCGCCTATACGCTACAACCCACCCCTCAAAGACATTACACCAACTTCTATCACTAATTCGGTAGACAACACATACTTCACGTTTCAAGAACGAACATATAAGCAAATAAAGGGCCTGCCGATGGATCCAGCCTCTCGGGCTTACTGGCCATCTCCTACATGGACAGATGAACGCCAAGCACTTAATATTTGCCGCTCTTGTCCTTCTTCACCAGGTATATAGATGATATTCTCTCCTCAACATCTTCCCGTGAAGAAAGCCCAACAAAATCGCCAACATTCAACAACATAGACAACAACCATACATTTCACCATAGAACATCCTGACTGCACAGATCTTATCACTGTGATCCGACTTAAAGGTATTAAACCAAGGGAGAAAATCCACACCCGACTTCTATAGAAAATCGGCCAGCAGAGACTTGATTCGTTCCACCACAAATCGGCACTCCCCTTTGGGCAAGACTGGATACATAACGAAAACGAACTGCCCGTATCCGAAACAAATGCAGCAAGAGCAGGACCAGATCACACACACAGACAATTTATATCCACACTAAAAAGACAATGGTTACCCCACTCTCAATCACAAAACGACTCAAGCAAACAGAATCCACATAACACCATCTCACGTCTAATGCCTGTATTTTAAGGTATACCACATTTCAACGAAAATATAACCACAGCAATACGTTAGAGGCGAATACGAAGCGAGGGCCTGCAATATACAACTTGCCCATTCGGACCATCACTCAGAGATAAACTCTCAAAAGCGCCATAAGGAGCCACTAGTTGTACACTAGCGAATGCCCCATCCGCGACACAGGTAGGTCCACGAAGTGAATGTGGTATACCGCACAAAATTAATATATGTAACCAATTTTACATAGTAGCCCACCAAGGACCACTACACATAGAATCAAAGACACTTACACACACAACATCCACTTTCCGGTAAACACTTAGTTAAAATGCAACAACCACAGAAAGAAATATAACAGTCAATATAGAGCTCGAGAGAGAAAATTTGGGTAATTCTCAGAATTAAAGAGGCCTTGCTAATCGCTAGATTACACCCAGCAGATCAATACAAGGAAGGTGAACTCAGCGCAGAGTAATCTCTCTC